>VWZN01019092.1:592325-682830 GCA_013396955.1 Regulus satrapa
AAATGAGTCTAAATGCCATAACTCACCAGCACAGTATTTATTATGTTTAAATTTTACCACTGTGTGCTGGTTTTGGCTGGAGCAGAGTTAATTTTCTCCACTGTAGCTGGTACGGGTGGTTTGGATTTGTGCTAGAAACAGTGCTTATAATTCAGGGATGGTTTTGTTACTGCTGGAAGGAGCCAAGACCTTCTCTGCTCCTCACCCCACCCCAGCAGTGAGAAGAGGGGATGCACAAGGAGTTGGGAGAGGACAGGGTCAGGACAGCTGACCCCAGCTGACCCAAGGGATTCCCAGATTATGTGGCATCCATGTTCCTGGCATAAAGCCGAGGAAGAAGAAGTGGGAATGTTCAGAGCGATGGTGTTCGTCTGCCCAAGTCACTGTGCCATGTGAAGGAGCCCTGCTCTCCTGGGGATGGCTGAACACCCACCTGCCCTGGGGAAACATGAATTCCTTGGTTTGTTCTTGCTGCATGTGCAGCTTCTGCTTTACCTATTACATTTTCTTTATCTCGACCCACAAATTTTCTGAGTTTTACCCTCCCCATTCTCTCCCTGATTCCACTGGTGGGAGTGAGCAAGAGGCTTTGTGGGGTTGGACCATGACACACTGCCATAGAACAATTCATCAAATAACCTTGCTGTCCATCACGCTGCAAACTTCAGGCACAATAAAAACCATGGGCAGTCAGGTATTCTTAAAAACTGAGCCAAGGCAGCATGATCATTCTGAAGCCCCTACATTTCCATGGGACTGCTGCTCCTAGGAATGATGGGTTCAACCCAGCTGGCCATCACATTTACCTCAAAGAACACATATTTTGTCAATATTCTGCTTTTTGCAAGGTGAAATACGGCTGGAAGAAAGATCTTTAGGCACACTTAACACATACAATACCAAGTGATGTATTTACACTGTTCAATAAAAGAGCAAGAAAAAGTATTTTTCAGGGAAGCAGTGGGTAAGGTAATTTATATTTTCTATGAAATGCCACTTAGGAACACTTAAATAAAATCATCACAATACCTGTTTTTCTGCAGTAAGCTGCTCCTTGTAGTCATACAAACTGACATTCAGGCCAACACGGAGGCAAAAGTAAACTGTCTCAGGGCTGCCAACAGGAAAACAGGAATATTTTCACAGTTGGAGGCAGGAACCTGTCTGCTCTTCACCCTCAGTCCTTGCTGGGAAAGCTGAGGCTGCTGTCTGTTCTGGGTGACCCTCAGCCTGGCAACAGGCTAAACTCAGAGCTAAAAGTGACAGGGAAAATGAGGATTAAAGGTCTCAGGAGACGCAGTATCCAAACCTCAGCTGGGGCATTGGCACATCTGCTGCCTTGCTCAGCACTGTTATCATGAATTGATGGCATCTAAGTGCATCTGCAGTGTGTCACCAGAGCTCTCCTGGACAGCTTCATCTGCTGCACATCTGCCTTTCCTTCATGAGTGACAGCAGCATTTTATTAGACTAGAAGGTACTTGAAAAAACCAGCCTTAGCAGTGGTTATGGGAAATAAAATAAAATAAAATAAAATAAAATAAAATAAAATAAAATAAAATAAAATAAAAACATCAGCTCTGCTGGGCGTTTCATCCACAGGTGAGGAAGGTGGGGTAGGTCACACAGAGACCCCACTCCTCCAAGACCATGCCAAGGTTAGAGCTGCTCTGCACAAGCCCAGCTAAGCAGCTGCTCTCTGCACAGGCACAGCTTAGCAAAGGTGGGGAAACAGGGCTCAACATGGGCTCACCCCACTCACCCAGGTCTCTGGGTCTTGGGCAAGATTGGAACTGAGATCTCCTAAAACTTGGTACCATCCCTCTCCTGAAAAGAGGGATGGTGAAGATCAAAGTGAGGATAATTGTTTTCCTCTTTTGCTCTGACTTGAGCTGCACACACATTTGCCAGCTTGAAGCCAGCTGGGGTAAATACTCTTTATAAGTGATGCTAGTCTGATTAGGCTGGAGCAGAGCAGACAAACATAAATACTTCCTCCTAGTCAGTACTCACCTCAAAAAGGTGACACCATAAAGGCCCTTTTTATTTGGGTAGCTGCTTTCCCAGTACAAGCCTATGATTAATTTTTATGTACTGCTAATTATTTTTTTTTCAATTTAGAAACTTGCAGGAATTGTGGTAACATTTAAATGGCAGGAGGGGGCTGAAGTGTCCCAGCATTGCTCCAACAGTCCTCGCTCAACCTGCTGACATTTCAGGGGCTAGAACTCTTATTATCCATGCTGCTCAGCTGTTGCCAGCAAGATCACCTCTGTAACTTTTTCCTAGGGACATAATTTCTTCCCTGCCACTATCTTGTGTTTCCTGTAACTCCAGCAACTCTGAAGGGTAGATGCAATTTGGACATAGCAAAGGTCATAGTGCCCCGGTAAATGAAATGGTGTGTTCCAATTTCTCCTGACCAGAAAATCCCGGCTGCTTTGAGATGGCTGCTGAGCAGATTGTGCAGGGTGTAGCCAGGACGGTATTTTGAAATTATAAATAGTGATCAGACGGGTATATTCAGTTATTAACAACATTTTTCTCCTTACAGCAAAAATTTCTTACAAATGCGGCTTCCTGCTTTGTTTGCCCATTTATAGGCACGCATACTTCTCCCTTCATGTTTTCTCCTTGTGATATTTGTAGCTGCTAAAGCAGCTGAAGCTACAAACCTGTCTCCTACTTTTTCTGATATCAGTGGCTGCTTTCTTCTGGGGACAAGCTCCTTCCTCTGGAGAGCAGCACAAAGCACCTCAATGAGATAACATCACCCAGCAAGATAAATGATTGAAGGGTAGAGAAAGGCTTTGGGAACTCCTCCAAAGTAACAGAGGATCCAGTCAGGACTCCCTCACATTAATATTTGCTGTTCCTCTATATTACATCTCTAGTATGTGAACATTTGGAAGTGCTGGCTCTCCAGTTCCATGTGTTACATTCACTAAAGGAGAAGATCTAGAAACATCTGTTATGCCAAGAGAGGTTACCACTCTGTGACAAAGCCCAAAATACTGTGCTGACCATGAAGGATAAGTGATGGATAGCAGTTGTCCCTTCTGATCACTTTTGGGAATGATGCCTTTTCTGTGCTAAGAACCCTTAAGAACAAAATGTTGCAAGAAAAAGAAATCTGCTTTGCAGTCATCAATTTTTTCATCTCTAGAAGTGTTGGCACAGTAATTCACTTATTTCTGGTAATTCTGGTCTGCAGGGGGGGAGCTACACACTGGACACTGCACCTACTGCAGGGAAGGGGACTGCAGCAAACGCCCTGCAGCAAAAAATCTGTGAGGGGATCCCACTGCTGAGCATGAGGATTTCTGGGCTCAGTGACCTGGGTATTCCAAACCTCTTCAATTTAAAGCTTGGATCCATCCACTAAGGCGTGGAATTAATCCAGAGGCTGAATCCTTGAACGCATTCCTGTTGTAGATGGGGCTGGGGCCTCCCAAGACTGAGCAATTTAAGCTCTTCTGATTTCACTTCAAATTCAATGATGGATTTTTATATACAGTGAGGTGTTGGCTGTAATATATGAGAACTGAATACTTGGAGGGAGTGAAAAAGAGCAAGCATTTGGAAAAGGTGTTTAATAATATTTTAGCCAGAATTTGTTTTAGAAAGGTATATTTTACATGAAGAGTGTTAAAAGCCAGTATCCAGGACACAGCTTAAAGAGGTGCTAAAGAGTGCTCTTTAGCACTGCCAGTGCTGAATCAGGAGTGAAATGAGTGGGCTCCCACTGTCCTGCAGTGACTCTGTCACACTGACGCTGCTTGTGTGTCACTGGAGGGAGATTCAGAGGGGCAGATGCTATCATCTGCAGATGATACAGATACACAGATCATCCACAGATGGCACAGAGTCAACCTGGGGCACAACTCTGAGGCTGTAGTTTCCAGTGATGTTCTTCTGAATGACCGGAAATCTATGAAAACCAGACTCAGTTTTCAGACTCCGGAGTCTGTAAGTCCTTCCACTGTCATTGTTTGGTTTTAGATCAAAGACAACTCTAAGAGTTTTGATAATGAAAAATATGTTATCTCTCTATCTACAAGTCCCTTCTGTTGTTTTGCAATCCCACTTGTGTGCTGCATGCTCCTCCAAAATGCTTTTATTCTCTTTGTCCATTGTAAATCTTTTGTAAAAGAATCCTCCATTATTTTCATTTGTGCTGAATCTGGTGATATCAGCTATTTCCCTCTAAAGCCCTGCTTAGAAACTGGGAATTTCTTTTCTCTTGTGATTTTCTCCACTGTGTTTTTCATCTCATCACTGAAATGAAAATATTTTACTAGTTAAATGGGAAGAAAAAAACAGTTAAGGCAGATGCTGTTTCATCATCTGCCTAACACAGACCTCCTCAGTATTCAGAGCAGCAGTTTACTGCAACAAATTAGGTGCACAAATTTTTCATGTGGAAGGAATGATTTCTGAATTCCCTCTGAAACCCCATTTCTTCTGTAGAAAGATGAGTTAATGAAGAAATTTACAATTTAGTGCCCATTAGTGCTAATTCTGTCTCTCAGAAGCAGTTTCATGTTAGTTTCCATTATTTTAAACTCCTTCAGCCACAATTTGGAAACAGCAGCTGTGGTCATTCCTATAGATTTATTTTCTAGTTACCTACCTTCATTTGCTCAAGCCCTAAATTGACCACAGGCTCTTTAGCCATGTGCTTCTAGTGCTAGTCAAAAGTACCAGGAAAAGGGAGAGAGAAGAGTAAAGCCAGCACCTCTCTGCCTGCCTGTCGGGTGGGTCATCCCAGTGGTTTTGGTCCTGTGTCTCCTGCTGTGTCAGTGCAGACATTCCCAGAGGTGAAGAATCCCTCTGTGTGCAGGTTGCTCCCAGCATGGCACGAGGTGAGAAACTCTGCTGGGTTGTGTCTGGGAGAAGGAGCTATGCCATGCCCCTCACAGGTGTGGATGTGTTTTTCCAGGTCTGTAATTCTGGCAGGAAATGATTCCACAGATCATGGTTCCTCCTGGGAGGGAGTGAATACATGCTTTGTGCTTTCAGAAATGGATGCACCCAGGGATTTTATTGAAAAGAAGAATATGGATGTCACGGGGAAAAAAAAAAATTGTTCCAAATTGTTCTAAAAAAATATTCATTTTATTTCTAGTTTAATGTTTTGGAAGTTTTCTTTCTTGATATCTCCTTGATAACATTATGTACTGTACTTCTGTCATGTCCCTCCTAATTGTGAAATAATTAGGTGGCTAAAGTGAATAGTTCAATAATAATGCTTGACTCCAGTTTGATATCCTCTGACACAGAACTTGACAGGTGTGTCTCAGACACCACTAACATCAGTCTGTTACACCAGTTCTGGACAGCAGATGCAGATACCAGGGCTGGCCTTTCCCTTTCGCTCATGGCTCAAGCAAAATGCTCCAGCTCAGCTGCATATCTGGGAGGGAGAGCAGCTGCTCTTTGAAAGATAGATACAGCAGTTTTCCAAAGGCTAGAGAGAAATACTAAGTAAATTAGGAGTAGAAAACAGAAGCAGGAGAACAGAAGCAGAAGAAAAAAGTTAAAATACATTAACTAAGAAATACCAAGCAGGGATGTGCAGAGATTTCTGCATGCAGGGCAAAGGTTGGATGCTCATTAAAACACGATTCAAGGAACTTCAGAAATAAATTGAAGCCACTCTTTCAACCTAAGAAGGAGGAATATTTGAGATGTGCTTTCCAAAATACAAAGCAACCAATTCCACTACTTGATAATACTGAGTCTTTAAATAACAGAGATAAATCTGAAGATAATTCAAGAAAACTTAAAAGGAGTTTTAAAATTAAGAACATGACATTGTGAAATCAACTGAATAGAAAACCACCATTCCCTTAAGATATTAGACTCAGGGGAGGCGCCTCTGTCTGCAGCTTGAGTTCCAGCAGTAGGGATAGCAGGTGAAATCTAAAGGACCAAAAATAGAGGGTTTAAAGCAGCAGTAGTTGAGCACTCAAGGCCCCAGCTATGCAGTGGGATGTTTTCCAGCCATGCTGCATCTCTGCTTGCTACCTGCAGCTGTGTGGCTGCATGAGAGCTGGGGAGCAGCAAGCCAAGGCACTTCCTTCCTGCTGTGGTTTTTTATGGAAACTTTTCAGTTGTCAAATTAATTTTTTTTTTTTTAACCTAACCATTTATTTTCAAACCTGATCTTGGGGCCTGAATTAATCTGTCAGTGTTCTTCTTCAGCAGAAGGAATATTTAGACAATTAGCCCACTGCTGAGGGAAATGGAGGGAACGTTGTCATCAGCTCTAATGATGCTCCTATATTAGGGATGCTTTAGGAGTAAGAAATCAATGAGACAGTGGTTTGAAATGACCCAAGGATTTTCCAACCCAGTGATTTAATAACACAGTGAATAAAAAAATGAATCTTGGTAAATACTAGTGGCCTAGAACAGAATCTGCCCAAAGGAATTTTCTCATATTACTTTTATTTGCTTGTCATAATACATTTCAGCTGTATTTCCCCCTTTCTGTTTCATACACTATATTAAAGAAGAAGAAAAAAAAGTTTTCTATTCATTTTGAGTTCTTCATGAGCTTTTTTTTCCTCTCTGGTTGACTAGAAAGACATTAAAATACAAATATTTAATCAACTGACAGAACAATTTAAGACAAGTTTTAAAGTGTTTCTTCTAGCTGTGATGTGTGCCTGGTGAAGCAACAAGAAAATCCCTTATTTTGAGACACTGTTTTTGGTTTTGTTTCTTTGTTTGTTTGGGGTTTTTTAAGGCAGACTTGAACCTTTTTGATCTCTTTCTTTTGTAAAGTAACTCGTCGTCAGATTAAATATGAAGATCCTTATCAGAATACACTTGGCTTTGACAAGTCTGGCAGAGCCTTGTGTAGCCTGCAACATGGTAATGGCTGGCACTGAAATGAAAAGGTCTTGGATAATGAATAAAGAATATTTTAGCAGCATGACTCATAAGTAATACAAAGGCAGCTCTGGCAATGTCTGTTCTAATTACAGACTAGTTGCTCTGTTGTAACAATCATGGGTATTAAGTGTGTGGGATGCTGAAATGTGTGGGCATCCTGCTAAGCTTGATCTCAGCTCCTTGCAACTCAAATCCTGTCTGTCCCAGCTGGAAAGTAGGTGCCTAAAAATGTACTCAGGGGGATTAAATATGTGTATCTATTTTTAAATATTTTTTTGTTGGGCCCTCTGGGGCACAAACTTTTTGAGCTGTCAGAATCATGGAGATGTGTTGCACAATGCAGCAGCCAGCTGTCCTGTGGAAGCCTGGTACTCTGCGGCTCTTCCTCATCCCCAGCACCGCCACAGGGCAGCATTTCAGAGCACCTTGGTGGGATCAAAGAGCAGCAGCAATTCCAAGGCATGCTAGGTCTGTACAGGCTTGTTTTACCTGCAGGATTTCAGGGACTGAGGTAACGTGGGCTGCTGTGCCTTGAGCAGCAGAGATGGTTCTAAATCTTGGATGGTAAACCTGGAGCTGCTGGGGGGGTATGCGTGGAACAGGGCAGCACTGCTGAGCACTGCCTGTCTGAGGGATTGGTTTCCTGCTCTGGTTAGAGAGGCATGGGCTCAGGCAGTAAGATGTCAATGTGACTCAATCCTGCAATTTAATGAAGGCAGGTCCAGATGTAGAATTTGCTCCATTTCAACAGTTAATGAGTTGGAAAATTATCCAAGCTCAATTTTCAGTTTCCTTCAAGGTTCTTGCTTTCTGAGTTTGGGTGATTATTTCCCTGGGCACCATTTGCCCTTGCCCACTTTCTGTTCTTCAGAGTTAAAGGATTTTTCTCCCTATTCTGAATGGGGGGTACTCTCTGGCTATTTCCAAAAATTTCAGGGATATGAAATGTGGTGCATGACTGCACAGGAGAGTGCTCAAAAGCTCTGACTTCACAATACCATGGGATCCTCTTGCAGGTGAAAATTTCTGTATTTAGGTGGTGTGTAATAAGGAAGGCACTCTCTATGCTAGGAAACCTTTCCACAGAAAATATATCCATGGGTCTTAGCTTTCTGTGAATACCATCTGATGATGATGGTTTTAAAAATACGTCTGTGGGTATTAACTATCCACAGCCACCATCTGATGATGTTTTAAAAATCCTCTGAAGAATGCCAGTAAGCTGAAGGCTCACAGACTGCAGCAGGGAAGGAGAACGAGCAACATAAGTAAGAATTTGGTAAGGAGGGGTTGGTTTGGTTTTGGATTAATGTCCTCTGTTGTAGAGAACTGAGAGAAGACAGAAAATGCCTCTTTCACTGTGACCACCTTCTGTAGTCACACTAACACGTCTGCAATAAAAATAACATTTAGCCTGCCCATATTCCCCCCTGGGATGCTCCCCTAAATTCCTTGCTGGCGCAGAAGCAGAGGGGTGTTTTTCCACACCTCAGCTGCCACAGCTGCCAGCACATTGCTCCGAGGCGTTTGGAGCCAGCCCTCTACTCTGCGTGGCACTGGGCGCCAGCAGGGGCAGAGCTGCAGCACAGCCCAGGCTGCAGTGCCCAGCTTTGCTGTTGCCCAGGCACTGGGGAGAGCAGGCAGAGGCCCTGAGAGGCTCTCACCTCCCTCAGTCTCTCCCTGAGCTCTCCTTTGCTGGGGGTTTTTGAGGCCGGCTCAGAGGATTTGCAGATTGTGCTGTGAGTAAATCGTGTCCAAGGCGAAGATGTTGCCTGTTCTAATGTCTGATCACCACTCGGGTAAAGGAGTCTTCTTCTTGTTTGGCAGTTTCACACCACTGCCACTGCTTGCCATGAGCATTTTTATGGAGTCGAACAGAACACGCTCTGCTATACAGCACTGTAATCTCATTAGATGCTCTGCAGGTTCAGGCTGGACTACATGTCCTTCACTATTTCCCCTTAAAGGGAGAGACACAGTCACCAACCACCAAAATATTCTCCAGCTCTTTCTACCAGCATATTGTAAACATATAACCCCAAAATCCTAATCACTTCTGGTTTTGTTTTGAAGAACGTAATTTCCCATATGCATTGAAATTAATATTTGCAACTACAGCAACAATGCAAGTAATTATTTAGCCCCTGAGTACATATGCAAAATATCCTAAAGAATATTTTTTGTCCAATGCCTTAATCAGGAGCTGAATCTAACAAAAGCTCAACTTCATGTGAATGAATATTCATGGGTTTGCACAACTGAAATGTTTATATTATGAATAATCTTAAGAGCACTTACTTTAGTGCTCAGTAATACTTTAGTTCCAAAAGCATGGTGTGAGGTTTCCCAGAAGAGTACCCAGATGTAAAAATAATGAACAATACACAGGATTTAGTTTAGAGGATGTTTTCAACAGACAGTAATGCTGTAAATGAAGCCTGTGGTAACAGTGAACAAAAAGATGTCCTCAGTCTCTGCATGGCTGTCATCTGCATGACTCAAATCCATCCCAACATGGCCAAAGGTAGCACTGGATTATTTTTCGCACACATGGGGCTGTCATGATGTTGCCAGAGGTGACAAAAATCTCCAAATATTACAATGTGCTGGTGAAGTTTTTATAACAGGCAAAGCTACTCACAGTGTGATTTCCAGGGTTTGTAAGCATGGAGAGCTTTTCAAGCACAGAGAACACTCTCCAAGCAAGAGCCACTGCAACCAAAGAACCAAGGAAGCACAGGGAGATGGAGAGGAGCAGTTCCCTCCATCACAAATGGTCCTGTCACACCCCAGTTTCCACACACAGGGAGTAAAAAGCAAGCCAGGAGAAAGGAGAGGAATTCCCACCTGACTTTTGAGAGTATACTGTAAGGAAGTGAAGATGGGAAAATATGCGTGCTAAGTGCTTTGCCCAAGTCTTGGTATTTCTCTGTAGTAACTAAAAGGTGCAAAGGCCTTGGAAAGCTGGCAGAAGCCTTTTGCTTACACTGCATGGTGGGAAGGTGAGCTGCAAACAGCCCAGCACAGGGATGATTCTGCAGGATGGGGAATGGGGACAAAGCAGGTGTGGCCTGCAGAGGGGAGTGGGAGGGTGTTCAGCTTCCTTCTTGCTGCTCTTAGCACCCTGGGGCAGTCACATTGCCATGGCAGAGTCCCCAAGGCCAAGGAGGGAGCAGAGCCATGGGGAGGGACATGGCAGTGTCCAGGTGGAATGGGTGGAGGGATGAACTGAAATGCAGGACACAGTGCCCTGTAAATGTGACAGCACCATTCCCTCTGGCCTGTCCTTACTTTGCAGGCTGAATTATTTTCAGTGCCTCACCCGTGGTGCGCAGAATTAGACAGGGATTGCTTTTGCATGGGTGGTGCTCAGCTACAAAACCACATGGCAAAGGCAGGTGTTATTAATAACCCCGGTGTCCCTGTCCTTCCTACATCACGTGCATATTCCAGTGGCTCTGCAGCACAAACCCCACAGGCGCCAGAGGCAGATTACTGCATTTTGTTTTTTAACAGGGGTCATAGCCCAGGAGTACGTCCAAGAGGCTGTAATGAGAAGAATACACAAATGAAGCTTAGTATTTGCTTTAGGTACACATATATATACGACTCTCTCTCTTTATGTATATATATATAGATATATATTGTTTGAGAAGGTTTAGCATATGGCCCTGCAGGTGTCATTTCAATAAACAAACAAATTACCTGGTGTCCCCATTCAGGAGTGAACTGAAATGTCTTTTGCTGCCCGTGCTGTTACACTTAGTGAGTGCATTGGTGAAGGAATGAGCTCTGACTCAGCTAACATGCAGACAGACACAGCTGTGCCACTGCACCAGCTGCAGATCTGCCCTCTCAGGAACAACAAACTCCCAAGCAGATCCTGGAACTGAGGGAAGATCTCTGCAAGGTCCAGCTGTTTCTTTGGGGTGGCGAATCTGCCACAGGAGGCTGAGCCAACCTCGTGCCCTTCATATTTGCGCCATCACCCACACAACTCCTGCCCCGCCTAACATAGAGGACTACAATATTTGCATCACGTTTTAGGCAAGTTTCAAAGGCTTACTGATGAGAGTTATATAGCTCACACCCCAAAGCAGCATTTTCAGTATTACCCTTTTGCAGACTACCCAGTTCTGTGTCTCTTCTCTACCTGTGTCCTGCATCTCCACTTCCCCTTGTGTGCTGCAGTGTGCAGTTTGATTTTGAACAAGAGATGAGAGCAGACATCACCTTAAATATTCACAAGGAAATGTCAGCACAGATGAGGCAGCACAGGGGGAAGGATGGAGGTGGGCTCGTCATAAATAATTTACGACCATGAGGCATGAATAGAGGTCATATCATTCTCAGCAACATTATTTCAATAATGTGATGCAATTCTTCACTTTAATGGCAACCTGAAAATAAAACAAGCACTTATTGGAAACCTATTGGTTTCAGAAACCTGTCTGGAAGCTTGCACTTTTAAGGCTGTCATAGGACTTGCACTGAATAACCCAGTGGAGTGAGTCCTCCCCATTGCCCCAACACAGCTTATTTTCAGAAAGTAACCAGCTCTGCTGCTGGTGAACCACCCTAACATCTGATAGTTTCAGAAATGCCTGTAATTCTTTAGCACCCAGAAACACCGAGCAGCCTAGGATAAGTGATACATACCTGGACAAGGGTGAATTTTTTATTCCTTTCATGTACAGCGCAGCTCTAGTGGTGATGGTATTCAAGGGCTTTTAGGTGCCAGGTATATTAGGTTAAAACAACAAATCTCCTCAGATACAGTTTCAGAGACCTTTGGGTTCTCTGTAATTTTGTGTTTGCCTTTGCTTTCAGCAGCCACTGCCAATTCTGAGCTGCTGGCTCAGCTTGCCTTGACCATCGGCTTTGGCACAGCCCAGATGTGACACAGCTGCGTTACAGAGATCCAATAAACTTGCCCAGAGGTGCTCACCTCCCTGTAGGCGTCCTCCTGCAGCTCCTCCTTGGGGGGCTGCTCCCCAAGGGCTGCATCAGAGGACAGCTGAATGTACACAATTTATTTCTGCTGCTGAGATATTGTTCAGAACTCTCACAGTCACCTTGTCTGGCTCACTGCTCACTTCATGTGCTGTCAATTTTTTCTTGTCCTTTCTTGTCTGCAGGCTTTGATAGAATGGTTTCTCTTGCCACAACCATTACTTTTGACTTCGCACACAAGATGTTCATTACCATGTTTTTTCCAAAGTACTAACAATGTTTCCTTTCCAGTTTATCTCTATTCTGTACTTTTTCAGATGTTACATTGACTTTGTGGTGTGCTGACACACTTGTATTTTCAAGACTTTCTTAGACTTCCTGGAAAAGTCAGATTTTTGCCTGCTTCTCCTAGACCCTGGACATAAACTTTCCCTGTATACTATGGTGGACCTGGCTCAACTTCTTTTGTTAACCTTCTCCCACCATTTATTGGAAATTTCTTAATAGGTAGAGAAGGAAAAAGCTGTCTGCTCTTAGCTGAGCATGCAGTTGATTAATTGGATAATGCCATCTCTGTCTCTCCTGTGAAAATCGTGGCTGGATAACCAACAAGGCAACTGTCAGAAGCAGAGCACTGCTGATGCTTAGACCGGTGGTTGTATATCTTCTATAGCAGAGAATACCAAAATTATTTGAGGAAATCAATGATGAAAGAGCAAAAGGGTGACATCAGTGTTTTACATTACATTAGAGGGAAGTGCTAGTTTGTGGGATTAAAAACATTGGAACTGGGGCCAAAAATAAGTCTGGAGACACAAGAGTGGGAAGTTAGCTGTTCTCTATTAAGAGCTGTCATTAAAAAAGCAAGTTGTGCCTGTGACATTTGCTGATGTGGAAAATCTAAGCTGCCAAGGTGTCAGCTTAAACCTCCTATTCCAGCCATCCTGAAGGAAAAAAAAATTAAACACGTTAGGCTTATGTCTTAACTAGTGAGACATCTGAAAAAGGCTCACACAGCTAAGAACAATGCTTTGAATTTTTGTAATACCTGGGATAATTTTATCAGAGGGGGATTTAAGTGGTGATGCATTACATTATCCTAGTGCTGTGCAAGACATATGGAAATTAGTGATGGATTAGATTTAAGAAAGCTTATAAAAAGAGCCTTGCAAGACCTTTAACCTTAAAATCGTTCGTAGCTGAGCAATCCATTAAAATAAGTATTGAAGTAATCCTTGGCCAGCACAGTAGTGAGAAATATGCTAGTGATTAATGGGCTTTGGTTACTTTTTTAGAAGTTTAATATGCAGCTGTACAGAAAATATCTGTGATAATGGCAGCCACAAGTCCTCACTCTGCTGCAAGAAAAGCTGGATGCAGAGCTGCTGCTGTTCCTGGGGTTTTTGCTAAGAGCAGCAACAGTGCCAGGGCCCTTTGGAGCCCCGCTGTGTCTGTACCTGAGCCTGGCACAGGCAGAGCTGCCCCCGACAGCCTCAGGCACTGCCCAAGGGGGACACCCCACCCCTGGTGCCCTGGGGCTCTGCTGCAGACAGTTGTGGCTCACACACAAATGTCAGTGAAGGCACTCTGGTTCTGTCTGGAGTCCCCAGCCATGGTGTCACTCGTGGCACACCCAGGGCTCCTGTGGTGGCGGTGCTGGTGTCTCACACTCGTGCGTGTCCCTGGCTGGGTCGGGGCTCGGCTGTACCGTGCAGTGGTTTCCCCAGCGTCAGAGCAGATTATTCTGCCAAGGCAGCAATGTGACAGTCTTGTCTACACTGTTTTACAGAGCTGGGCTGCCTGTTGTCACCCAGCATAATTTTCAGGGCTGGAAATAGAATCTTAATGGTGGAAGTACAAATCAGATTTTCCTGTCGGACACTCACAGAGCTGGCAGCGCGTGGGACTTGCTGACTTTGCAGGGAACAGGATCACTGTGCAAAGAATCATCACCAGTCGTGAGTGCTGGAATATATATGTCTGCACCAAAACCCATTGTCAGTGGTCTGTGTTCTTGAGCTGCTGGTGAAAGCCCTAACACTGCAGGAAAGGAATTTCTCTGGTGATGCAAAGAAAACTGATCTGACAATGTCACTGGCTCCACTGAAGGGAGAACAGGGGTGAAGTGGTGGCTGTTCCCATTCAGATCACACCTGCCTGAGCTGTACCCACCAGAGAAGAGCAGGCTCTCTGCCCTCCCCTTTCAGCTGGGCACAAGGCAGAGGTGTGATCTGTGCAGCTTCTGCAGAAACAATGTCACCTGTGCAGTGCCAGACTGCCAGGGATCACCTTGTTAGATGAGCCAGAAATGCTTTCTTTCAGTTTTGCTGATAGAACAACCTTCTATTTAACAAGCTACGACAATAATTTCTGTTCTGATACAAGTCTTCAATTTGATATACACTTGTACACTCCATGCATGCTTTCTCTTATTTTTAAAATAATTCTCCAACTCATCCACCTGCTTCTGGCACATTGCCTTAGTTTAAATAAGGATGTGATGCTCTTTGCTGTTGCTGCCCATTCAGCACAACACATTGCTGGATGGCATTTTCCATTACTGATCACAAGAGCTATTTGGTTTATCATCACAAGAATTGCAATAACTCTGCTGACCAACAAAGGCCATTACCCTTGGCTGCAGCAGCTGCTGGAACAAATGAAGAGACCATCAGTGTGCATCACACAGCAACTTTGAGAGCTTGCTTTGCCTCCCACCTTTCTCTTCCAGATGTCAGGTGTTAGTGAAATGTGCCAGGGCTTCAGAGTAGTAATCACATCAATTTGAGCAGAGAACAAGCTGTTATAATTCACGGTACTAATGAAAATTATGATGACACCAAAACAGAAATCCTTGCCAATCTAATCATCTCACACCACCACAGCACAATGTTATTTAAAGACTAATGTTCTTAGTAGCACATACAAGTTTAGGAACAATTTCTGAAGATGATTAAACACCAAAGCAAAGTGAAGATATATGGAAAATTTAGGTCTTGCTTGGAGAGAATGGATTCCTCTAAGCACCAGCATGATTCCCATTATATTAAAGCAAACAAGTTCAATAGAACATGTTGGAGAAAAAACTGGGGAAAAGTAATTTTTGGCCACAAAAATGCTGGGAATCAGTGTTGCTGCCAAGAAACCTTTTTCGAGTAAAAAGATGCAAATGGGGATGCATACTCAGTTTGCTACCTCTGAATTTCCTCACCTTGGATCATAAAGTCAAATTAATTGGAGGAGAAAAGGTTTAGAGAAGAGTTCTGAGGAAGAAGACTTGATTCAGATTTTTTGTGGTGGATTATCTCCACAAAATTAGCACCTGTTTACAGAGAAAAGGGAGGAATTTGTGAGTCCCCACCATCCCCAGCACACAGTCATCACCATGAGCAAAAAATACATGTATTTACTTCATCATTGTTTGGGCAGAGTGTGTGGATGAAAGAATCCACAAAGGTTTATCAAAGGAAAAAAGAGCATAAAATCAAATTAGATTTAGGGAGCTGTTAGAACCAGTTTGTGTGATTTAATCTGCTTCAAACTCTATCCACAGCAGTGACTCATGAAACAGCATGTCAAACGATAGTAAGTTCAAGGAATAGAAACTGCATTAAAAGACTGAAGGAAAGCCAAAATTAATGTGAAAGTGGGCAGTCAAAAGGAAAAAGAACAAACAAGGAGGCTGGTGGGAGGATGGAGGGGGAACAAAGGGAATCTGAGGCAAAGAGGTGAATTGGGAACATAAGATTGTGATGGATTTCACAAAAATATTCTCATATGTCATTATATATTCTCTACTTCCTTATTTAGAGGTACTGTTTCTTGAAAGAAATTTGAAAAGGTATTTTGAAAGAGGAATGAGAGCCTCAGGTGAGCAAAGGGAGAGATCAGTTCCTCCTTGGCTTGTAGACAAGGAGAATAACACTTGGCATGTGTGGTCACTTGAAGCTGGCCACACAATTAAATATCCAGTTCTTGTGATATACAGGAACACAGCAACTCCCATCAGATTCCAGGCACTGGTGGTGCCTTTTCCAGAGGAGAGGTGGCCCGTGACCCTGCAGGTGGCCTCTGGCAGCCCAGGGCCAGCTGCCCTGTGAGCACCTGGGTGGCTTTTGTGCACCTTCCTGGCTTGGAGCTTCCCTGGGATGAACGCAGGTGGGCTGGGCAAAGGGAGCTGAGCAGCCATAACTGCCACAAAGGAGGAGATGATGACTGAAGAATTAAAAGAAAAACCCTGGAAATCCACAAGATTCAGGCTGGGCCACTGCTGAAGGCAGGAAAGGCTCTGAGTCTCTGCAGCTCTCAGCGTTCTGCTCTGGTTGGGCTCGGCAGGCTGTCGCTCTCTTCCCACACACTCAGAGCTGCTCGCACCCAGCCTGGCTGTGCTGGGAGAGAGATTTTGTCTGATTTCTCAAGGAAATGAGGCATTCACAACCAGCCTAACTTCTTCTCCTCATTCCTGTCCATGGCCAGCCTCTAATGAAGTGTGACAGGATGGATTTCCATCAGTTGGATCTCATGGGACTGCTTGGCCCTGCAGGCACAGCTGGCTTGGTTAGGATAATAACTGCAGAGGGCTTGGCTGCCTCAGCTCTGCAGACATTTCTGGAGATCCCTCACAGGAAGATGCTCCAACTGTCGCTCTACAGTCATGGATCTTTGTTGCTACTCCTTATATCCTGGCAACGTGTGTGTCATCAGCAGAGTAAGAGGGATTTCTGAGTTTCTTAGGGTAATGAGAATGGCTGCCACTGGTTTTAAAAATAAGCCAGACCTGCATGCACAGAACCAGCATGGGTTTCTCTGGCCTGCATCCCCCAGTACGCCCTGATCCAGGACAATGGCAATCGTTCTTCCCAGAGTCACTCTCAGTCCAATGTATATCACCAAAAAGGAGAAACGCATAAAAAGAGAGTTTCAGTGGCTGCAGACGTGCTCATCTCTGTGCCCTTCAAGCAGTTTGTGGATATTGAGGATCTGTGTGTATGTACTTAAAATTCAAACACATGATAAGTGCCTGTATTTTTAAGATATAGGGCTCTTTTTATTGCACAACGTACTAAGATGTTTACTCTCTATTGATCTCAAATCACTGTATTTCATTTCTTGGGATTTTAAGTCTCTCATTCAGTTGAGGAAAAAAATAACTCATTTTTCCTGCACAAAAAGGCATTACATTGGCAGCAAAGTTGTGTTGCTGATGCAAGAGACCCCAAGAATTGTCTGTATGTGCCTGGAGCCAGGACTCACAACCATGGTAAAGGAGCAGTAACAGTGTTTAGCTGTGTAGAGTGTTTTGAAGTGAGGATGAGCTCCAGCTTCTCACCTGAAGTGCTACCTGTCAGTTCTGAGACTCTTTAGCCACAGGGACAAACTTACCATCCTGGACAAAAGTTTTTGGAAGAAGAGTTAGTTAAGTATCATTCCATGCACCAGCTGAATTGCTGGACTCCCTTACATGCTGGGAATTTCCCTTCCAGGAAAATCCTAGGATTTAATCAAGAGTTGACAGATGTCTTGATTTTAAGGAGGATATGAAGGAAATGCAAATTGGATAACTCTTTCAGAAGAGCATCAGATATATGATGGCGCTCTTCAAGTCCTGCCTTGCATCCCAAATATAGCTTAAAGGTTAACAAAATCCACAGACAGCCACACAGGGAGTGCTGAATCGTTAAATTTTACACAGTCCTTCACACTAGGAAACCTGGATTGCTCCCAAGAGCAAGCAATCTGGAAATAAAAATGCGTCTGATCAATAAAATGAAATGGCTTGAAGAATTTTGAGTTTAGTGCTCCTAAAGCCCTAATTGGCTTTGTGTGTATCAGGTGACATTGCCCTTCACACCTCTCACAATGTGTGCGAGGTTATTGCAAGGTAACAACGGTGCAGTGTGATCTCAGTGCTCTTGACAGCCCAGAAGACACCAACCACAGGAAAAATCAGCAGTGGGAAGGGTGGCAAGAATGGAAAAGTGCCCCAGTGGCACCTGAGATTTGCATGCCCTGCTTGGGCTGGAAGGCTGTAACATCAACTCTCTCTGTATCAGACATGGACTAATACCAATTTGCATCCCTACATGACCCCCTTATTTCTTGTGAAAGATACAAAATATAGACACACTTATCACTAATATGGGCGGGATAATAAAAAGACAAGTATTCAAACAGCATGAGCTATTTAAATAGGAAAGTTAAACAAAATCCATCCCAACTGGCTTTCAAGTCTCAGCCCTATGATGTAAAAATCATTCTATTTTACTTACAGAATGCTAAAATCTCCAGAGGAATTGCTCCTCTCTTCTCAGCAACATATGCAGGCAGAATAAACTTCAGAGGCTTTACAAGGGTGAGCCAATGGAGACAGCTGAGCAGAGCCCAGGCATCTTCCACAAGTGCTCCAGTCCCCTCTAGCACACACACCTGCCCTTTCATCAGTATCATAGGAAAATCAGGGAAATTTGGAGAGCAAAACATATTGTGAGCCCTCACAGAGGGAACTGGAAACTGAGTAGGTTTTAACACATTGCTTGGCTTCAAAGAGTCAGGTTTGAATGGGATTTTCAGCAATGCCCAGAGGTATCCCCAAATGTTCTGAATGTTTCTGCTACAGGACAAGCCAAAGCTCCCAGAAGGTTTCCCTTCCCTCACCCGTGTATTTGAGCTGACAAGAAAGGATTGCTTCTCTGAGAACATGCAGCACTGCCAGGCTTTCTTTCACTGCCATTTTTAAAAGCCTGCATATTTCATTACCTGTGTTTTTTAACCTGGCACTGACAACACTCTTTGAGCTAAAATGTGACATTTCTCCCTTGTAATGAGAATATTGCACCCTTGTCCACTTAAAAATTCTAATAATACAAATCCAAAATGAGTTTTGCATATTTAAACAGTTTTAAATAAAACACTTGATGTTAGTGAGGAGCAAATGATGACTCTTCAGAGAGGAGCAGAAGAGAACAGTTCTGCTATTTGTACTTCCACTGCTGCAGGAAAAATGTTTGGGATTTGGGTGCTGATGACCCATACTGGGGCCACAGGCAGCCCTATAACCTGGAGGACCCAAAATTATTTTTTCCACCTCTGTGTTTGAACAGCTGCTCGGACTCACCACAAAAGACTTTGCATGATGGGGTATCTGCCAACATCCATCCCAACACAGATACTGAACTTGGTCTGCTCCTGGGGTTTCCAGAGCTGGAAGTGCAGAGTGCAGAGGGACCCATAAAAACGTTGCATCTGGGGGCAGCTAGGAGGATTTCTTACAAGGCATGGAAATATGGAGACTTAATTACCACAAGCAGGTCTCCCCTGAGCCACTGCAAAGCTCAGCTGACCTCAAGGTCACATTTCCACTGTAAGAGCTGTGAAACCAGAGCTTTCAATCAAGCAGTTTTCACAGGGAGTCCACAACTTCTGCAGGAAGGCAATTGGTGCCAGCCTGAAGGGTTTTTTTCCAATTTGACAACACAGTGGTCATAGCTATAAGATTTGCTAAGCCTTCGGAACATGGGATTGTCAACAAAGGGATGGAGATGTCTTTTATTTGAAGTCTTCTCTTCCACCCCCTCCAAAAAATATTCTATAACTCTAGCAGCATTTCTACAAATCTAGCAACACTTCTATAACTCTAGCAATAAATTCTTAACCCTCCAAGGGCAGAAAAGGAAGCTAGTGGCAAGCCATGGTGCCTGGGGTGATGATATGCTACTGTGTAATCTCGCAATGCCATGGTAAATAACTAGTGTCATTTCCTTGTAATGTTCTTATTGCTTTATCAGAATAAACATTAGAGAACACACCACATTCCTTTGTGTTTCTCAATTCCTATTAAACTCCTGGCTGCTTCAATGCGGCCTCTGTATGCAGCTTGGCTGCAGACTGGTGAGCTGTGACTTTCTGCAGAACAATATTATCATTTCTCAACTCCTGTTCAGCTCCAACTGTAACTTTTCATGGGAAAAGATGGATGCCATGAGCAAAATCCAGGCTCAGGCAAAATTTATCTCAATTTATCCTGGACAGAAAAAGTAACTGAGGGTACCTTACTGAAAGCAAAATATACTGCTTGAATGAATTTACAGTAAGTAATAAAATACAGCAGGGAGAGACCATTTACTGTAGGGGAAGAATGTAATCTATGATGTCAGCAATTCCCTTTAAAATGATGCTATTAAGCAAGTATAAAGGTGATAATCACCTTTCTTGGGCATTTATGTTACATTTGTAAACCAGTTGGTGTGTGACATCTACCATATAAAACAGCAATTTTTAATTTCTTCCAGAAAAGCTGTATATGTTTTATGCCACTTCTAGAACTGGTAGCTCTCACAGCAATGTGAAGGGTGAAGGTGGGCCTGAGACTCTCATCAAGGATCAGGGTACAAACACTGGAACAATAAATGTCTGACCTAATATTTGGAGGAACTGCTGAGGTCAGGCCAGGAACAAAATCAGCCAACACCCAGACTCATCTTCATCCCAGCACTCAGAAACCCAACAAGAACCCCATCACAGATACTGAAGTTAGCCCTTGCCAGCCAGCAGAGTCTCATTGCAGAACCAGGTTAAATTTGCACAGATTAAGAAGAGCATGATTTCAAACAACGAGGCATCTGTAGATGTTTCACACACTGGTTATGTGTAATTTAAAGATGATTTTAGAGTATTGGGTTGACTTTTGGCTCCTCTGCCCAAAAAGTCACAGCCAAGTTCCTTCTTCACTCCATTTTCTCTGAGTCCTTCCTAGTCTTGGAGGTCACTTGGATCTCTGTCCTCCACATTTCTGTCATAGATTTACAGCTTCCTTATTTTGGAATATGTGCACTGGTAATTACACAGAACATTCTTGCACACCAGCAGCAGCATTTCCCTGTCACGACAGGGAACACATTGCCTGCTGCAGGTGGATGAGCCAGCTCTGAACCTCTGTGATTTCCAAAGCTCTGCTGATACCTGCTGCCATTTATGGAGCTGCAGACCCCAGAGGCAGGTGATTACAGGGAGAATCTCAGCACCTCCTTTGCTTCTCCAAAAGGCTCAGAATAAAGCCAAAGTATGTGCATTTTGAAGACTTAAATCCTAAAAGAGAAAAAAAAAACAAACAAACAAACAAACCACTAGTTACATTACTTTCTACATATCTCATGATTTGTAAGTCAATATCATGCCATCATTACATGATGATGAGAAGAGACTCAGAGCAGAATTATCCCTTAATAACCCTGAACAAGGAGCTCTTTCAGCACAGGCTTGATCCTTCTGTCTGCACAAGCAAATGCTGATGTGTTTCAGAGACCTGGTGACTTTAATGCATTTAAACCAGCAGCTCCTTTGCCCATCTAGAAGTTGGGCTTTACCTGCACAGAACAGAGAGAACCTTCAATCTCCAGGCAATGCGTTCCTGTTGATCCCTGTTCCTGTAAGCACATTATAAATCTTGCTTTTACAGTTAAACTCCCCTCATCAAAGCAGAAGCGTCCTTATTAGATTATTTAGAAAAGCCCATAATTACCAGGGTCTAATTTATTAATGAGATGGGCAATTTAAACACCATCTTTCGAGATAATGAAACTGTGCTAACTCTGAGACTGAGGGAACACCAACACCATGGAAACTGTCACCAACAAAAGCCACGATACTGCAGAGACACGGTTTGCCCGCCTGCTGAAAACACCCAATTCAATCTCTTAAAATGGAAACGGGACAAATATTACTCAGGCTGCATGTGACGCTGACAGAGAACAAAAGTGCAGTCTCTGGGTTGCCGCGGCACTTTCCTTTGGCTGCTGCCCTGGCTGTACCTGGCCGTGGCATTGACATCCCAGAGTGTCCCAGAGGTGAAGCAGAATGGATTCGCTGGAAGCTACACACGTGCTGAAGAGAACTGCTCTCTCCAGGAGCTTACCAGAAGTATGCCCATTCTTCAGAGGCCTATTAGAAAAACGATAGAAAAGGAAAAAACAATTTGGTCTGATTTGCCTTTCCTTCTGGCACAAGGCTGGTCGCTGGTAACAGTGCACACCAAGCAAGATTTATAATGTTGGGCTCTTTCTGTAGAGCCCCAGGAACAGCAAGCAACCCATCTCTTCTCCCCACAAAGAGTGTTTCTTTGCCAGCAGGAGAGAAACCTCAGAGGCTGCCTGCAAGGGAAGGGGCCAGTCTGCAGGGACTGTCTGCAGTGCCCCTGTTCAGCAGGGCCTCAGAGACAAGTGCCAGCTGCCATGAGCACAGACCCTTCCCTGGCCAAAAACATTGCTGCTAGTGGGGTAAGCAGAGGGTTGAATAAGGTGTATTTAAATTTAGGGCCCTGACAGCAAGATTTCAAGGGATGTTGCAAGACAAGCAACGGTTTCAGAGGATGCAGGAGCATCCCAGCACTGGTGTAAGGGCAGCCTCTTCTTGCAGGGCTCAGGGAGATGTGCTGCCCCATAACACATCCCAAACTTGGAAAGGCAGCATGAAACGTGAGGAAAGCCTTATTTTCTGGTGACAGAAATACTTCTGCCTCTTAGCTAAGAAGAAAAACACTGCCCTGTAATTATTCCTGATCTGGAGCACCAGGCAGCAGCTACATGCAAACCAGGCTTCTCCATCAGATACTTTAATGAGGAGGTCAGTGCATTTTGCATTGAGGGATTTGGGATTTGTACATTAACTGGAGTGGCATGTGTTAGAAGGACATGTGAGTTAATGACACTATTTATAACCCATCTCATTATCACACAGAGCTTGATGCCTCAGACAGCCACTAATTCTCTTAACAAATTTCTTTTGCTGGAAATAAAACTGCTTTGCTTCAGCTGTGATCAGTTAGAAGAATGCTGCTGTTGTTATTGTTTGTTTTTTAAATGCAAACAGCCCTTTTCAAAGGAAGGCTCCATGATTGCATGGTGTTACTCAGCCCCAAGTCTAGTTCTCAGATATGAAAATATTCACATTAAGGCTGATAAATGAACAATGAACAAATTCCATGCTTGAATCCCCTCCTTTGTTTTATTTTTGATCTCTAATATTGGATGGCTATAATTGTTCTGAATATACTTGTGTGCATATTATCAATGCATATGTTACTACAGAAATGTAAAATTAAACATCTTGTCCCTTAAATTTTAAAATAAATGTGCCCTTCCTTTTATTTATGCCCTATTCTTTGAAACAAATGAGAAAAGAAACCATCATCTGATAAATATTAAACACTTGGATACGACTCCAGCCTTTTTCCCTCTGAGGCTGTAGCATGGCAGTGGCTTTTTGACTCTTGCAGCTGAGAGAGGACATTGAATTCTAATCCTGTTTCTATAGACAACAAGTTAAAAGGCACTTTTTTGCTTTTGTTCTAGATATCTATTCTTTTATAAATGTTTTAAAAATCCAGAAACATAAGGGGAGGCTATAAGGAAATCAAATCCCCTTCTTAAACACAGACATCCAAGAGTAAAATCCATTTCTCCTCTTTTTCCCTGACAAAATAAATCACTATTTGCAAGGTTGGCTGCCTGGGGGCAACCTCTCTGATGTGTCTTCAGTTTCCTCCTGCATTTGGAAATGATGACTTTTGAAGCAAAGAATAGAAAGTGCCACTGCATTGCTATGGGTTAATTAATGCTTGCTCATGAACCAGGGTGGATTTCCGTTCCTCCTGTGTTCTCTGGGCTGGTAATGAAAGCCCTCAGAGGACCCTGGTGTCAGTACAGAAAAAAGTCACCTCCCCATGTCTCCTCTCACCAGCCCCTCAGGGGTGTGCAGAGGATGGTGTTTCATTACTCTTGAGATGGATGTCTTCATCTGCCCCTAAGTAATCAGGAAAAGAGAAGAGACCATCCTGGTGGAGAAAGAGCAGGGCTGAGTGTGGAGGCAGCTTCTGCTCAGCAGTGAGTGATGCTTTTTCTGAGCCTGAGAAAATAAACACAGGGAATCAATTAGGTCTAAATATAAGTGGCAATAATGTGACTGATCAGGCACCAGAATTGTTTTAGTGATGGGAATGAAAAGGAATTCATTATAACTGACAATAAAGATCCATTTTCAGAGGTCTGAAGAAGTGGAAAGGGCCGTAATCACAGCTGTGCTCTCCACCCTCCTCTTTCCCAATGGGATGAAAGCAGAGCTCCTCACTTGCTAAGACAGAGCAGAAAAATACACCAGGAGGATGAATCCAAACACTTCCCTAAGCAAGGAAGGTTTCAAGTCACCAGTGATGTGGCCTCTGCTTCCTCAGTCCCTCTGTGCTCCCCAGCCTGCTCAAAGCCAGGTTCAATCTAAAGGGAAGCACAGGAGAGAGTTCCTGCCTCATGGGTGGAAAAACCTTTGCTGGAAGGTATTTTCAGAAGTCTCTCCCAGCAGCCTCTACATGCAGGTGCTGTGTTTAATTACAGCCTCCATCAGGTGGCAAATCTACTGCCTTGCAGATAATTCTCCATTCCTGCTGCACCACTGGGAATCATCTCCGTGCAAAGCCCTGCCCTGAAGCCAGCACAGCTTGGTTACATCTCAGAAGCATCATTTCCTTCACACACAGCAATTTCCAGACTACTCAGGGCTTAGCAAGAAGAGGGATAAGCATATGATGTATTGCAGGGAAGGTAGGAGTTGATTTACATTTATTTTGTTGCCATGAGACTTCCAGGACGGAGCATGGTGGAGGAGGATTTAACAATGCATGATGTCTTTAGACTAAAATGTCAAGGACAAAGAGGACCCCGCTAAAAACCAGTCAAAAGACGGCCTTTTACTAGTCAAAGGACTGCCTTTTTCAGGACTTCCAGAGAACTTTGCTCTCAGCAAGCTGTTCCAGACATCTTCCCCCACAATGAGCCATTGCTGTGAGCTAATCGATCACGTTAATTTAATGCAGCAGAATGTGAATAGATTGCAATCCATTCTTGCAAAAAAACAAGTGTTTGCTGGTGACTATTTCCATGGAGAGAAGTCTTTTAGGCACATTTATACCCCTCCTTCTCTCCATCCAGACTGGCCAGGCAGTTTTCTTGCAGAAGGCTCAATGCAACACTCAGCCAGGAGTGTGACCAGGTCCAGGAGTGTGGCTGTAACCACACTCAATGTGGTGATTCTGACAATGGGTTTGCAGAGCAAAAGAATGTTCTCTTCATTCCTCCCTTCCAGAAGTAGTAAATGTGTGTGCCATCACCCCCTGCTAACTCCTCTGAGGGCATGGAGAGCCTGATAACCATTTGAAAATCCATTTTTGTATTTCCACCTCCACCAGAGCCCAATCCCTGGGGCTTGGGCTTTCTCTCCTTGCATTTTCTCTGTGGTACAGTTTCCTGCTAAACACACTGAAAAGATCAAGTCTATCTGTGTACCCCAAAGATTTCCTTTTTGAGGTAGCAGTTACCAGTAAAGGCATTTACTGGTGCTGCTGCTTCTCCAAGAGAGCAGGGACAAACTGGAGAGTGGTACTGTTACATGGTGTGCAGAGTAATAATTAGCAATAATTAAAGCACAAACAAATACATAACAATATGCCCTACAGTCGGACTCTGGTGTACTAGCCAAGCAATCTTAAAGGCAAAAACTCTCCCATTTTCCTCCAAATTAGAGGTCAAAATTCTGCTGCTGCAACTGAATGTGATGCCATTGAAACTGGAGCATTCTTCACCTGGATCTAATCAAACATTGATCTGACCCCCAGTGTCCTCAAACATATAAAGCTGAAATCTCATTCCAAAGACTGTCCCTAAGCAAAGTGCTGGGTTCTGGAAATCTGCACTTTCCCCTTGAGCTCTGTAAAGTAATTCTGAGATGTTACTTTAAAAATGAAGCCCTGCAGCCAGACTTGCCTGTTCCAGGTGCCGTACCTGCTCCAGGCACACACTGCAACCCCAGCTGCCAAACTTGGGGCTTAAAGGGATTTCCCCTTTTCTGAGGGGCCCCAAAAGAGGGGGCAGATGTCAGTTTGGTCTCTGGGTGCTGCCAGATTACACCTAACCATCACAAGACAAGGCTCTGAGGCACCCAACATCCATAAAGACAAAGCTGTAATGAGAACCCGTCACTCCAAATAAGCCCAGGACCAAGAAAGGATCTCCTCTCAGTGACTGCACCAGTGCAGAAGAGCATCAGAAAAATACTCCCCTCTTTTTTGCAGCTCTTGCTTCTCCTTAAATGTAATTTTTGTCTAAAGAAGGTTCTGCCACGGGTCCTGTAGCCGTGGGAACCAGAGACCAGATTTCAGAGAGACGAATCTGGCTGTGTTTGGGAAAATTACCAGTTATAATGACTTGACCACAACTCCTCTGCAAATTGGTCCCAGAGTTAATTTCACTTTCCCCAGAAAAAAAGCACTACTTTTTCTTTTTCAGTGGGAAGTAGCTTCAGTTTCCACCAAATTTTATTATTTTTCATTCACTACCCTGCAGCACCAGCTGTTACCAAGTTGCTCTCCATTACAAAGACAAGTGTAGATGGTCTTGTAGTCCAGCCAGAATTAATTATACCCCGGAAAATAACTCATTTTCAGTTCTTAGAAACATATCTGCCCCTATCAGGAGAAGGTCAAACACAGATTTCTCCTGTGCCAAATGCGATGCTTTTTGAGTGAGGAGATTGTCATCTATAATTATCAAATATTTTGAAGACATTTTAGCACTGACAGCCGGAGACCTCTGTGTGTCAGTCAGGCTTGCAATCGCTTGTGATAACTCAGCTCTCCTCCCCAGAGATCACCAGATGGTGCTCGAGGATTCCATCACCCACGTTTCCCCGGGGCACAGTGGCCTGCAGCGGTGGCCAGTGGCCAGTTTCTGGGCCAGTTTCTGGGCCAGTTTCTGGGCCACTTTCCAGCATGTGAGTCCCCAAGCAGTCACGGCCATTTGCTGCTGCAGTGTCAGACAACATCCTGCCGTGGCAGGACCTGCTCCTCCTTGCTGTTTTCAAGATGAATAGATTTTAGTCAAAGAGCTTAATCACAGGCAACACTGTCATCTTTACCCTGATGTATGCTCTCTTTAGTTTTATGCACTTAGAACAATGAAGGCGTCACCTGGAGTTTGGAAAAATATTCTGTATTAACTGCATATAAAAAAAATTATCTGTAGATAATATTTCTATGGATTTAATGATTGTTGCACTGAGACGCTCTTGAAAACACTTTAAGGCAATCACTGAAACACTTAACTACTTTTCACAAATAGTATCTAGTTTAGCACTTATTTTTTATTAATAATACCTAGTTTCTTATAAATCAAAAATGACAGTTTGAGTAAGAAAAATTTTTAAAAAGTAAAAAATATCATGAATATTGCTGAGGGCTTCATCAGTGAAAGCTGAAGTCTTTTTGGTAGGTTTTTGTATTTCTTTCTTTTCTGACACATGATAACTGCACTCTCGATTTTATCTAACAATGTGGATAATTCTACTGAAGACAAAAATAACCTTAAATTTTAAAAAATGTTTTTAAAAGAAAGAGGAAATAGTTTTCAGGTTAAGGTGTTTGCCAGTGCATATGAATCCAGGACAGAGTCCCTATAAAAGTTTTATGGTATTCTCTGCTGGAAGGCTGACAAGACATTGAATTCCACATTCAGGAAATGTTTGACTCTATGATGTGTCTATAATTAAATTTATTTCCCTTGAATGCAACCGAGCATCTTCCTGGCTTATTGCACAAGACAGCTGCATGTTAAGGATTATGCCTGTAGAATCAAAGAGATTGATGACATGATTTAGGACCTCTCTGAAAAGATTAATTGATTGATATATATCTTACACAATTTGCCTTAATCCTCTGAGGAGAACCAGACCAACTTCACACCTTTGTTTTGCTCTAGAAACATTATTGAAAGAGGGAGGGGGGAGAAGGAGTGCTTGTTTCATATAGTTAATTAAAGAGCTTTGAATGTTCAATAAATTACTATTCTTTGGAGGAAAAATGTGAAATACTTATTGTCTCAATCCTTGCTGTCTAATTCACTATTTTTTTGCTTCTTTATGAATCAGCAGGGTGGCTGCAGCCCTCATGGTGGGATTTCCAGGTCCCAAGAATTTACCTGACCAGATCTCCAGCACAATGCTCGCACGACATGCAGGCAAAAGGCAAAATAGTTTTTTATATCTCTGGGAATTTTGTGCTGCTCTACACAGCAAATCCCACAGATTTGTCTGGACAATGAAAGGTGAGATGTGAGCCTTGCCCAGAGCTCAAGGATCCCCAAGGTATCTGCAGCATTGTTCCAGCAGGTTGCTCCACCTGGGTGTAACACCCAGGTCCGTGGATGGAGCTAGAGAAATTCAGAGCTGCCCATGTAACACTCACACATTGCCATTTCCCATGCTACCATTTTGTCTTCAAGCTCAAAGTTGCACAGAGAATTTATAAATTTAATTTTAAATGGCAATTTTTTTTCTCTCAGTAATACTCAGGGGGCTTCTCCTGCAATGTGCATTTCCATCATACAGAGCTTTTCCAGAGGATTTTGGTGTTTGCTGGACAATACAGAAGCTCACAGCCAGCTCTGAGCTGCATCCCACCCTTGCACACCAGGTTCACTTTGGCTCCCAGTGACCACAGGAGTTCAGTAATGGCTTGGTGGAGCTACAGACCCTCAGGCTACCCACCTGCACCTGGGTTCCATGGCAGAGGCTCTGAGAACTGGCAAAACATCACTGATTATCTTGCTCAGGTACTCTGTCACATCACCTGCCTTTGGAGCAGACAGCAAAAGCAACACTACACCACATTTTCAGGGCAAACCAGCAAGGAGTACATTCAGCTGTAGCAGCAGGGGTGTGTTGGTATGCAGAAACTCACTCTTTGGCTTGGATTTGGGCCAGAAAACAATATCTAACATCCCTACTGGGGTGGGAAATGGGATTTTAAATCTCAGAGTCTTCAGCCAAGTAATTAGATGGACAATAAAATTCACACCCCCTCTCCCAATAGGTAGCCAGAGGCTTTTCAGTGATTTTTTTCCTTGTAATATCTTTAATGAAAGAAGCACTGAAATGTAGTATCATATCACCTACAGTTTGAACAGAACTTTAAACTGCACAGTCTTAAAAATAATTATATATTTAATCACTGTGTCCTTGTAGATACATTATGGTCATATTTATAACTATCTACAAAAATGACAAGATGGCTGTAAAAACAATGAGGTGCAAAGTCTTACAAGGGCAGCATCATTTAGAATCAAACTGTATTAAGTGGCTGTTACAGTACACATGCCTGAAAGTTTAGTGCCACAGTTTTCTCTGCTATATAGTCATGATGTAAATATTTGTGTCTGTAGAAAGAGTGATGTTCTTGCAAGGACAAAATTTGTACAACATTTATATATAATTTGGCATCAAAATAAACAGCCCCCTTTGCTTTCAGTTCAGATCTGGCATAAAGCCACTAAATTTGCTCCAGATTTGTACTGCAAGCAGGAATTTTGCCCACTGCTTCTATAAGGCAGCTAATTTGCCAGTATTGTGTTTTTGTTCTGTGCCAACTAATTTGGAAACAACAGATTGGATTTAAGGGTCAAAAAGTCAAGAAAATTGACTGGCTGAAGATGATTAAATATTTTTTCAAAATTGATTTAAGATATTTGAAACAGCTCAGAGAAGTCACGGAGCATATTATGAAATCTGTATTTCATAGAAGGTAAAATTGAATCTAGGTGCCAGCAACAGCCTGACATTGGTCCTAGCATGCCTGCCTCAAATCAGTGTTTTCATCAAAAACTGTTTTACTTCTGGCAATGCTGATGACCAAGGAGAAGAAAAAGAATTACATCTGCACCTTGAAATCCACAAAAACAGAGACCAAAGAAAGAGCAAAGAGCCAAAGAGCTTTCCTGACCCTGGCCACAGATCTGTTTGGAAACTACCTGTAGGCAGATGTCAGATTGCTCACAAGCCTTTTCTCCAGCACAGCAATGATGAATCAAAGTCTGGAATCCAAGCAGCCTGGAAAGAGCAGTTTTCTTTCCTTACAACCCAACCATGTGTGCAGCATTTCTCAACAATACAACGCAGCTCCTCTTTCCGTGGTGAGGACAGCCAACGTGTGTATCTCTATTGCAACAGAAATTTCAAAGGCAAGCAAAAAGGCTTTCTAACCTGGGGTTATGCAAGGGGAATTGCTAATTCCACATGGCAGGCAACAACAGCAGAGCTTGCAGGGACTCTCTGTTTTGGTGGGGCTGTGGCAGCATGACAAGAGCCCTGCCTAGGAGTCCTGGTGAGGTGAGGAGGGTTTATAAAGGACAAAGGAAATGGGTCTTAGCATCAGACTAAAGGCACTGTATATGAACTGGGCTAATTAGTGCTTATTGACACTTTGTGGCACAGAAACTCATACTCTTGTGGGGGAGGAAATCAGCAATTCCATTTACAGGCTGGCGAGCCACTCTGGGGACAAAAGCTGAGTGAGTTTTTCATCCTGGTGACTGGACACAAAGAAAAACAGCCAGTTTGGGGTTCTGAAGATTTTCTGAAAAAGATACTGCATCTCATCGTGCTCTTCTTGTCCCTCAAAGGGCTCTATGGGTGTGGGATGAGGAAAATGCCATCGCACCTGCCGTCCTCAACCGCTGCTGTCAGTGAGCTGGGAACTGTGAGCCCCTCGGGCTCTGCTAACCCCTCACCTCACCCTGCTGCACGAGCCCTGCAAGGGCAGCTTTTTATCCTATGTTGAGGGACACAGGGCCACCAGGCTGCTCAGTCCTGGGCGTGTTATTTGTATGGAGAATTTCTCCTGGTTTCCTCTTTGTAAGGCAATTCTGACCTGGGCAGAACCCTTGGGCTGAGCCATGCAGCTCTCAAGTGCTCTCATGCTGAGCAGAGTGAGGGGCCCTTGAGGGCTGAGAGCCATCAGACCACCTGGGAACACCAATGGTGCCATGTGAGCCTAAAGGACAGACCTACAGGATCACGGGAATCAGGGCTGGGAGGCACCTCGAAGGCCCAGCTCATACATTTTCTTGCCTAGGGCAGAAACAGCTGAACCTCTGCCTATGAGACGCCTCATCTGTCCTAAACGACCTTCTCAGACTACTCAAGTATTATATTGCTCACTAGGAAGTTTTTACAGCTGGTTATGATTGTCCCTTTGCAGCTCACCTGCAGCCTCTTGCCTTTTCTTCTTTGCTGATGCAGAAAATCTTCTGTGCCACATTTAATGTACATGCCCCTGGGAGGGGTTCCAGGGTTTGGATAGATATACCCAGGGAACAGAAGCAGAGCCCACTCGGCCAGAACCCCGTAACAGCAGAGAGGCTGCTCAGCCAGGGGCTGGGGAGGAAAATGAGGGGCTCTGCCACTGGAGAAGCAATGACCCAGAGCAAGGAAAAGGTTCCTAGCATCAGTTCTGGCCCCAGGACAGGGAAAGGAGAAGTACCTACTAAACTCTTTGTGGTTTTGTAGTTAACTAACACAGATCCAAGGAAGCTGATTTCTGTAGGAATTTGTGCTAGTATAATCTAGAAATGCTGTTTTTTCCAGCCCTGCAATGCCATGGCTGCAGTAGCATCAAATGCTCCATTCCATCACCAGCACAAGCATCCATGCTAGGCAGGGTTGCCAGCCCAGAATGATGCCAGAGACTGTGTTGACCATCTGCTAACCTGTTACATGTGCTGTAGTTAATGTGTTCTATGCAAATCTCAGAAATTATTTACGTATACACACTTATACAATATGTATATACGTAAGTGTTGCAGCCAAAGGTTTTTCAGCAGTAGTATAAATGTATCTGCTCCAGTCCAAAAACCGGCACACAGAGGGGGATGAAAGACATTATACCTAACAGCAAAAAATATCTCCTGTTTCTAGTGACAGCTCAATAAATGTTACCCAAAGGAGATTATCTAGGTTTTTTCAGGTTGGTGAAGAGCTGCTCTAGACAATTATCACACAGACAGCTGGGGCACTGCACTATAGCCGTGCTGCTCCAAACCCCATCCTGGTAGCATCCAGCAGGAAATTCCAACCTTCCTTCTTCCAGGAGTCCCCAGGTGCTAAATGGCACTGTGGGTCTGAATTCAAGGTGGGAATTTCCATCGCATCTCCACCATTGGTATCCTACCTGAATTACTTCAGGCTTTGTCCCTAGGGGGAAAGCATGCATTATGCATAGCAAGAATTTCTCCATCCATCTTCCAGAACACATTATCACTCCTGATAAGGACTTTCCAAGTCACCAGTCTCGTCGGAAAGGAGGGTGAGCTGACCCATGAATGCTGCAGCTCTAAAGGCTCTTTGCTAAAAACACCATCCAAGAGGCACAGGGGGCAGGAGGGCTGAGTGCAGACCTCTGGGTGACCCACTGGGCTGACCCCGTCCCTCAGGCCATCTGTCCCATGACCATTGCTGCTGAGTGCTTTGAGCATCCACAGGGAGTAGCAGAGGCAGGGGGAAAGGAGAGACTACATCTTTGTGGAGGTATCGCAGAGTCACGAAACTGGGGACCTCCAAATGTCTCTTGGGACGTCCCAAATCCAACACAGTAAGATTAAATCTAGCATATTACAGTTTCCTTGGAATGGCTAGCAGGATAAGAGGATGTTTAGGAGCCAGAATAAACAAAGAGAGAAAGTCACTGCAAACTTCACATGCTCCAGAACTCCATACACATACACTAATACAAAATGCATTACCCTGTTTTTCCTTCTGTACTATAATAGCAAATTTCTTATTTCACTAATGGAATGTGCAAATGCGGCAGGAAGTCTGAACCCAGACTCACAGGGGCTATTTTTACAGCTTGTAGAATCAGAGAAAAATACCTCCCAGAGACACAAGGCAATGCAATCAGCCATGGCCAGCAGTTGGCTGCTCCCTTAATGAGCAGACATCTTATCCACACGTCCAAAAAGGCCACTCCAAGTACAGCTCTGTTCCCATTGTGTTCTAACCTTTCCCCCCATCAAATGGTGAAAATATTTATGCCTGCTGTATTACATTAAAAATTTATATTTCTGAAAATTAATGAGTTATGACATGACACCAGGCATGATAATTGAACCTCAGGGCCCAGCCCTGTTGAAGCTGTTTTAGAGCTGTCTTACTTTGGGGGGTTAGGATAACCTCCAGATGGCATTGGGGATGTTAAAAATAAAGATACATCCAAGCCTATAGACTGACTTTCCACCAAGGGATGTGTCTAATTATACATCTACTTTGCTTTTCCCTGCAATGTATTGGAAGCAATTATTTTAAATAGATAAAGGATGTTAGTGAGGTTCAATTTGCCTCTCTATCAGCTGTGTAATGTGAGCATGCACAGAGGAAGTTCTTAGTCATGGATGTGGATATGTCCTGAAGTTGTATTCTGACATTTGTGAGTGTTGTTAAATGTGCTCCCTATATTGGTTTGTTTTTTGTGATTGCAGCATATGAAGATTTTCAAGATTTTAAATTCCACTCCTGGCATTTAATTTGAAGTGATCCTGAGTTTAGTGCCAAGACACGTCTTGGAAATGACCTTCAAGCTTGAGAGAAAATAATTCCATTTTAGAATCTGTCAATAAGCAATAGGCAGAAGCCTTATACATTTAGTAGCATCTATCAAATATTTTCTCTTAAGAACTTGCTGACCTTCCTGGAAGAGGCCATTCAACAACACACCACTTCTATTCAACTCCTTTATCAAAGAGATAGGATTGCTACTAAGCCATTTCTGCACTCAGAAATTAGGTCAGCTATCAACAGCAACAGATTACAGAGCTCAAATGATCTGTTCTCTCTGCCTGATGAAAGGGAAGTACAACAGGGGCCTTTCAGTGCCTTACAGCCAGGGCACCCTCAGCTCAGCTCTGCTCCTGCATTACAGAACTATACTTTTTCAGGACAACAATTTAAAAAGGAGGCTATTTAGCAGCCAACTGTAAATCCACCCAGCAGTTGCTCAGTTCTGGTTTTGCTAACAGGAGGCTGGGTAACAGCTGATCAGATAATTTGCAGTGAATATTCAGAGGAGTATCTCAGGCTTTACAGCTGTGAAAGCAGGATCAGATCCGGAACAGAATTGGTCTCAGTGAATTACACAAGCACATTTGACAGAGAACTCATTTTGCACATCACAAGAGGGAAAGAGGAAGTTTTGAGTGACAGCCTCTTCAATAATAAGTTTTTGATTGCACAGTAGAAAAACTACAATTTAAAATTTTTAGAAAGCAGGTGATAAATTAAGAAAAATAAGTGTTCTCAGATGATTTAAAGCTCTAAAACACATCCCATGCATACATTAGTTTTAGCAGAATGAAATTACCATGTTTCCAAAATTAATTCAGTAGCAACAAGCTTAACAGAAGGTAAACAGTTGCAAGTATGTCCCAGTAATTTATTTCATAGCACACATTCATTTTGTGCAAGAATCCCCTTTGCATTCTCACCAGTAGTCGGCTTTGAAATGTTTCAGCTAGTTAGGGATGCTGCAGACACTCAGCTCACAGATATCCTTGTCACAGAGAGGTAACTTGCAGATGTCCACAAGCCCTGAGCAGATGGTGCACTGAAGAATTTCTGCATACTGAGGGGCTGTTCAGAATTAAAAGGGATTTTTATGAGCCCACCAAGAAGTAGCTGCAAGCACAGCTGATTTCTAATTATCAGACATTCAGCATGAGCAGGACAAGCCCTCTGTGTTGTGCTTCAGCACACTGCGGTAGAGAAAAGGCTTCAAAACAAAGATTCAACCACACCAGAGCAGAATCAAACCCGTGTGGCTTTTTCTGAGCCCAAATCCTCGCTCCTGTCCTCCCCAGGTCTCTGCTGGATGGATCTGTCCCCCAGGAAACCTCTTGGGATTTAAGGGCACTGAAAATGTATGCAACAACGAATCAACCTACTTCTTTTTTTAAATAAACGACCAAAATCTTTGAGGAAGTAATTATGGATGAGACAGATTTTCTGCAGATCTGAAAATCATTGTTTCCCTTGCACAACAAAATAAGTTTGCTAACTTTCTACTGCTTTTTATGATTCTCAGCAGCGCTGCTAAGGGGAATTTGATAAGTTAAAACTGACAGGTGGTTGTAAGGAAAGCACTGCAGACTTGCAGATGTACCAATGGAATTCAGAGTTTTATACAGGACATATTTTGGAATGGAAATACTCAAATCTGGAAGCATAAACTTCCAGAACAGCAAACACATATTTTGTGAGCTCATAAAGGTTTTGTTGCTATCATGTTTGTGCCGTCCCAAAGGCTTAAAGGATTTTTTAATGCTATTCTGTTTAGAGCTGAAAGTAAAAGCATATAATTACATAAAATGTAAATAAGAGATCACTTGCCATTCTCTATCCTTTGTGCTGTATTTGGCAAGTAAACAGAGTATTCACAAATAATAACCATTACAATTCTCTTTTTCTTTTGTTGTTTCATTTTTTATATATAATGTTAGACATAATTTTTTCTCAGTGTGAAAACAAGTATTTTCAAATGTTAATTGATTATAAAGTTTTCATTAAAGCAGGGGGACCTATCAGAAAATCTTCATTAAAACCTCATTATTTTCTTACCAGTTTCAGTGTGGGAGATCTTTTTTCATTATTTTAACAGCTAAATAAGAAAAACAATAGGCTTTTTCTAAAGAAAAAGAACAAGGTATACATTTTATACCTTGACTAAAATGACAACAGCCTCCCTTACATCCCCAGCCACTTCCACCCCAGGTCTCTACTCTCCTGCCTGCACCATCCCTCCTCTATCTGCACCTAAGCATCCACCTAAGCTGAACTTTTTAAAAAGAAGGTCCTGATCCCTAAATTTAAAAAAAGAAATCTGCATCTCGATGAAACATTAAACTGGATGCACATACATTGAGCTGGGTGCACTTTTAAAGAACTCGAGCAAATCCAGCTGCAAAATAGCTGTGAGGGGGACCAAATGCTCCCTTTTGGGGTTAGTGTAACAGCTGGAAAACTAACATACCTTCCTCGTTTGTCTGTTTATTTATTATTAACTGATTTTCCTATTGAAAAGAAAGAGCAAGTTTTGTTATTAAAGCTTTCAATCATTTTTATAAATAATAAAGTCAAATCCAAACATGGTCTTTCTCTCTAGTCAGTTCAGAGCCCTAATATCAAGTGCAGATATTCCCTGCAAAACTTTCAGATTTTTAACTAATTATGTTGCTAATCAAGAGCATGACTCCACTTTGATTGCGCTCAGTTATCTCTCATCTCTTTCTTCTCAAAACAGTAGAAAAAAAACCACTCCAGAACAAAAGGTTCACATTTCTCGCAGCTGCTCTTTATGCACATCTAATTAATCTTGGGGCTATTAAAATTCAATACAATGAGAAAGTGGCCAATACCATAATCAGATAAACGAGCTCACACAGTAGTGAAACAATCAAATCAAACAAGCTTCATCAAATATTCCTCAAAAGTGACAGAACAAATACATTTCAACGCCTGTTTTCAAATTCCTTGATGATGTTCTGATAGCCTTGTCTAATCCTTCAGGGAACAACAGTGGTGTCTCCTACTGCATTATCTACCCTTTGAAACACAGGGAATTTATCTCTAGTACCTTTCTGGATCAAATGCTTCTTGAAATTCTAAAGCAACTAGAAATGGCTATTCCCACTTGAAGACAACTCAGAATCTGCAGATCAAAGGAGCTAAACAAATATTTCCTCTCTCAAACCCAACAAGAAAATCTTTTCAGTAGCAAAGAGATTCACTACCTAATTGCCACGTGTTCCTTGTCTCCCAGCAGCTTTAGATTCTACATTCAGAAGTGTAATGGACATTATTTGAAATAAAACATTATTTCTGTCTTGATAATCATGTTATGTTTAGAGCCTGACATTACCGATTAATGAAATCCTCCTGAAATGCAATGATGACAGAGTAAGTGGGTAGGTTATTTTTGCCAGTTCCTTAAGACAGTTTGGGGGCAGCCTCTCTGAGAATAAATATCTGCTCCTCCACAGGAGGACTGTCTCCTACAGGTCTTTCAACAGTCTAATTGCAGTTTTGAAGACAGAAAAAGAATATATCCACTGCCTTGAATGGGCAGGCTCTGGGTTCCTACGGCACCCTTGCTGATTAAGAGGGCTGTTATTTTTCCTGTGATATCTACTGGTGATGAGGGGAAAGGTTCTGTGGTTAATTCCATGTGAGCTCATGAAATGAAATCATGTGAGATCCTCACACGATGTTTGGATTAATTTATAAGTAGGGGAGGAAAATGAGTCCATCCTGAACTGCTTTACCTCCTCTGCTTACTCCCTCTACCAGCCACCAGCAGAGGCAGTTTGCTGGGATTGCTTTGCTGGCAAACCTTCCCACCACAGATGATGCAGTTGTACAGAGACCCACCAATAAATTCATACCTCTAAAAAGCACAGAATCAGACATAGCAAAATCACTTTTGGGTGACCATATTCCGACTAAAATTCTCGCCAGCATCACATTCACTCATTGATTTCATACACCTAATCCAAAAAGCCCTGGCAGCAAAATCATTACCTGTCAGCAGGCATTCAGCAATGTGCTTCCCAGAGCAGCAGCCCCTCTACCTGCCCTGTGCTGTTCCCATTCAGATTGGGAATATTTTTTCCAGTCTCTCCAGGAGATGAGATTTAGATCCCACGTTTGTGTAGGTGGCTACTTTTATGAACCCATTCAGTAACAACTTGGGAGAATTTGTCAGCATGACTGACAAATATAAAAGTGCTCAAAATGCCCTTTCCAGTGTTTCGTGGTCCACTTGAGAGTTATCAGTAGAAATCGAAAAAGCAGATTTTATTTAAAATTAAACTTAAGTATAAACTGGATTTTTTTTAACTTAGATCTCATTAAAACCCAGTGCATCCCTCCAGGTGAAATACTGGAGCTGTTTAAGGTTTCATCATGCAAATCCCTTTTCCTGCTGTGAGGTTTTTACTGCTGTTAAGCACAGTAAGAAAGGGAGATGGCCCAGGCTGCTGCTCCTTTGAGCTTCAAACTGGTTATACTGGGGATGTGGAAACTCTTCATGCTATGAAGCCCAGCACAGAGGCACCTGGATAACTTTAATTGACTTGAAAATCTCTGTGCCCTTTCCCCACCACATTCCTTGCTGTTGGGAGTGCTGGCATTGAGGAGACCACAGTTTAATCCTGATTTCTGCTGCAGTGCCCCTGTGTGACCTGCATATTCTCCACTCACATTACATGCTATAATGCAGAGAAATTCACTCTCCTCTTCCTATAACACAAACCTTCAATCCCAGCCTTGATTAGGAGGAAAAAGTACAGCAAAGTACCTACAGGCACCAGCACACACGTACCACATGTAGCCCAGAACACTTTGCATTTATCCTGCTTTCCCTGCCCCTGGGCATCTTCAACACCTGTTTCTTCCTCAGATGTCAGTGCAGCATCAAAATGGCAATTTCTTCCTCTGCTGAACTGCTGTCAATACCCAGGCAGTTCCAAGAAGGGGAGGGTGGCAGCATAATTGCAATTCTCAAGGGTTCTTCCAGCTTGCATACGTTTTAGCAGTGCTCAAAAATTCCAGGGTTTGGCAAGTTTTATCAATTGTGAATTCATATTAGTCCCAAGTTAATAATATGCTATTTTTTTACAGTTTGCTGTCCAAACACCCTCTATTGAAAAATGTTACCATCTTACCTCCCAATATCACTTATATTTAGTTGAAAATTACAATCAAGTATCAAAAACCCATCCCAACTTTGGAAAAGAAAAAGCATTTTCCTCTACCCTCATGCCAGTAGTGAATTTGGCAGTTTCCAGAAAAGCAAAGTGGAAAGTTTTTGCACCTGGTTATGTCCCCTTTTCCTGCTCTCAGGTCTGCTTCTTCTGCAGAATTCAGCTCCAGGAAAGAGCAGACTCTTTACTTGTTTTCCCTATTTCCTTAAGCTGTATTCCCCGTTGCTTCCCACTGTGCAAGAGCTTTGCTTTCTCACCCCATGGTCCAATTTCCTGAGTTCACACAGTGCTGTCTGAATAACAGCATCCCAAATTGCCTTTATCTGGTTCTGTGGTTACACACACACACTCCTCAGAACAAGCACTCGAGGTTTTGGCTGTCCTGACAAGGAGAGAGGAGGAGCAAGCTGCATAACTCAGAGACATCAGTCCACTGAGAAGCTGGGCTTCCACCAGCAAAGTCTTCTTCATGATTATGGATCCTCCTGAGGACATGGAGAGACTCTTTTAACAGACCCAAGGGTTTGGGAGCTGCCCTGCCACCCTGACTGGTAAATCTGCATTGCTGCAGGCTTGGCTTGTCCCCATGGTAGCTGCAAATTTGCTTTTCATGCCCTTGCCTGGAAATGTGGAGACAACCTGGCGTGACTAAGTCAGCAGAGAGTGAAGGAGGGATGGAGGCACAGGGTCAGAATTACCTCCTCTGCAGTGGGGCTCTTGTCCACTGAGGACAGGGAAAGGTGAGGATTTGGTCCCATGGGATTTCTGCCAATCTCACGGATTGCAAAGGCCAGCCCAGAGGCAATGCAGGATCTTTGCTGTACCTCCATCCCTCCAAAAGCTTTACAGATGCTTGACTTCTCACTGCATGGGCTGTAAGCACAAAACCACCTGCCAACTCAACCAGTGCTGGAGGTCCCCAGCCCCCAAATGCCAGAGGAACCCTGGGCTTAACTCTAACCCATCCTGAAAGAAGCTGGAGAAACCTCCCTGTGCCTGCAGATTGAGGCCCTGCCACTATAGCAAGCAAATAAATCCCAGTGACAAACCCATTAATGCCTCACACTGTGCATTTCCCAGCATTTCCCCTTTAACTACAAAGCTAAAATAATATTAAGGAAAGGGGACCAGATATACAACCTTGGTTGCCAGGGAACCTTCAAATACAGAGGTTCCTTCCAGCAGGCAGCAGCCTGGCTGCATCCTGAGTGAGGAGCCTGGCATTTCACTGCAGGCTGGAATAGCACAAAGTATTGTTTACAAAATCCTGCTGATTGGCACGGCTTGGTTTTTGGTCGTGAGGGATGGAAACAGAAGTGACTTCTGTCAGAAGCTGCTAGAAGCTTCCACCGTGTCTGACAGAGCCAATTTCTGCTGGCTCTGAAGATGGACATGCTGCTGGCCTAGTTAGAGAAGATGGTACCTCTGTGATGACAAATTTAAGGAGAAAATCAAAACAGCACACAGGCAGTTTTTTTCCAGAGGCGCCCCTGGGAAGAGGGAGGAACTGAGGGTGAGGGGAAAGTGTTTTAAAGGCTTATTTTGCTTTTCATTATCCTCCTCTGTCTCTGTTAATAATAAATTTACCCTATACCTTTAAATTTGAATCTGCTTTGCCGTTAGAGTGTTTTCTCCCAGTCCTCATCTATGAACCCTTCATTAATTTTCTTTCCTCTCCTCTCCTCTGCCCAGCTGTAGCAGGAGAGGATGAACAAACAGCTTTCATGGGTGCCTGGCATTTGGCCAGTGACAAACCACAATATCACGGGATGCCAACATCACAAATTCTTGGTGCCTTCAACCTTTTAATGGCACCTGTAAGCATTTCCCTTTTCTATGGGAGAGGTACACAGCATCCAGAGCGGCTTTGCTAAGAGATTGCAGAACTTGTCCACTCCTCTGCAGTCCCCTGGAGAGCTGTGCAAAACCCAAATGCACCAACACAGATTGCCAGGAAGGAAGAAGGACAAATTGTCCCACTTGCACCCTCCTCCTCCTCACAGGTCTCTTTCAGCCTTCACTTGAGCAAGCAACAGGGGTTGGAGGCAGCAGCAATTCTCAGCAGCTGATTCTTCCAAGAGCAGGAAAGAAGCCTGCAGCAGTTCCTGCACTGGAGAAAATCAGTGAGGGAGAAACTTATTTAGTAGATCTGCATAAGCAGTGCCACCCTAGAGCCTCCCTGATTTCTGTATGAGCCAACACTCCTGGTCCTTGGAAGCACCAGAACAGATCTCAGCATCTCAATTCTCTTGTTCCTGTGTTGTTTCTTTCTGAAAATAGGATTTCTAAGTAGCTTAAGCTCCCAGCAACAGCCACGGGAGTTGAATTTATTCGTAGATATATGCATATAATTGGTTCTGCAGAAACACATGGAAAGTCAAAATGACACAGTTGGGGTGAAATCATAATATATTGATTTAAGGCATCTGCAGCCCCTTGCTGAGGCAGCAGGCACTGGCATCCACACAAAATCACAGGCAGTGTCCCTGAAAGTAATTTTAAATGCCCTGCACTCTGCTCCCTCATGGAAAGATGGTACAGCTCTGGCTCCCCAGAATATCCTCAGTTCCAGGATCAGCCCCAGCCCTGCAGAGAAGCAGTATCATGACTTAAAAACATCAAGTAAAAGCTTGAAGTGGCCTGGGCAGGGAGCAGAGAGCCAGCCTGCTGCAGAGCCAGCCCTTCTGGCAGAGCCAGCATCTGCCCCTGTGCCTCTGCTCCTGCTGCAGACCCCAAGGGAGAAATGTTCCTTCTGAGAGCTCAGTCTAGGATGGGATGGCAAGGAAATCCATCTCTGAATTATCCACTGTCCCTGGCACAGTCACCAAGACCCAAAAAAAGAGGAGAGATGTCTAGTCCTTCCCCCCTTTCTTTCCAGCTAGGCAACTTTCACTGACTTCATCCAGCAATTGCATCTCATTTGTTTAATAATGATAGAGAATATTTGTGGGTGGTAACAACATACAATGCTTTGATTGCATTTGATAACAAAAGTTAATGTATGCTCAAAGGGAGAAGGGAACAAATCAGCCAAAGGAGAGTTCTGGCAGCAAATATAGTTTGTAGTATCTTCTAGTCTCCAGTTCCATATGCATTAACTTCCAAATGCCAGAGAAACCCCTGGAAAATCAGCGTCAGGGCAGTGGGAAGTGCAGTGATGCACACACAGCTGCTCTAGCAAAGCCCATTCCATTTCTGAGCTGTCCATGCCATGATGTTCACCCGGGAGAGATGATGCTCTAACAAAGCTGTTTCCTCATTGCAATGACCTGAAGAGGAGCTTGGCTCACCCGACAGTTGACAATTAAGTTGCTTGGGCAAGGAGACTGCAGCTGCTCGGAGTTTTAAAGCAGGATGTTCTAAAGAGAAAAAGCAGATAAAATACCATTTGTGACTTCAGTTTCCAGAAGTTTGACTGATGTTTTCTTTTGGGAAGGGACTTATAATCTGAATGGATGAACAAACCATGAAAGCAAGACATCCATGAAAGTCCAGGTCCTTGCAGGAGCTCTTCTGCGGGCTGGGGTGGAGAACTCAGAGACCACAAGTGCCCTGTCCCCATCACAGTGTGGCTGTGAACAGCACACCCAGAATATGCTCCTCCCCACTGCCTTTGGGACATGGACAATTTGTCATCCCTGATGCTTTGTAGGTCACGGTAGAAGGACATCTAGAGGCCCTGGACAGCACACAAATACCTGCTTGGTTCACAGAACCACAAAATGAATGAGGTAAGGAGGTGTCTCATGGCCCTTCAGTTTGTATCTTCCAGGTGAACCTTGCTCCTCGTTCCTAATGCCACACATTCAGGTAGGTAAAGGTGGAAATTAGTGTCTGCCCCATCTCCTTATCTCCAGGCTGAACCATCCACATGCATCCCACTCTCCAAGCCCTGACAGCTCCTGACACATGTTTCAATTAAAACAAAACAAAACAAAAGAGGCTAAATCATCATCAGCAACAAAATGTATAAAACCTAAACAACTTCCCCCACTGAAAACCCTAAACCCAAACTTTTAGGAAAATAAGAATAAAAAATGCCAGCAAATTATCACATCTCTGACTTATATAATGAAAATTTCAACTTCTAAATTATATTTCATACTCTTGGCCTTTGATTGCATTTATTTGCTTGGCTATAACTTATTAAAAATCTCTTTAAGGATGAACAAGTCAAGGCAAAATTTTTACACTTTAGTCTGACTCAGATTTCCAGCACTTAGAAAAATTGCAAATTTTGCCATGCTAATCCTGCTCATTCATATTAATGCATGAGAGATCAGTATTAGTATGATCAAAATGCATACTCAGTGTTGTGAGCTTATTTATTTAAAATAGGGTTTATCATCAGAATGCAACATTGAGAGAACATTAATACTGTGAAGGCAGCAAGGCTTGCTAAATTGCTTTGAGGACTTAGAACAACGCTATAAGGAATACCTCAGAAGTTAATCAAGTACTTTGTGGGAATTATAGATCAGGGAATTAGAAATCATACTGGACACAAGGTACAAGTGATAATCTTTGAGTGATTTGGTACAGTAGAACTAATCCCACGAGGGACAAAATTATGTCCACAATGCTCAGTGAGAGAGCACAAATGCCACAAGATCTGTCAGTGTGAAGCCTGAAGTTTCTTAATGTCAGTTTGTCTGAAGAAAGGAAACAAAGCCAGTTAGCTCATGATATCCTTCAAAATCTTTGATGAAAGATGACTTAGAAGAATTTATTTAAAGATACATATAAATTCATTTCTGCAAAGATAAAATGTATTTTTTGAAAACTGGTGCCAAAATTTTGGCTCAGAAAAGACACAGGAGATAAGGGCAAACTGAATCTTTCTGTACACAATAGCTCACGTGAACAAAGCAGCCTGGCAGGCTCGTGCAGTGGAAATGGATATTGTTCTTGTTCTTCTGGATTACATGGTGCTCAAAAACCAGTGTTAAGAAGCTAAGATAGATGAGAATAGCTTGATGGATACTACCATTTCACCCACCCAGAGAGGATTTTAAAGCTTGCAAAGTTGATTACATTCTTTACATTTTGCTGCTAGAATGACAGTGATTTCTGTTCCCAGTGCTAGTGGAGACATCTCCTACGTAAAGCCAAAGCTGGCTTTTTGGAAATGAGAACTGCAAAATGCTGACTGCCAGGAAGGGCAGCCAAGACAGACACAGTTCAGAGGGTATTAGTGGGAATCACAGTCTCTTTTTATGTCTGACATCTCAGCTGATTAAGCTGTAATTTTCAGAACCATTCTAGAAGATATACATTTCTTAAATAAGGATGTTTCAGTATTTGTCATTAATACTCCTGGTCTGTTGAAGCTCTGAGGAGCTCAGCTACCCTCTGAATGAAGCTTTGCACTCATTATTCCAGCTTGTTGCTGCACTGTTCTTGGGTAACGAAGCACAGCACATAATATGGCTGATCATTTAGCTCCAGAGGACACAAAGACAGAAATTGCACTCCTGTTAGAAGATATTTTTATGAGCCATTCTAAGAAATTGACTTTTTTTTTTTTTCAGAGTTTAATTTATTTTCCCTCGGGAATCTACACATGCTCCAAATCTAGACAATCATGAGAACAAAAGCTACTGAATTCAACGAGCCAGGGAGTTTAGGTTTTTTTCCATAGGGTAGGTGGTACTTTGTCCTTCACCTGGAGTTCATTTCAGCTGGGCTGCACAGGCAGGCACAGCAAGGCTTCCTCTCCTTGCTCCAGAGCAGAGGGACATGGTCCCTGCCTAAATCAAGCTCATGCTTCATTAAAGTCTGGTTACAGCAGCCTTGCACAGGCCAGGTCAAAAAAGATGCAATGAGAATGGAAACCAAGAGTTCCCTGGAGCAGCCCAAAGAAGGCAGGGATCAGGCAGTCAGCACAAAGACCCCCAGTGCTTTCACTGGACTTCAGTTTATCCCCAGCTATTTCAATTTGCGGATGTCTCCCTCTGTGAGGCAGGGTGGGAGGGAGGGAAGGAGGAGAGCCTGGTCACCGTTCCCATCAGGAGAGCAGGACGGCCAAGCCCTGCACAAGGACCCAGGAGCTGCTGCATGCAGAAGGCTGGATTTTGGGGCAGCCTCTGGAATGGCTCAAATTGCTCAAGAGCAATGCTGCCCCAAGCCAGGGAGCAGGAGCAGCAGTGGAGGGATGAGTTGTCACATCCTACACTCAATACATATGAAAACTTTGCCAAAACAACAAAATGTTGTGTACAAGAGTGATCTACCAACAGGGCAATATCTTTGTCCTCAGTTGCCCTTTGTGAAATTGCACAGCTCTTTTCATAACAGTAGTTAGGGAGCTTCATTTCCACCTCCTGCCCAAATTGCAGAGCTGAGCTCAGGTGCTCAAATTCAGGCTGCCCCTGTCCAGGGACAGTCAGCTCCACAGCAAACCTCTTGAGAGGCGTCACCACACGACCTCTCCTTCCCTTCTGGCAACAGGAAATCTGCTTGCTCAGGTGGGAGCAGGGAGATGGGGCAGAGCTGCGGGGAGATGGGGCAGAGCTGCGGGGAGATGGGGCAGAGCTGCGGGGAGATGGGGCAGAGCTGCAGGCAGCCCTTCTGCATTGCTGCAGCAAATCTCCCGTGGCAAATCAGCCACAGGGCTGTGGCTTCACCCAGAGGGTGGGAGCGCTCCAAGGACCCAGGGAGCTGTGCAAACAGGCACACAACACTCCCTGCCAGAAGGCAGGAGGGGCAGTGCCCAGGGAAAGGTTTGTTTAACAAACATTTATTTGTGTCCAATGGCTTTCTAAATAAGAAGCTCCTTGCCTTTGACTCCGTAGACATTCTCACGCCGCCTTATGCCTAGGAAATGCTGTCCCTACCACATTCACTTGGGTTTTTTGGTTGCTGAGAATTTTAAGCCAGATTGCAAAAAATCTCAGAACAGCTTTCCACAGCACAGGAAAGCTGTTGTGTTGGGTTTTATTTAGCTGCAAGTGTTCAAAAGCAAATGCTATGATTTATAAATCCGGGGGAATGGAGGTAAGAAAGGGCTGTAAAAATATATCTGACTACTATCCTGAAGCTGTTTAGCTCCAACAGTGTAGCTGTCTGCGTGCCATTCTGCACACCAGCATTTCATGCCAAATGATGGAGAAATGTTTGACCAAAAGAATCCCTAAAAAAATGAAGAACAGTGTCACAGCCCACAGCCATTACCATCACTCAGAACAAAACGATTGCTAATCCTAACACGTGTTCATAAACACAGCCTTCATGAAGTCACCTGAGAAGAGACTGAAACAGCAGATCATTAGGAGACTAATTATGGCCAGCTCACAGATGTTTTTATGACCTAGTTAGCATTTGATGGCCAATATTAGCAAATGCAACTGCCTGTGTCGGAGAATCTCAGTGAAGCCCATCTTTGTGCATTGCTGAGCCCTTGCTGATCCTCTCCCTGCTGTCCTAAAAACAGCCCTGAGCCAAAGAGACAAACTCTGGTGCTCTTCAGAGGTGGGCTTTTTTAATATTAAGACAGCAACTGAAAGACAGAAACCAAAGCGCTCCAGGGATCATAATAAAGATCACAAAACTGCCATCTTCTAAAATTAGCCACACATCCTATGAGTTCTCCCATTTCTTGTAGGAGTAGCAGGGCTTTTCAGAGTGGACCTTTTTCATTTATTCTATTTAATCTTGTTTGTTAGTTTTGCATGACTTAATAAATCCAAACAGCCTTTACTGAATAGAAATGCCTTCTAAATGTCTCCTAACTAGAGGGCATTCAACTTTGTGGTAACACAAAGGGTTTTTTTTAAAAAGTCTGTAATTAGCAGAAGTGATATTGCACCACATACATTTTTGTGGTGATCCAGAGCAAAAAGGTCATGATCCAAAACAAAACATAAAAGCCCCTATAATTAAATACCAAACTACTGATGTAGAATTAAATAATTAGGGATAAAGTATAGAAGCTTCTGGCTTACAAGGCAGCCTATGGCTGCAGGAACTTTCAGTGAGACTGGCACTCCCATAGGAAAACGTTCAAAATGTATCTATACTTTCAATAGCATGGCAGCATTTCACAGGAGCAGCTGCGACTTTGCCTTACCTTTAATGATCTCAGGTATAAAAGTAATCGTGATGGACTAGTTAATTGCAGCTTTCCTATGCAATAATATAAAAGATCCTACTCTGCTTTAATTTTAATGTCAAAAAGGGGAGGTAAAGAATGAAAAGAGACCCAGCTAAGGAGCATACAATTTTGCTAAATATAATCCATAGCTTTACCAGCCCCCAACTGGCACACATAGAAAAGAAGATATTTTATGCAAATGGGAAGCCCATTTCCTTCCAGCAGTCGATATCCAGCACGTTCAGCAGGACCATTACCTGCCTTTCCACATACCAGTGTGGGAGTTTTGCATTTCATCTCCTCCCACACAAGGGCTACAGCCCCCAGTCTGCTCCCTTTGGTGGCAAAGGGCTCTTGTTCTGAGCTGTGCAGGCTCCTCTCTGCACTCTGTCTGCGGTTACAGACCTACCTGAGCACAAGTTCAGGAGATGTGGGAGATCAAGCAGAATCACTCCAGCAGATTTCAGTTTTGCCTGCCCCATCATCACCACAGAGGAGTCTCAGGAAAAGGCTCCCAGCACTCCCCCAAAACACCAGCTTCTGCATGTAGATATTTATGAGGGCAAGGTAGCAGCAGGGAGCACAGCTCAGCCCAAACCAATGTGAAAAATGAGCCTCCCTTTTCCTTCCAGAGCAGCCTTACCCATCTCTCTTTGTTTCATATCTCAGCCGAGTTAACCCAGCACAGTTTTCAGATTGTGCCCACAACTTTAATTGCTCAGGGCTTCACTGTCTGGGGATATGGGACATGCTGCCCTCAGCCCCCTAAGAGCTTACAAAAAATATTCACGCAAAATGTTTTGTTTGCCTTTGCTTCGTTTGGCTTTCACCCTTCGGGCTTCTTCCAACGAGCTGAAGGCAGAACAGAGCAGCCCTGAATTTCATCTCGCCTCAGCAGCACAGGAGATTGCTCAGTGCAGAGCTGCACACAGAGGGTGACCTTGCTGCTGCCGAGCCCCAGCCCCAGAGGGGCACAGCCAGGGCTGAGCCAAGCTCTGCTCACACCCTCAGTGGGAACATCGAGGTTTTCTATTCGGTCAAAAATATCAGCAACATTGCTAAACTCCTAGAGGTGAGCATTTTGCCAAACTCTACAAAAAGGAAAATACTTTTGCTTTTTGAAAGGTGAGGATGCCCTGGGAAAGGAAGGAATGCTACTGGGTCACTGCTCAATGTCAAACCCCTTGCTGCTTATAAGGGAAAATTAACTAATTTCTTCCTAACTAATTGGTAATAGTAATTAGTATTAGTAAGTACTAATACTTACTAATTGCATGCTAACTAATTGCTAACTTACATGCCTTATGGACTTCTAATAAGGAATAAGTAATAATCATCTCTTCAGAATCTTTCTGAAAGTCTGAGTTTTATCCTTAGCTTTAAACATTCCTAAATCTTTAGCACAGCTCAACGCAAGAGCTTCCAGAAGGGAGAACACAGTCCATGGGTGGCTGTGCCTTTCAATGGAGAAGGTGAGTTCTGAACAGCAGAAAAACATATAATAGAGTATTCAGAAGCATCTTAAAATAGAGGGACTAGGACACCCTGGATGGCAAGTCAGGTACAGACAAAACAAGACAGCCTTCTGCAGATAACATGCCCTGTGCCTCCCTCTCTCACCTCATCAAAAACACAATAAAACTAACATTTTGCAAAATCATCTTTGCAGTGAAGCCTCTAGAATAGGGTCTTCTCCATTGACCTTGGTGGTTGCTGTCAGGCAGGATGGCAGAAGAAAGAGAGGTAGAGAGATGCAGCACATCCCACTTCAAGCAGAAACATCCTGCTTTAGAGGAGTCAATAGATGTTGCTCATTTTGGGCTTACATCCCACTCACCAGCCTCTTAGGCATTCTGGAGTTGGCCAGCCCCTCTTCATGGCTCTCAGAAATGTCTCTGTATTTCTCATTTTTTCCAGCACAGGACAGAAGTGGCTTCTAAAGCCCTGGTTGTGCCCATAAAGCAGAGTCAGACAGCTCCATGAGCAGCTCCACTCGTGCTTCCCTGCACCTTGAGGAGAGAGATGGCACAGAGGAAATATAACCAGCTCCTAGGCAGTCTCCCCCAACTGGGCTTTGCCATGACAGTAGAGTAGCTTGAAAGAAAAACATAGTATAGTTACTTATTTTTGTAAGTTTTGCAAAATACCAGTGACCTTTAGCAGCACAATGCTGGGGAACAGACTGGCAGGGGGTGTATGAAGTGAGCACATTCACTTAGCTTCACGTGCTGGCTATGCAACAGTGATTTTTAACAATTTAAAGCTGCCCACTCTCCTGTCATATGAAAGTTCAGCTGCTTTCCCCATTTCAGGATGAATCATAGGGTGATGGATTTGCCTACTAGCTAAGGGCACAATCCAGCTCTGGGCTGGCTGGCTCCTAGCTCTGCCCTAAACCCCACCAGCTTTATTAAGACCCTCTGAACTGAGTCAGCATGCAGGGCTGGGATTTTTGTGCCGGCTTCCACAAAGCAGACTTATTTATTTTTGAAATTCTCCAGCCGTGCATTCGAGAAAGATTAACCTGTGTTTACTAAGTAGAGGAAATGAGACAGACAAATGGATGTCTCTGCCTGATGGCAAGGGATCTCGAGTGGCCAGTATCAATAGAGGCTTCAAATCCACAGCCAGATAAAATGTCACCTGTATTACTCAGCCTCTGACTATGGGAGTATTTAACGTGTACATTTGCTACAGTCAGAGCAAAGGATTTCCTGATCAACCCAGTTTCACAAAGGGCAAAGAAATAAAAGGTGGTAAATTCCCAGTCTGTAAATCTGGGCAGTTCCCAGAAGCAGCAGAAGGGAAGGGACATGTCAGAGCAGACCAGGGATCTGGTAGATCACCTTCCATGTGGTACTGAAACTACTCTGTGGATATGGATACAGACCCGGCTCACTGTAGTCACACATGGTCTTGGTTTCTGCACAGCCAGAACACAACTTACAGGGGTGGAATCCCTGCTGGTCCATAACAAAGGAGCAAACCTGCTGAAACCCCATGGAGTCAGGGTATCAGGAATCACAGCACGGGGAATCAGGGCACTCGCTGCCAACAAGATCCTGTGAAGGAACTGAAGTAGTTCCTCCTAGCTGCATCTGCCTTTCTCTTGCAAATGCATCATGAACCTTCCTGTCATTTCCTCGTAAAATTGTTCAGTCAGGATTTCCTTACAGCTGGCTTGAGTGCATCCTTCCTATTACATTAATATATGCAAATGGATGGCATTCTTGATGCAAGCAAGGGGATAAAAGGTCACTGAAGTGAGTTTAATTAAAGAGAAAGTCTGAAGCTGAGCAAGACTTAGCTAAACTGAGACATATTGATTAGCTGAGCTAACAGTTTTAATTATTACAAGACAACCACAAGTTTGCTTTGATATTGAACAGAGACAATCCTTCAGATCACACTATCACATCTCTCTGACATCTCCAATCACTTAGGAGATTGCTTAGGCTAAAACCAACAAAAGACAACTGCAAATGAGCAGAGGTCTCCAGCCTGATTTGAGCAGAGCTCCTGTTCTTGGTGAAATTCAAACATGCTCCTGCAGAACACCCTTCTGTGGACTAAATAAGTCATAGCCATCTGTGTGAAAACTGGCCCCTTGAAACAAGACAGGAATGGCAGAATTGCTTAATTCTTGTACTCATACAGCTAACACATATTGAAAATATATATTTTTAAAATTATGTCTTCAAGCATCACTCCAAAATTTGAAATCAATAAAAAAATAAACAAGAAAGAAGACAAAAGGGGACATACACTCATCCTAAATTTATAAATGGTGTGGAGAAGGAAAATAAAATATAGTGGGATTTTGTTTTTTCTTTTAACCTCTGTACAAACCAGGGTTTGGGCAGTCAGCAACATCATTCCATAACAGAGAATGCATCCACAAGGCCCTTCTGCCACTATCAGATTCTCAAGGGAAGCCTATTTCTCCCATAACTTGCACCACAAGACAAGCCTGAGTGCAAGTTAATATTTTTGGGTAAAGTTTTAAAATATGTTTTATCCCAGAAGAACAGGTCACTTTCAGCAAAGCTCTCCGAAATTTTCTTTACCTAATCTCCCTCATTTTCAAAGTACTCTCACCCCTCAAATGAAGAGACATTGCCTGCACATTAGCTCCATCACACATGTGACACTGCAGATATGCAGCAGATAAAGGAGCACCAAGGGTAAAGGGAGAAACAGGACTCTGAGAAAGTTTGTAATAATCTGAGAGGATGTATCCAGCTGAGAGTTGATGCTGGTGAGAGAAGAGAGGCAGAGAAATGAGCCCAACCTCTGCACCACAGATGCAGTTCAATCAAAAGGAAACTGCTTCCCATAAATTGTTTCAATATCCCGACCAATCTGATAAACAATGAGACTCAGAGCCTAAATAAAAAGAACCTGGAGAACAGGTGAGGATTTTAGTCATGGCAAACTCCAGCACAAGAGCAAAAAAATTCAGGGCAAATGCTGCCTAAGCAGAATATGAGAGATAGCATCAGATGTGAAGAGCTAATTGAAATTATCCCAGTGTAGCTAAAATAATTAAGTTGGAGCTTAGTTCTAATAGGAGCCAATTCTCCTCCAGGGGAGGCTGCCCTCCAGTGCCAGCTGGGCAGTGTCCCCACTGCTACACAGATCCTGCCATCTCACCACCCTCTGCAGTGCCACAGACTGGACTCTGCTTTTCCAAGCTTCAGTCCCCTGCTCACCTCTGGAATCTGGGGGCTCAGGAGCTCAGGCCAGGCACAGAGCTGGAGAAAAGGTGCCCCAGCAGCAGAGACTGGTCCCCATCACCTGAGTGGATGCCAGAAAGTAGCAAAGACCATGCTTTGTGGGCTGGAGAGTTCAACTACAGCCTCAAGAAAAGGTCCTCCTACCTAAAGCAAAGGTGCTTCAGGTAAAATAAAGGTACACAGCAAACCCAGCAGGACCTCTGTTAGCTGGTGATTCATACACAGCAAACAACATTACAAAGAGCTGGGCCCTTGCACCTCCCGAGGGAAGAGGCTCCTGCTACATCCCCCCTTTTACCCTTGTTTCTCACTTGTCATTTCACCCCAGCTCCTGGCAATAACAAAGCCATAATTTCTCTCCACACCTGAGGCTCATATTAATTCTTCACAGCTCTTTCCTCAGCCCATTAGCTCCTGCTTGTATTTTCTCAGTAATCTGAGCCAGAGGGACGAAGCCACATGACACTCATCTCCATAAGGATGTTCCACCCTGCCTTGTGGTCAGCTTTGGGTCTTGGCTTGCAGAAGCCCAGAATTGAACAGCCTGCAGTGATGAGGAGTGATTGCACTTCAGTCAGCAGCCAGCCCTATGAAGATCAACTGCTTTGATTTTGCTTGATAGAAGAAAGAGAGGTTAGAAATAGTCTAGCCTTGATCCCAGCTGGTCAGGTAAATGTTTAAAATATTAGAGCAAAGACTGTGATAGAAAATAGACTTTTGTGGTTTCAGCCCCCAGACTGAACAGAGTGCTCACTGATATTGTAAATAATATGCTGAAGGCACCTGAACTGGAGCTCACAATCATAACAGGAGGAAACCCAAATGATGCTCTAAGGTGGTAGAGAGGACAAGGACTCCACCAGACAAGGAGCTTTTGCAGTGAGAAACTGCACTTTAAAGGACATCATTATAGTCAATGCATAAAAATAAGAGGCTGGATCCATATTTATATTTAGTTGCATTGCTGAAAACCAGCTAACAAAGTGCTTCCAGATGGTGAGTGAACCAGAGATGAAGTGAGGGTACAATCATGTCCTCAGCATGAGAGGGGAGAGCTGCTCTGCACAGGACAGCGAGGAAGCAGCCAGGGACTCCCATGGAATACCAGGCTCATCTCTGAAACCACCCGAGCACTGCTGCACACTTTCCACAAAATGGTAATTCAAATGCAGGCTGAGTCCTTGTTGGCTTCCCTTGGCTAAGTCAAGAGACCTAAAACCCATTCACAAGTGCTCTTAAAGTTCAGTCACTGCTGTTTGTACAGCAGAGCCAGGAATAAAACATCTCAGAGTCAAGAATTCGAGGAGCCTGTCTCAAATCTCCCATGGTGGCAATCAGCCTGATCTCAAGCTCATCTTTTTCTAACTGAAAGTAAAATTTAAACAGCTTACAACTAATCTGCTCTCTCTCTTCAAAACAACACATTTAGAAATAAAATTATTTCCTGCATGTGACTTCAGCTTTTTACCTCCCTAATTGCAAGTCAGAGCTGAGCTTTCTGCAAGGCTGAACTTCCCCTGATTTCCAGGCCTACTCTGCACCTAGGAAAAGCTTACTGTTCAGTTTGCTAAAATCCAGGCAGCAGTAAGGGCATCCCCACATAAAACATTACAACAGAACATTTCAGGTATTCGGTTATTGCAGAGAAACAGGTCTTCCATCTCAATATTAGCTGTATGGTTGCAGAACAAACAGCTGCTGAAATTAATGAGATCCACACTCTGTTTCTAGTTTGTTTTGTTGGGGTTTTTTTTTGGGTTTTTTTTTTTGCTTCATAAATAAAAGATCTTCCATTAAAAATGTTTATCCACTTGAACTTAAACCTTTTCATTTTATATATAATTTTTCTTATTGTTACTGTATGCTGAGTTTTTCTGACCAGGGATTCTTTTCACCCCACCATGCTCCATGTCAAATCCTCTTCTGAAAACGTGATACACCAAATGTCATGGTACCACACAGAATATCTCTCTAATAGACTTTCACTCCTTTCATCTCCTTTCACATCAAAACACAAAGTATTTCCAGCCACTTTAGAAAGCCAGCATGGTCTCTGCAGCACACCAAGATCAATCTACAATTTTAATGTAGTTTTGTCAAAAAATATTAATGCACCTAATGGCAACATAATGAGGCAAGGCTTAACCCAGCTGCATGAAAATTAAAGCAGATGAATATTATTTCACAGGATCTAGTCTTTCAGCGGAGCAGTTACTTCCCTGTCTGCATGCCAAATTTGAAGCTACAGCTCTCTCTGATGTGAAATTTTACTTTCTGATTAAAAAAATCTACATCTGACATGAAGAATTTGAGTCAACATGATTTGCATGGATAATCTGTGGTTTTCAGGAAGTTGCCATGTGGACCGTCTATTAGAACCATCAGAAAATCCTGGGATGGGGCAAAGCAAATAAAAGCCTCTCTGGACTGTGGTTTCAGGTGAAGAGTGGTGTACAGAGGCAATGTCCCTGCATTTCATTCTTTGCCATTTTCAAAGGTGGGATAAATCTTTCACACACTGTGCTTGTGCTACTCCACATCACCTCTCTTCCATTCCCTTCCCTTTTATTTCTGCCTTTGTATTTTTGGAGGCTTCTCAAGTCCTTGATATCCATCCTGCAGCCTCCCACACTTTATCCCATGTGAGTTCCCCAGAATGAAAGGTGGGGTGGTCTTTGCTGTCCTTGCCCTCCTAGGGAGCTTGACTCTCTCCACGTCCAGCACACAGTGAGCTGAAAAGCTCAAGAATGCTGTAAGCCCAGCAAATGCTCTGAGACTCCTGGATCTGTTTGTTTTCCCACTGCTTCATTTAATTCATGAAAACCACAGGATTTCACAACAGTCCTTTCAAGCACAATAATGCTCCAGATAGAAAGGCAAACACAAAAAATGCGAGGGAATTTTGTGCACCAGAGAAATGAAACAGCAATAACAAAGCAACATCACAAGAAAAGGACAAATTATAAGCAGGAATGGAAGTGAAAATGCTGGTGATGAAAGTGAGAGAGGGCAGCAAACACTTGCCAGCTGGGGGATGCCACAGGGCAGGGAGGTCAGCACACAGGAGCTGGCTAGTCTGTGCTCAGCAGGATTCTGTCCTGGCTGCAAAAAAAATCTGTTCTTGCCAAAAGAGTAGAACTGGCCCAAGGAGTCACCCCTCGCGATGTGTCTGCCCAGGCACCTCCAGGAGGCCACATGCACTTCTGCTCTATCTACCACAGCAGCTCTGCAAAGGGACCAGAGCCCTCTAGTGCCTCCAGCCATCACTTCAGACAGACTTCCTTGGCACTCCAGCCAACCATGAGAATGTCATTTATAAATAACCCATCAATTATCCGTTTGCTAAAGTAGCAGAGTCAGTTAGACACCTCCTGGGCTGTCTGGGTCAGTGAAACATTTCCAAGTGGATGGGCGCAGCGATGGATAGTTCTTCACATTTTCCATCTTTGTGCCTGTGGGAGTAGGAGCTTCATACTAGAACTGGTTTTATTCTCTTCTGTTTGCTTTTCATATTTAATTTCAGATTTTGGACAAATTTAGCCTAAGTGCTGATGTGCAATGAATTCTTTTTTTTTTTTTTTTTTTCTGCCGATAAATTATTATTTTTCATCCCATGCTGTCTGGTAAACCCAGAGAAAGCTACTTGCTATTCCCCACCCTGAATCCAAGAGCATTTTCTTAATAGTTCTACACCCAAATGTGTTCAGCAAAGCACAGAGACGGTGTCATTGTTTGCCAGCCTGGGAAAATGCCCTTGATCCAGGCCTGCTGCCAGCTGCTGCATGTGCTGCTCTTTGGAAAAATCTGATTTAATGAATGTAAGGCAGAGTGTCCCACAGGAGTCACAGCCCAGTCCCACCTGCCACCTCGCTCTGTTACCCATGAGAAGGCACCAGGCACCAAGATGGGCACCTGGTCTTTTTCTTATGGAAGACTGGCAATAAATTGACTGGGACATGAACTTTCAGCTGGATTAACTCTTAGCAATTTCACATTTCTAGGATCATTCCTTTCCTTGCAAAAGCTACAAGCAGGCTGAAAATTCACCTCCTGATGTCCCTGCTGATTTCCGTGCCTAGGCAGCTCTCTAGAGCTGGGTTGAATTTCTGTGCTGTTCATTCTTGCCTCCTTCTGTTCTTCATTATGAACCTATTCTTCTTTGAAATTTCTTATTTTATAAACAACAAAAAGCTGCATGAGACTGGGAAAACTTTCATCTGTTCAAGATAGCACAAAATGGAAGCTCTGTCCGAGTCAATACAATAACTCTTAGGTTTGTGTTTTAGGAGCTGATAAGAGACTCCACGCTTTCTCATCTGAGAAATCAAAACTGAGATTTAAAGTCTAGAAAGTGATGCCTCTAAAATGGTCACATAATTAAAGGTAATTCAACTACAGGGACTATTGCTAAGCTACAGCTTATTTCCAGCAACAGGCATCTTTTATCAAGGAACTCAACTTGGATAACCAAGAACTACCCAGTGCAAAGCAAATGAAGTGTGTTCTCCAGAAACACAATTACTTTCTCTACCAGTGCTGTGCCTCAATAAAATGGTAACACATCCCAGATTTGGCAAATATGGCTCTGGAAAAAAAAAGACTATATTTTATTTATTTATTGCAGACAGATGAAATTGTTTGTTAAATTAAAGCAAAGATTTACAGAGTATTAAATAGTGAACAAACAGACCTAATGGACCAACACTGAAAGCAGAGTCCTCCTTTCAAACTGTCAGCACCAGCTGCAAACTTAATTTCATTCAGAAGAAACTGAGTTAGCAAAAATATGAAAAAGGCTACATTCTTTTCCTTTTTCCAGACAACAGTTAACTCTCAGTAAGTAAAAGGTAGAAGCAGTTACCAGATTGCTGACAGCACCTCTTCCTCACCATTGATGAGAAAAAATAATCCTGTTTGCTGTCATTTCTTTATGAAGCTTTTGAATTCTGGCAGACAGATCTGCAGGAAGAATTTCCTCCTTTCTGCAGAATTCCTCACTGCAGTGTTGGCCAGGTTAGGTGGCCCTGAGGTGAGCACAGCTGGGCACAGCTAAACCTCACCCCAGGTTTCCTTCCAGGCTTGGAAACACCTCCAGGCCAGGATGTTCTATCCTGGGATCCTGCAATGGGCACCACCTGAGAGACTTCACTGCAAGGCAACAAACCCTGTATGAGCTTGAAAAACTCATCTTTATGGATGGGGAGAGATTTGGGGAGATGCCCAGGTGCTCCTGCAGTTGCTAGGGGGATGAATATCTGGAGCAGACAGTTGTGTGAAATGTTGTGAAAAAAATTCAGGAAAAGTAACTCTTTTCTTGTTTGACCTGGAAATAAATGGATGCACTTATCTGCACTCTGCTGTCCAGGAAGGTTGACTCTGGGAACAGTTTGCACAAGGCAGCCATATCAAAGATCTGCACATTTGTCAGCTCTAAACACATATAGGACTCCCAGAAGAGTTTAATTTCACCCTACTTAGCCCAAGTGGTCATCTGCCAAACTTTGCTTCACAAAACAGAGAAGCAGGGATGAAATTTTTTGAGACTGTATGATGTAGATATTTCAAGAAGAACTCCCAAATAAAATATTTTATTTGACATCTATAAAAGCTTGTATTTCCACTCCCTCTGAGCCTTGCCCACCTTCTATGCTTGCAGGGCACTCTCTGGCCGTAGATCTTCGCCAGTGCTGGGAACTGTGCTGGGGCAACAAGAGCCCTGATCTTCACAAGCCACAGCAGTGGGCTGGGAGATTTGCATTTGGACTCACAGCACAGAGAAGTATTTTTGAAAAGCTGCTTGACTGAACTATGAAGCTTTCTTTTCTTCTTTTGTAAGCATGTGAAAATCTTAAAAAGAATAGTCAAACCCCATACAATTTATTTTGTATATCTAAGTGATGCACTGGGACATAGCACCCTTTATTAACAACACAGTGATCAGATCCAGAGAACACTGACATCAGCCAATATTCTCATCTAGGAAACAAAAGATAATGCCCCAAACTTTCATGGTTTAGTCTTTTTTCTACTTCCATGGAGGTTATGGGTGGAGCTGTATTTTATTTTTTTAATATATGACTGGATGTGATGAAGTTCTGCTTTTTAGAGATTGAACCAGTGGATTTTGAAAGGCAGATTTTTTTCCTCTGTTTTTTCCACTGATAAAACATTATTATGTTGTTTGTAGGAATTATGGTTTTTATCTTCCTGTCAACAAAATAAGCATGCAAATAGACTTAGATTATTTATAGAGCAACATCAAATTAAACTGCTTGTATAATGACTTAAAACTGGTTATCGCCATCTTGCATAATATCTGTTTAAATACACCACTTGCAACAAGCTTTGCTAATCAAAGGAGGAAACAAAAACACAGTGTCACTAATTTTATGCATGCCATAGAGTGCTGTTCCACTCTGAGCAATGCAGTGCAGGAGAGGGATGCTGGTTTTGCCAGTGCTCTACAGCTTCTACACAGCCCTTTGGAGCGCCCTGTTTAGGCCAAAATTCACAATATAGGGCTCAAACACATTTGGAAACCTTATGTAGACGTCCAGGCTCATTCTCTGTTCTTGCCATAAGGTAGAGAAGTCTTGTATGGAGGCAGGAGCAGTCTGTGTACAGATCCATCCTTTCTGCCAGCTTTATCCAACTCTGGGGTGGGAGGTCCAGGACAACTGGGATATTTCAGTCACACCACGGAGCATTTCAAACACCCACAACCATGTGGAGCATGGGAGGGTAGATGGGCAGAGGTCACCTGCCAGACTCTGGGACATCCACGTCCTGGCCCATCTGAGACAGCTGAGGAAAAGCAAAAGGTCTGTGTGGCTGGGACATCCTGGGAGGTGCTTCCCTCTTGACACCCACGATTTCTTGTTGCCTACACCACCTGTCACACCAGCCAGTGTGGTTGCTCAGCATTGCATTTGGCAGAGCAGGGTTGGTTTGCAGCACCTCAGTTGCCCTCCAAAGCTTGGCATTAGGCTGCTTTCCCAAGCCTCGCATTTTGGGCTGCTCTTCCTGGCTCAGCCTCACCTGCTTGCATTAACTGAAAGCTATTAAAATCGCCAAGTGCTCCAGAAATGGCTTTTGTCAGTAACAAAGCTACATTCTGGCTGCCTTCCCTCTGGCCAGAACTACAATGCACCCTGACGCCATGAAAGCCACCTCCATTCCTATCCAAACTTTCCTCTGCAAACACATCGGTCACTTAAAAACCACAGCAACAAAACAAAACAAAGACTGCTCCCACTATGTGAGCAGCTGGGAGCTGCATGTGAGGTGCACCGGGGACACAGACTGAGCCAGGAGAGGCTGCTCAGTGCTCGCAGGGCAGTCCTCATCACAATGGAGCGTGTGAGAATCTGACAGGAAATAAATTGGAGCTTCAGTCAACCATTTAGAAGTGTTAGAAACTCCCCGGTGCAGGTCATTTAATTTGGTAAGAAAAGAAAAATAGAGGTGGATTCTTTTTCTTTTTTTTTTCCCTGTCTCCCTGACTATTTTTTCCTCTTGGACTCACTCTAGTGGTGATGGAGCTGCTGATGCTACAAAGTAATTGTGATGACTCCAGTCCCCAAAGAAGGAGGAAAATACCTATTTTTCTGTGAGCTCCTGTTTTTGCTGAACAGTTTAACGATACTGGGTCCAGAGTGTTGCCATTTACTAATAGAAGAAAGTGGCAAATTCTTCCCTGTTTTATCTGTTCTTCATCACAACTACAGCTCTGGTTTGTGTCACTCCTGCAGTCAAAACATTGCTACAGTTGAAGGGCAGGTGATCCCTTGAAAAAGGATCTGACTTCACAGCCTGGATTAGGCAGGGCAGGCAGGTAAGGAGGCACAGAGCCCTCCTGTCCTTCTGAGGTCTTATTTTATCTTCACGTCATGCAAGAACCTGTCCCTCATTTCCAAAACTCTCACTGAAAGGGAAGGGCAGTGAGGAACTGAATAATTCTTTTCCGTCAAAAGGGAAAAGACCAAGGAAAGGAAAAATAGAGGTGCTCAGTGGATCCTATATGAACTCAGTTTAGCACCAGCAAGCACCTATTTAGAATGGGAACAAGTCCTACCCTCAGAGCCTGCCTTCAGTTCACAGCAAATTTGCTTTCTCAATATTTCCCGACAAGATTATGGATTCACTGATTAATCACTTTAAAAGTGATTAATCAGCACAGTGCTGGCTGTCAGCAAAGGCAGGAGCAGTTCCAGGGGCACTTCCTGACTGACAGCCTCCCCTGAAACCCATCTAGGCTTCTCACAATCCTCATGGACAGGTGAGAGTATTTCTAATAATACTTGCCTTTTCCTTGGGTATGTAATGGATGATCTGTCTCTAACAGCTACAAAATTTCACCTGCAGGTGTAAAATAAACCCATGTCAAACTCCTCTATTTGAGACAAGAGGTATTTATTATATTATTGATAGTCTAGTTGCTAAACAGCCTGAAAAAAAAAAAAAAAAAAAAGAGATTATAACACTAAACAACAGTGGGAAAATCTTTGAGCTCTGAGGGTAGGTTTTACACATCCTGCTGGAACTTGTGGGCAGAATGTTGGCACAGGAAGGCTTCCTTAAATCAAATTACCCTGTTTCTCTGAAGGCATAAATGACCCGGTCTGTACCCATGTGTTGCAACCACAAGGGTGGTGTGATCTTGGAAAAATCCCTATAGCCAAGGATGTCCTGTGATGTCTGAGTCAGAGGACCCAGCTCCCTGCAGCTGGAGGTGACAACACTGGCCTGGAAAACAAATCAGCCCCATGACAGGGCTGGGAGCCTCTCACCTCTTGTGCTGCTGCTGCTGCTGGAGCCTCCCAGCCACAGTGTGAGACCTGCGCTTCCTAGAAACCATGGCAACCAGAGATTTCCTTTAAAAATAAAGAACTGCTGGGTTTCTGGCAGAGGATACAGCCGCTCCTGCAAGGCGTGAGCGTGCTGTCTTCCTGAGTCCCTGATCAAACCTGGGCCAGATTCAGCCCCTGCCCTGCTGCAGAGTAATACCCAGTATTGACAAGGCTGCAGGAAGCAGCAATATCTGCCGGTGTTCAAAGGTAAATAAACATCCATCAGGCTGGTCCCTGAGCTTCCTACTTAGAAAGGCGGAAGATGAAAAAATATGGTCAAACAGGGACTGTAAAGCCTGACTGGATAGGAATTCAGGCACCCCTTTCTCCTTATTTGACAGCTTTCACCTTTTTTACTGAACCGTAATATTAATAAACAGTGCATTGTGTGTTCTCACTTTCATGGGTTTTTCACTGATATGGTGACATGCAGTTTCTCGACCTTTAATATAAAGTCTGTGCACAGCATTGGGATTCTCCCTAGAGTTAGAGCTGACAGCTTGGAGTCCTCACTCATCACAGCTAAAAGCATTAATAAAAGCTGTTTTGCTCATGTGCATGAAGTTGAATCTTGGTTTAATAGCTTTTCTTTCCTGCCACAAGAAGGAAAAAAAAAATTAAATTCACTATATTCTGAAACTACTTAAGTCTTAAGAAAACAACTGAATATAGAAAGCCAAAGGAGAAAGTTTTTCCTAAAATGCACTCAGGCCTCTGAGCAGAACTTCAGACATATGGAAATGCTATGAAGGAGATTTCTCTGGAGCAGACTATTGTGGAACATGCGTGTTGTACTGAAACACTGAATTGCCGCATTGTTAGAAGCACTTAAAACACAAAACCAAGCAGAAACACGTTTCTTTGCTCTCTTTGTGGGCAGTAGGGAGCTTTTAGAACAATTGTTATGTAAATCTACCTCTAGATTCCACCTAGGTTAAAAACCATTCTCCAGTAACTTAAAATCAGAGTCTCTAAAGTGTTTTTTGCATGAAACTTAATTTTCCATAGATGTCAAGATGCGTTTTTGCGTTTCAAAATGTAGCTGGGAGTCCCATTCCCTTTTCACAAGACATCGGGGGGACAAATACATAATTCAAGTGCACCAGAGAACTGAGCTTGCCCTGAGCCAGCCACCCCAGTCAGGTCCACCAGAAAATCCCACTCAGAATAAGGGCTGGTGTTCTGCGTGGATGTCACCTGACTAAGAGCAAAGCTTTTGGCAGGTTGGCACAGGTGGACTGAGATATGTCAGAGCAGTGGATCAGACACGACCCTGGGATGTGATTCCTGGTTTTGTGGCAAGGCACTAGCTCAGAGCAGTACCCCAAACCAGAGGCTGGCTGCTGTGGGGAAGCAGACTGCCATGGCTTCTCAAATTTGATGGCAGTCACTTAGGCACTTCCATCTGCCAGCTCCCTCAGGATGAATGCTACTCATCATGTCCCATGGACTTGTGCACCTTTAGTTTTCCTCTGATGTTCTTGAACCTGATCTATAGTTTTAGAGTTCTTCCTTCTCTCAGTCCCTCCCTTCACCTTCTTTGGCTTGGGCACTGTGGCTCAGCCTTCTCCATACCCAACACATTCCTCCTCTTTCTTATGGCACTTGACCTATAATGAAACATCAAACGTTTCATAGCTCAAAACTGCAGAGGATTGCCCTTCTTGGCAGGGGAGTTTACACGAACTTGTGTTTCCAGCTCCCTTGTCTCAGACCACAAGCCATTACCTGTTCCTTCACCTCTCCAGAACAAAGCCAATGTTAAGACCAGCACTGTAAAACTGCTCCTGGGTTTACGGAACCAGACAACCAGCACAGAGCTGATCTAAACCCACCATTTTATACCAGGCAGATGGGTTTCCCTGTCAGCAACACATCTTCTCAGCCTGTACACAAGAGAGCTGGTAAACTGTGCAAGGGTGTTGTTAATGAGGACCCACAGTGTGAGTGACAAACAGCACACACAGTGCTGAGCCCCACCCAGAGGGAACCCAGAGATTTGCTGAGCCCCACCCAGAGGGAACCCAGAGATTTGCCTGGCTGCAAACACAGCCATCCTGTGCTCACTGAAACCTGAGTGAAGAACAGCAACACTCAGCAAACAGCACAAGCTGGCGAGCATCAACATTGCCCCAACCCCTTAATGTGCAGGGGATCAGTGCTGGGGACTCGGGGACACCGATCCCAGCCTGGGAGCTGCTGTATGACACAGCACACACTGCAGAGAGCAGTGGGATGGCAGGCAGGATAATGGAGGATAATAGCTGTGGAGTTGAGAAATCATAATAGCTCATCCTACGCAGAGGTTAGATTCCAGGAGAGCCATTATCTCAGCTCTGATGTCTGGGTGTCAGAGCTCCTATGCCTGTTTTATTGGTTAAGTACATGGCTTTATTGCCGTTTATAGAAGTATGCCTGCATTCTGAGCAGCAAGGGAGCACATTAGCAGGGAAGCACTGAGCTTGCACCAGCTGCTGTGGGAGAGCATCCAGACCCCAACCCAGCCTCAGTAAGAAGACTGGTAAGTGCGTAAGGGAGGCTGCCTCAAATCTCAGATCCCTGGCTGATGTGTAAAAGCAACTCAAAACACATTTCTTTCCTGATGAAAACATTCTTACAGGGAAGAGGGAGCCAGATGAAGAGGGGGAAGACCCACCCTTTCTCTGTGGCACATCTGGGATGTTTCCTCTATCTCACTTCCAGGTTTGTGAATATTTATGCATGCAGCCACTTTCTACAGTAAATATCACCCTTCATTAGTGATACCCTTTCTTGTACACTCCCAGGGGAGTCCTAGAGGAGCTAGGACCCTGCCATTGCAGTTCAGCAGCATCTCCAGGTGTCTAGGTGATGGGGGACCCCTTCCCAGCATCCCAACCTTGTTCATCCTAACTCCTCAGCTCTTTTTAGAGCACATAAAGAGGTGATGTCTATACCGGTCCACACTTGTCCTTATGTCCTCTCAGAGCAGCACTGCTACCAGAGGTGCAATTTCCCCACCTTGAAAAGGTATGGCTGCCTTTGTGGTGCACTTTGGGAGCTGCTCAGGAAGGCATTGTTATTATTTTTTCTCTCTGACTAATTAAGGCAAAACAAAATATTTGGACTTGAGCTGCTCTGCTGAACACTGTCTTAATCCTTCCAAAGGAACAGCATCCCTAGGGTAGTCACTGTACATTAAGAACTTCTCAAAAAGAAGCCCAGTGTCCCACCTGATGAACATTGCAGAGTCCATGTGTTGTGGGAGGTCCGGAGGGTGATGAACCACAGTGACTGCCCGTGCTGGTGGGTTGGGTGGAGGAAGGATATGGCATTCCATTGCCCCTACAGCCAGCTCTGCACCCAGCCCTGTCACCTCATGGGCAGGTGGAAGCCCCAGGTCCTGGGACCATCTCTCTCACCTGTGGTGGCTGTGCTGCTGCTGCCCTGGGAGCCCCAGAGCAGTTGGGCTCTCACAGCCCGGCTTCTGGGAGGATGGCACCATCTGCTGCAGAGCACCTGGGTGCCAGGTCAGAGTCTGGCCCACAGCAAAGGGCACTGGAAGGGAATCAGCTGCCTTTGGGGACATGTATGTTGACAGAACACCTGTGTCCTCCCAGCGGCAGGAGACATACATCTGTCACCCCTGGAAGTCCACAGATGCACGGACTTCACCTGAAATAAGTTCAAAGTCTCTCCCAGGTGCATTCAGCAAAGACAGCAAGAGGCAAGTAGATTTAAAAGTCCTCAAACCCTAGCCCTGAGATGCCAGAGAGGCTGTGTATATACGAGAGAAAAAAATAAAAGAAAAAATCCCAACTCCCAACACTGTGGGAGTTGGTACATGGGATACTGCAGCTCTTTGCCCACTTCACAGTCCTTGAGTGCAGTCCTCAGCAGCCTGACAACATCCCACCCACAGCAGTGGGTACCCAGCAGTTCCCAGCTCACAGCATGCCCTGTGCCACCTGCACAAGGGCTCTAAAGATAAGAAAAAATTAGTAGGAAAGAACAACATAAAATAGCTGTATTTTTGCTTTGCATTAATGCTTGTTTGTCAAGTAAAATTGCCTTCTCCTGGGGCTTAGAGTCCTGAAATATTGGGATATTTAATTGCCTGCCTTTCACGGTTTTCTTCTGCTTCCTAACACAACTTGGGGCCATTCTGGAGATTGTTCTGTTCCCCCTGCAGCACCATTGCTTTAATGATGTCTTTCAGCCCTAGTGGATGTCCTTGGTACAAATTATAGCCCTGCTGGTAGAAATTAGTTGCAGGACAATGTTTAGACTGATAAAATTGCTTGTGGGGGTCAAGGAGTTCAGTGCAAGGGGGTGCAATTCATAGAGCTCCATGTGAGCTGTGTTTGCATTCACACATTCTGCATACAGAGAAAAATGAACCATCAGGAATAATTGTAACTCACTGGGCTATTTTGGTTCCCATTTCATTTAGAAAAAGTCGCAGGAGCATACGTCATCTGTGAGATGTGAATTACAGACCAGCATGAAAATGCCTCCATGTTCTGCTGCAGTTTCACCAGCAGCTTCCAATAACTCCGCATGCTGCAGAACAGGCAGAAGCCGTGAATGAGCCCAACTCTTCCCCCTGAAACCCTGCTCCAGACTGACCTCCTCCCTATGGTGAGCCCCCCCACACCCAGCAAGCAGCAGTCCCTGCCCAAGCAGCTCAAAGTTTGAGTCCTTCACTGCAGAATGCTGCTGCAGAGGAAGAGTCAGGTGTGAGGTTTAGGTTTCCATGTAGAAAGCTCTTGCATGCACAGAGAAGGTGCAGAGCCAGCTTGACTAATGCTGAAATTTGTGTCTGGATCCTTTACAGAGGAGAGAAATTAAATGCTCAGGTCCTCTCAGAGCCCATCAGGAGCTACTTACTCATTATATGACTGTCACAGAGGTTCTGCAATACATCATACAGCACTAACGATCATCAAGCTACTTAACCATGGAAAATTGCTTTAATGTTATCTCAATGCGTTCATGAATGATTCATTAATTAAGTCAAATTATGGAACGCTGGCCTTGCCTTCCTCCTATGACATCATGCCAAATCCAAGCAGGATGGTGATGTTTAAGCTCTGAAGTCACGGAGCCCATGAGGATCCCAGTGGCAGTGGTGGCAGCAGCCACCACCACTTAACTCACTGCAATGATGGTGAGCAAGGAGGGGGGGAGTCAGGAGGCTGCTCCAAGCTGGGAACATCTTTGTGGTAAGAGGGAGTAGGTCCCTTTACAGATCCAAACCACTGCATCTCACCCAGAGGAAACCTTAAGCCTTGAAACTATTTTGAATTGATCCTTGGCAGTCCCAGAAATAAAAGCAGAATTGCAGGCATATCTGGCCATGCTGCTCATGCAGGTGCTGATGCCTTAGGCATGGACAGGAGAACCAGTTTCTGATGCATAGCCATAGTGCTTTTTAATTTTCCAGGATAGTCAATAAAGTTGGGGAATCTTTTACATCCTTTCTTTCTGCAGAGAGTACTAGATTATTGACTCTATGCTAAAACAAACAGAAGCAATCCATTTGGATTGTTTATGAAGGGGCTGCTAATGTAGTGAATCACTTGATTCTGGAATAAATTCACTATAGTGTCAATCATTTAAGTGGCCAGTAAGCCAGTGATACCCACCAGGCAATGGTTAGAAACTCCAGGTGTTTTAAACATAGCAGCCACACAACTACAAACAAGAGCTGAGAGTGACTGGTAGCACACAGGGAAGAGTTGGGTGAAACGTTTCCATGTTGAATAAGACAATTTTCAATGACTGGAAGCTGAAGCTGGATGTATTTAAAGTTAAAACAAGCAGCAGTTTCTCAGTTTGGTGGGAGACTAAACACTGGAAGAACAGGGCAATCTATAAAATTAGGTCTTTCTGAACCACAAGAAAAAATGAAAAAAAATCCTTCTCTAGTGCAGGAACATACCAGTCTGGAGAAGACCTGCATACAGCACATGGAAATAAATCAAGTGTCACTAGACTAGTTTGATTTCTTTTTGACCCTGAGAAGGTCAATACAAGAGGCAAAATGAATAAGGAACCGAGATCTCCTGAGCTCAGACTTTTTTCCTCTGGTACACTGGGATGCTCATGATACAGAGCCTCCCATAAAAGCTTGATCTCACCACATTGGAGGAAGAAAGCTCAGTGCACCCAGCTCTGCCCTGCAGCAGCCTGACTCCCTGGGGAAACTAAGTCTCTGGAAATCACTGAAACTTCAAAAAGCCGTGGATGATAAACTTAATCCACAGCCAGGAGGAACTGCAGCACTGGTTTTAATGGAAGAGAATTAGATCAACTCCAGCTACTACAGAAAAGCTTCCCCAATAATTGTTACTGTACTTTAAATCTCTGTGGCACCAACCACCTGCACATTGTTAACCATTGCCATACAAGAGTTCATTAAAACAGAAAAAATCCTGCAAGGGAAGAAGAATCCTTTCCCCCCAGTTCAGAGCAGTAAATGAGGAGGTGAGAGCTGAAAGGACTCACCCTTGGTCTCTCTGAGCACCACAGCAAACCAGCACATTCCCAGCTCTATCCCCTGCCTCAGAAATGAGCCAGCCCCTCTCCTCAGGGCCAGGCTGGCAAAACACAAAGGCTGGCACCTTTCTAAAAAGGGAAGAATAGCTCCTAGCCACTAACACCTTCCATCCCCTTTTTAAATGCCTGGAGGATCAGATGTGACACTGAAGCTATTCAGATGGGAGGGGAAATTAAAAAAAACCACAGCTGTAAGGTGCTGAGGATCAGGCAATTATACATTCAGGAGTCTGTGTTAATTAGAGGCTTTTCAAGAGGAGAGCCAAAGGACTTTGCAGACACAGATGGAAACAGATTTTAACAAGCAGTGATAAGTCCCAGTGTTGGAGAGGCATGTCCAGTTCATACAGGGGAGGCTCCAGCTGAGGCTATGCTACACCAGCAGCCACCCACCACCAACCAAGTGCAAGCCAGAGATCAGCCCAATTGATTTTTTTGGGGGGAGTATTATGACATTAAAATGAATAATCATGCAGGCACTGGTAATGGATCTGTCTCTACATAATAGTCATAGCTCTTTATAAGAGCCCAAAAGCACCTGGGTCATCTGGTCACTCAGATGCTTTACCAGGGGCTCAGGGAGGAAGAATTGATTTTTTCTTAATGACTATGTGCAATGTGGCAGCTTTATGCACTGTAGGCAGAGACCACAGCTGTTTAAGAGGATTTGATAATAGCTCACAACTGAAACAGGTTATTTTCCTAGGCAGAGAGGAGTGCAGAGCAGAGACTGGAACAATTCACAATTAATTTTCTTATTCTTTAGATATTGCTGTGGTCATCTCCTTTCTTGCTTAAGTCAGGGAAGCTCAAAATATGCATGTGGATTTATTTACAAACATCAAAATGGTTTATTTAATTGTAACACTCATCTTCAGAAAAAGGGCATATGAAAGTCATTTAAGAATTTTTTTCCAATAGCATCTACATGACTGAGCAAGCTCTTTTAGTTTATCCCCAGATGAGCACTAACTTTAAGGTAATTCATGCAGTTTATTGCACTAACCAAGAAAACCAGGTCATATAAAATGAAAGAGCCCATATTACCTGTGAAGCAAAAATACCATCTCAGCAGAGACTTGTTCACTCTCTGTTTGTCCTACACCATTATTTCACTTCCCTGAGATGTGCTTTGTGAGGAATACTACAGGGACCAGCCATCACTTTTGGTGAACTGTACTGCATGGGGCTGTGAGTTGGAAACAAGGACTGCAAGCCTGGAGATGTGACAGAGGTAACATCCCCCTCACCCGAAGGAGGTGTGCAGCTTGGAGAGAAGTGCTCCTCAGAAGCACCAGAGGGAAAAACTGCCCAAAGACCACAGGTGAAGAAGATGGAGTCCCAGAGCCCAAAAACTGCTGACCACCTTCACTACCCCAGCCCAACTTTGCCAGCATCTTGTTTGTGCAGTGACACTTCAGCAATAAATGGACATGATTTTTGACACAATAAACCTCAGAGACCTGAGCCGGAGCTTCCAGCTGGAGTGTGAGTGCGACTGCCCCAAGAAAAAAAGCTTGGAAAGGCCAAGTGGGATGCTCAGGACGTTGCACCAAGGCTGAGCATGGCTACAGCATCTCCTGTAGCAGCTGGGGTAACCCAGACTGGCTGGGTTTTGCCATGCTGTGTCCCTTGGGACTCCAGGCAGCACATCCAGCTGCACCAGTCAGCATTAGAGGTCTCGAGAGGTCACAGGTGACACTTGGGAGATCAGAGAACAGCACCCACAGGCATGAACTGTGGCCTGTCTTGAAGTTAAGTCACTTTCTGAAAATGTAATTTTAAATATTTCATTAGGATTTTTCCCATCTATTAAGCATCATCCTAGAGAGTTTGGTGATACTCTAAATGAAGCTGTGAAGAGATGCGTTTGTTTTAGATGTAATTGGACAGCTGTTTTATTATGAGTTAATGAACTATGATGATTAAAAAGAATTTAGTTTTAGCAAACCATGTATTAACAATTACTCTGGACTAAAATCACAGCCAAGCAAGTGCTAGACAACTTTCATGACAATGTCTGGAAGCAGAAGATGAAAAGGAAAACCAGTGAGGTGTTACAGGACAAGAGATGTCTCCAGGCCAGACTCCCTGCATCAGGCATGGATTTCCTGGGCTGCCCAACAGGAAACACTCCACACCATCACCATCTCCCCTGGCCCAAAGCCCCTTTTGGCCCAAATCAGTCGTCAGGGTCTGCTCACACTCTTCCATCTTCCCTCTTCATGCTCATGTCCCCCCTCTCCCCTGGCCACAGCATCCCATGAAGTGCTGGTGGAAGGGAGTAGGAGCAGTGATGGCAGCAGGCTCAAAACAATTGAAACAGAGAGATAATTAACATCTTTGTAGTTGCAAAACATTGCAACTGTTGACTGCTTTTCCCCTCGCTCTGGGTCACTGTGGCCAAGGCTGCTTGCCCTGCAGGCATTGCACAGACTAGGATGCTCCCTGATGTAGGGCCATGACCTTCCTGACTGTCAGGAGACCTGAGCACCAGCAGCACCATGAAAAGCTGATCCTGAGCTGGGGAGTCCTGCATTTGTCCTTTCTATACTTCCAAGTTTAAAACAGATTTTTGCATGTGAGCTGGGCCTGGTGCCAAAGACCAGAAGCCACAGAAAACAGTTGCAGTTTCCATAGGGGGTTCCCAGTTTGCACTGAGCAGTTTTTAAGTGGTGGAGTCTTTGCTCTGAGAGTTTCAGTGAAAAAGCTCTGAAGAGTTAAAGCCAGATCCATATGCCACATGTGCAAATCACTTATCTCCTTCTGTTAAAATAAATCTGTTCCAAATCATTGTGACTTCCTGAGCGCTGCCTCCTGACCTTTCTCCACTTCAGCCCTCCATTTGGCCTTCTTTTCTGCGTTCACCCTCAGCAGCGTCTGATCCTTCTTCGCAGCCTGGAAAGGATTTGGTGAAAGTCATTGCATGCACACAGTAGCCACCACTAAATTTCCCCACATTTGCACCACTTCCTTTTACACCTCACTGTCCTTTTTGATATTTTACAGTGATATAAGATAGTTTCCTTTTTATACCACATTTTCAGCATTTGCAGCTCTTTTAGCTGCAGGATTAGCAGGAGATTTACTATGTAAATTGTTTACAGGTACACTGGGACTTGCAAGAACTAGGGACCCAGCAGTGGGGTGGGATAAGGAGAAGAGTCACAGCTCTTGGTGACCATGGTGGCATCCAGGCCAGGCAGGCAGGACCACAGGAGCCTTGTGGCTGATAGAGGCCAAGCAGAGCCAGGTTCCACTGACACTGAGTGAGCTATTCCATTGCCTTTGGCCCAGCCTCTCTTAGTTGAGATACCATCATCTAGAGCAGTGCACTGCACAGGTTATGGCAGCGTGGGACAGAAGCAACACACTAATCAGCAGGTTGTGCTTTCCAATGCCAGCATCTCCTCTGGAGAAGGGGTGATACAGATCCTATTGCTCATGTGTAGGTATTCTCAAACCTATCTGTCACCCAGGTGCTTATTTCCAAAGAACATGCATTGACCATACATTAAGTGAACCAGTTCCCCCAGAAACAGTTCTCACTTCTTTGCCTGTGATGATCATGGTCACACAGCCCAGCACAGTCAGTGCAATCATGATGTAGCAAACCTTTATCCTGGCAATGTTCCTTGCGGTGTTGAGGACCTCAGACCTGTGGAGGACAGAGCAAAGTTTCCATTCTGCAGCAGCATGTGTGAAATGGGATCACGGGGAGATGGGTAATGAACATTCATGTCTTGCAGCAACTTCCTGTCAATGTACAATGGGGTTCAGCCTTCTCTTTCTGCTTAAAGGAGGACTGAAGAAATTAGCCTGTGGGGAAAAGATTTAGGTGGAGTATTGCTACTCCCAAAAGTCATTAGTAGTAACAGGATTAAAAACTCCTGTTGTCCTTTATTCTTTTATTGTGTGTGAGAGTGAATGCGGGTAAAATGACAGGGACAGGAAAGTCTTTCCCTTATAATAATGAAGGGCCAACCTTTGGGTGCTGCAGGGCAGGCCATGGGGTGCAGTGCAGCACCAGGAGACACTGGGGCCATGCTGCCAGAGCCAGGCAATGCCACTCTTAGGGAATTAAAAGCACAGCACAGCCTCTGCCAAGCAGTCAGCACCAGCCCCACGAGCATCTGCCTGTGGTGGAAGGCTGACTGGGCCAGAGCATGCAACTGCACCATCCAGGGATTTCTTACCAAGCAGCTGAACAGCCCCATCCATCACTGGAAAATCTCCACCACCTTCCACGAGTAACTCCTGGCATATGACCAACAATTCACATTTGCAAAAAAACTGCAGCATGGAAATGAGCCATCCATGAAATTATATCCAGCCATGAATTTACTTGCACATGCAAGGGGAAGGATGGCTGGAGGAGAACCCAGGATGTCACAAGTCAGAGGCTTTAGGACTCCAAAACTGAGTTACAATCCCTTAACAAAATATCTCAATAGGGAGGTGAAACCTCAGTCCACACATGGGGAACTCATTGCACATGTCTGTCACCAAAACTGCATGTAGCCCCAGCTTCTTATTAAAATTTATGCAGCATAAATAATTGCTGATCAATAAAACCTAGAAAAGAATGTAAAAACCCAGAGTGGATGATATCTTACCATGGTGGCTTCTGAGTTTCAAAGCCACTTGTCTTGCAAAAGACACTTCAGCCTGGTCTGAAATTTATGATAGCTAAAAACAGCAAATCCAGTTTACTTCACAGGCAATGACAAAAAGTTACAAGAGTTACAGTTATTTACAGCTCTTTTTGGACATCAGCCTGGGGGAGGCACTAACCCCCACCACATGAGCACAGCTCTGGGTGATGAAGACTGGTGTCTCAATCTGCATTTTCACTGCCAAAAGAATCATTCTGACAGGTTCACTTACGATATGTGCCTGGGAATGTCCTCCTCCTTTTTAAAGCGTCCTGACCATACTAGCACCTTTTTATCAAAATGTGTAGGCCTTCTCTCACTCCTGAAAGCTTCTTTACCTGTAAGAGATTTTGTACAAAACAATGAGCTAAGCTTCATGAAGAGAAAAGGGCTGTTGGTACAGAAGGAAAAGATTGAAAGCTTAAAATTACATTTTTCTATTCTGTGGAAGTAAAATGTGCTTTCTAACGTCAAAAGACTCAGCAGCTGGTGTAGGGTGCTTGTTACATGTGCAGCTTATTTAATTTTACTTTCTTACCATTAATTTTGGTAGATTTTAAACTAAAAATCTCTCCTAGACTTCCTGATTTAAGGGGGCAAATGATGTGGGGCTGAAGACCCCAAGCCCACAGTAACATCTCACCCTGTGAGCATCTTGCTTTTAAATGGCCCAACTAGTGAGCTAAGCAAACTGCCAGCAGCACAAGCAGCTAACTCCTCAACAGCTTCTCCTGAAATCACTGATGGAGAGATGATGTCTGCTAAAATGCAGCCTGGTGGGAGACTGGCAGTCATTCTCATGCAAGCTGGGTACCACATTACTGCACTCTAATGATGATACATTACACCCCATCAGGCTACCACGGTGATGCCATTTGCATGCTGTCACCCACAGCACAACGAGAAAAGGACTCTGGCTCCTCTTGATGGAAACAAGCCCAATAACAGGCAACAACAAGGACAGTGGCAGAGAGACCCTGGAAAACACGGTAAGCTATGGCTAGCTCAAACCCTGGCTTTTGCAGTGCACGCCTGTACAAGTGGTCTTTTCAGAGGCAGCTGAGACTGCTCAGCCAGTATTTACATCCAGGTAGGTGCACCCAAGAAGCCATACTACAGTGCCCTGCGATTGCAAATGTGGGACTTGGGTTGAGAAATATCCAACTGTGACCAGGATGAGCAGGAAGAGATGGACATGATGTCCCCAGTCTCAGCATCCTGTACTCCCTGCCTGTTGCTGGATTGCTGGTATTCAGCTGAAAGGAAATCACTGCTGCTACAGAACAGGGCATGGGGAGCATCTCCTCCTGCCTGTGTTGTGATGGTGAAATTACAGTAAGTGCATGCCTTGGCCCTAGACCTTCTCATGCATGCCAGGACTTGTTAATGGCTAAAAACTCCCAGTAGTAAATATTGGCCCAGGTAAATTTAATCTCCTGCTTCTTCTATTTCTCTCACAAAGTGCAGTGAGACCAGGAGAGCTACATCAGCAAGTGGCAGAATCAAATCTGCAGTAAGCAGTACACTCGCTAAAAGCACATGCTCCATCCCTAGGAAGACAAGGGCAAAGCCCCATGCTGGAGACCTCCAGCCATCCCACAGGAGCACAGGCAGGCCCGTGCAGCCAAACTTTCCTAGGGTGTGGGGTCTGCAAAGGCACAGCCAAGAAAGTGGGGTTGCAGGTTAGGAAGAGTGTCCATACCAGGAAGCTCGTCCATCTGGGAGCAGCCCGTGCCTGCTCCCCACCTCATAATCCAGGGCACTGCCTGGCACAAGCACACAGAGCTGTGGCAGTAACCTGGCAAGGAGCGGAGCAGGAAGCAGAGGGGAGTAAGTGCTCCACCTGCACCAGCCCTGCACAGGCAGGGACACGCTCTGGTCCTCCTCTGGAGACCAGGCAGCTGGGTAAGAAGAGGAACATTCATTTCTTTTAATTGACATATTCCCTGATGTGAAGTATCAGTTGACACTTGCTATCATAGGAGAGAAGCTACATAACACGAAAAACCTTTACCCCTGTGCAGTTTGCTGGTCAGAGCCCTGGTTGTGCTCCCTGACCAGGAGATGAAGCACTGCAGACAACTCAGCCACAGCTGGGATTGAGGGTCATTTTCTCACCCTTTCCTGCAAATACCCTCTCCCTCCATGCTGCAGCATGAAACAGCGACCAAAGGCTTTCTACCCACCTGGATCAGCCGTCTGCAAAGCCGTGTCCTGGGCCTTCTTTGCTTGGCTGGCAGCAGCTCTGGAGGGGCTCAGGACCAGCCCAGCCACCGCTGCCACAGCACAGGGCTGTGCCCCAGCAGCCTCCCCAGCATCCTGCCCCAGACCACCACTGCCCCACCAGCCTGAGCAGGAGCCCGGGAGGCTGCTTCTAGGACTCGTTAAAGAAAAAATAACCCTCGCTGTAAGAAGGGAGTAAGCGTGCACTTCCACCGTAACCGACAACAGGTTTTGCTTACATCGTGATGACGAGTTAAATTTATCACCTGTGTTTAGCAAAATGACACACCTCGGGAGCTGGGCGGGGAGAAAGCACTGCTGGGGCAGCCCAGCCCAGACTCTGCCCCAGGCTCCCCATCCCAAGGAGCTGCTCAGGAGAACAGCGGTTATTTACATTATTTTCTCAGTTCTTACTCTGGAAGAACTAAAATAAGACAGTGTGCTCTATTTCCCCAAAGACATGCTTAGTGAGTGCTAATTATCACAGCTGGTTAAGCTGTTAGAGTTCTTAATTGTTCTCAGTTACAAAATAATCTTGCAAATCAGCTGCTTTAAACAGATTTTCTGAAAAGGAGCAGTGTTTATGGCATCCCAGAATAGATGTGGTATGGTGGCAGGAAAATAAAGTTGATGTCTCTACCTATAAATGTAGCATGGAGAGTCTATCTCACATCGAGACTGCAAACTTTCCTAGCAAAGAAATATACTTGAGGTATGCTTCAGGTTTAAAACAGTGGACTAAGAAATTATAGCAAAAACCTCAGCTGATATGGTATTTGTCAATCAGTACAATTGTCATTGAAATGTAGCAGTACCTATAAAGTGTTTGCCCTCCACAAAATCTGGAGACTGCTAAATCTTTTCTATAACACCAGCAATTCTAACCAGAGAAAGAACCACAATCAATGCTATTTTATCACTTTGACATTTCTCCTGCATTTTTCAGAAAATTCTTCCTAATGGAAATGCAAAATACTTGTGTCATTTGGAGCTGTGGGGTATTTACTCTCCTTAGGCATACAAAGCCCTAAAGCTGATCTAGAGGGAGGGAAAAACATTCCATTCAAAAGGGAAGAAGCAGTTGCCGAAATAAAAATATTCAGAACTATTTAGTAATACTATCAAATGCAATATTACTGATAATCAAAATGTCTAAGATCAAGGAAAGGGAAGAATACTGCAGGTGTCGGCAGGAATATTCTTAAGGGGCTGAAAGGATGAAAAATGTGAAACAAATGTAGCTCTGGCTCCTCAACTTCTGCCCCAAGAAAAAAACACCATCATTTATAGAGACATTTTACATTTTTTGGGAACATGGAGTTAATGATACTGAGGAAAGAAGAAAATCACAGCAGTGACAAACGTGGTTTTTCCTCTTTCATGAAAGTACCATGATGTATCCGGACGTAGCACAATGTGTACATCTTAATTTAGTTGTAATTTGGTAAAGCAAATTAGATCCATTTCCAGATTAGGAACACATACAGAAAATAAATAGTGTTTTGAGTTTCCAGCTGCAAACAAGACCTGAAAACAAGCAGAAATCAGTGGATGTGATTACATTGAAAAAGCAGAAGAGAAAGCTGGTAAAGTCAGAGAGGATATTTGTGTCCTGCTCAGGATTTCCCTGTGGGAAAATGGGTATGAGGAAAGATGCATTTACAGCCTGAAGTTTATGGCCAGCATGCCCAAGCACTCCCACAAGCTCCCTTCTCACCTTGTGGAAGAGCTGCTGAGTTAAAAAAAAGGCATTGAACATCTGGACATCCCTCTGTCCCCAAGCCAGGAGGGGCTGTGGGCAGTGGCTGGGATGTGCTGTGTCACACTTGGACCTGCCTCACCCCACAGGGGCTCCAGCTGTACAGAACATTAGAGCATCTTCACTTGAACAGGCACTCTCTAAAATACTCATTGCAGAAGTGACTGCTCTTTATGTCATGTCTGATTATGGATTCAAAGAGGGGAAAAAAGAACATTTTTATATTATGTCTTAATTTCTCAGAAGGGCAGAAAATTGTGGGAGTTGCAGGCCTGTGGTGCTGATCCACCTAGGGTCTGCCAGTGGTTTCCTGTAGCAGACACCGCTAACAGCTGTATTAATCACGTCTGCTGTGAGCAAGAAGGCACTTCAAGATTTATTATGCCAGCATTTGAAAGTGCAAAGACACTGAGGTCCCCGCAAAGCCACAAAAGCAGTTATTTGTTACTGAATGTTACTTGTTTGTCCAGCAACATGAATGCTTAATGGTGGGCTGAGTTTTACTGCAGTGCACAAAAGCTATAGACACATCTGCATTAGGAATTCCAGCTTTACCTTCAACACTATGCATCTCCCTCTGGCCCAGAACAACTTAGATCCTTTTCTGAACAGCAGAGAGATGCAGAATTCTTTTGGATCATGGTAGACTTGTGAGCAGCCAGATGAACTTCAGTCTCCTTAGAGATGTTCTGTACATATTTCAGTGCATGCACATCCCCTCTGCCCAGGTTACAGCACATCTCCAGGGGGCTCATCCAGTCACTGCCCACACCACACCATCACTGAAGATTTAAACTAAACAGAAAACTTCACAGGACTCCATCCTGGCTCTACATCCTCTTCACACCCCTTCTGCCACCTCAAACTCTGCTACTTCAGCCGCCTCCACAGCAAGGACTAGCAGCCAGTCCCTAAACATACTCAAAAACCTTTGCAGAACTGGAACTGAGAGACCACAATATAAACTCAATTGGTGTTTGTAAAATTTCATTGCTCTGGCTTCTGGCTGACTTCATACTGTTATTCCCAGTGCCTTAATTCTGATTACTGATAGAATTATTGCAGCAATGAGAAACTTGGACTCAGGTTCTCTTCATTTGTCTTCCTGCTCCTTTCAACAGCCATAGGAATGAAAGTGTTTATTCCTCCAAGAGCCCCAGGTTTCCACACATCTCTTTATATCTCCTTGTTCATTTGCATAATATTGCATAACTAATCTTTTTACTCATACACAAAAAATAATTCATATGAGTACTCAAAAAAAAAAAAGTATTACTCTGCAAAGCTGTTTACAGTGTCCTCAAAAACAAGCGGCTTACCATCAAACTCTGGTTTGCATGCCACAAAAAATTCTTACATGAGAGCTGTGATGGGGAACAGAAGATAATCTTATCTTAAAATTCTTTGCCTTCCCCCATCTAATTAAATATGCAACAGAGCTCTGTCTTGGTTCCTAGACAAGATAAACAGCAATCCTGGATGGGCTTATGGCTTATGAAATTCTAAGTGAGTCAGGAAATATTTTTCCACCCAACTGGATGTTCTCCAGCAGCACAATTTAACACAGCAAGAGCAACGAATTGCTTTGAAATGTCTCATTCACCTGCAGACTCCAAGGCCAAGAGCTGTCCCTCTCCTCCAGGGTGCCCAGGGAACAGCACTCTCAGGGCTTCAGTTCTCTCCAGATGAGTCACCTCCTCCCCACATCAGGGATTAGTCTACCCTAAGGAAACTCAAATGCAAATCCCAAGAACTAAAAGCTCCTTAACTGTTCCTCACCATGGCCAGGTCAAATCAAAGGAATAGTTACAGCGTCTTAGAACAAAACCGAAATTTGAGGATTTGTAGAATTCTTTACACAAGCACCAGCATGAGGCTTTAATCAACTCAGAACACTCGGATTCACATTTTTATAATCATGAGTTTTGTCAGTGAAACAAAGCAATGAAGGAGTCCTTACCCTTTTTGTGTGTTAAACTCCAGCTTTGCTTTTAAAAACAAAACAAAAAAAAAAAGAATTCCTCTATTCATATACTGCGAGACTGCATTTTCTGCCAATATTGTCCCTATTCCTCCAAATTTTATAGTACCACTACCACTTGAAAAATCTTGCCTAGAAACCATAAATAAGACAACTAAACCATAGTATTTAAATAAACAAACAAACAAAACCAAGCTGAAACTCCACTCTCTCCAGTAAATCTTGCCTAATTCACACCACAAGAGCCTTTTGACATCAGTCTTTTAAGAGGGAAAGGTAAGACAAGAGGACCCATAAGCCACACTTGCTGTATTTCCTTCCATCAGATGTGTTTTTAGAGAAGATCCAACAGAATATTTGTTGGACACAGGAATGCAGTTAAGAATTGTTTTAACAGGAGCCAAATTCAGTGGAGCTTGTGAGTTGCAGCTGGAGTCACTAATCTCTGCAAGCAAACACTGTAAAGGAACCTGGAATGGGTCTGAAGTGTCCTGGGTACAAAGGGCAGGCTTTATAACAGCTCATGGCAGAAGGACAAAGCTCATGGCAGCAGCACAGAAGTTACACTGCTCTGACAAAGGCCCAGTTTGACTTTTCCCAGGGACTGGGATGATCATACAAAGGTGTTGGTCCAGCACAGGGCAACTCAGCGTGTGCAGCATCTGCCTACACATGGGCTGAAAGGTGGGGTAGCCCCAAGTGCAGCTTCATCATGGGGGAGCAGCCAAATGTGGGCAGCAGAGATCACAGGACCCATGGAAAATCATACAAAATATTTGGGGTGTTGTGATGCAATCACAGCTTTTATTTCTAGGGAAAATAATGCACTAATGAGCTTTGCACCGGGTCACGGATTTCTGGAGTGGTGCACATTTTGACTGTAGAGCGAAAATGTGGGAAATCCTGAAGAAAACAAAACCATCAGAATCTTAACAGTTTACTCAGAGTTTGGAGAACGATTTAATTTAAATGTTTTCCATACCTGTTTCCCCAGCTGAGCCAGAGAAACACATTGACAAGGACAGACTCCCTGTTCCCTTGTCACTTAATGATTTTCTTTCCTAAGAAAAATGGCATTGTCTTCAAAAACAGATGCATTTACAAAAATTTCAGTCCATTAGTCAATAATTTAGGGGGAAAAAAATCCTCTAATTTAAAAGGATTGAACCATTCTGTGTAGAAACTTCTTTCCCCGCACTTGTTTTAATACAAGGATGACTTAAATTTTTTTCAGTTCCTGCAGAGAAGTTATATACCATCAGTCAGGCCAATAAACTGGCTGATATCACTACAACCCCATCAATTGTGGGGTTAAATTTCCCTTCCAGTGACTGGCTGAAGAGGTACGTAAGCAAAACAGGAGCATATGCATCTCAGGTAACACAGTGGGAGGCACTGCCCTGGGCATAATTTGCACCAGTAATGAGCAACACAGCAACCATAACGGAGCCAAGTGCCTCCTCAAATATATGAACTGTCTCTTGACAATCCTCCTAAAGAGACCATCAAACGCTCCTGGGTGAAACACAACCTACACGTGGGATGAGATTTGCTTCCAGTGACTTTCCTGTGTCCAAAGGGACCACAGGAAAACACATCTCCTAAGAGATGCGTGCCCACCCAAGCAAGCACGGAGAGGGCAGGAGAGTGAAAAATCTGTCACAGGAGTCTCTGCATAGTGGCCTGGGGGCTTTGGTGAAGGACTGTTGTCTTATTGCCTTGTTAAACCCCTGGCTGTGTCTGCCTGCATGCTCAGGGGTGACTTCGCTCGTGCTGGTGACTCCTCTGCTCCTTGCTTGTGCGGTGCCTGGCACGAGGCGTCCCAGGCAGCTCCTGCTGCTCCCCTGTAGTCTGGCAAAGCAATAACGAGGAGGGAAGTGAGATACTCATCTTAAGGAGATGAATAATGACTGCAAGGGGGCCAGGAGCTGATTAAAAATAAATTTAATCTTACATAAACAGGACTTCACTTCTTCAATAGAAACTCAAAACTGTCCTGTATTTTTTTGACTATGCACGTCGTGGGAACACATGCATGACCTATGGCAAAGAGCTGCCTTACTGAAGGAAGGACTTACTCAAGAATAGAGTTTAGCATAGATATATGAGATGTTTTCAGTGTGCTACCCACATTAGACTGGCACTTCTAATTTGCTTAAACTTCAAAAAAAGTCTCTCACAGGTACAAATACCATCCTTAGAGAACTGGGGGTTCCACAAAAAAAAGACAATTTGGAGAAGGAAGTACCTAAAGTGAAGGCGCTGTCACCAAGCTCAGAGAGGTCACAGAGAAAATTGTCTAGGAAAACTGGAAAACCCCCTTATGTTGTATAAATGGGACAAAGAGCACATGGTGCAAAGTCAAGTCTTCAGGTCTAAAAATGAGGATTTCTGACTGTATTTAGTGAACTCAGGATGACACAAAGCTGCCAAATGGATGCTGCCATGGAAAAAGCAGATGCAATTCTAAGATGTACAAGAAAAGTCATTCCAGTAGAGAGAAAACAGTTTCAGTATTTTCATATAAAACATCTGGAATAGCCTGCAGTACTCTGCTTAAGACAGTTACTCAAGAAGAAAAGGGATAAAGGAAGAAATGAGAGGAATATGTCTTTTTCCTGGCTAACAGATTATAAATGGAGAGAAATTGTGGTAGATGTCTCTCTGAGAAACTCAGTGCCAGAGAAGAAGGGCAGCCAGGCTGAATCACAACACTGATACCTGAACAGAGGGAATAAGCTGCTCCTGGTGGACACCAAGGGCTCCACCTTTTCTGATGGGGCTCCTTGTACCTTCCAGCACTGGGTAGGAATTGTCTCCACCTTCCCATTAGCTGATGAAGCACAGGCAGCAAAGCCAAGAGTCAGGCCACAAAGCTCTCCAGGCTCCTGCAGCACCAGTTTAACTTTGGGCCACAACTGCACTGTCATTAGTGTTTACAAAACAAGTTTCCAGAGAAGCAAAATTACACACCGAGGAAATAATAAGCAGCAATGTAATCAGATGTGAGAAGAAGATCATTTCATTACCTGAACCAGGCTTCATTATTCACCATTTCCCTGGCAAGAGCTGATAAATGCAGGCTAATGAATCTTCGCACTCAGGCTGAGCAGTTGGAGCTGCTGGCTCAGTGCTGCCACATGCAGAACAGGACATGTGGATCCAACTGTCAGCTGAAAGCCCAAGAGGTAAAATATGAACTCATTCATTGCACACTGCAGTAAGAGGAGGGAAAGGTTTTAACCATGCCTGGCTTGGTCTGTCAGAGTCACCTTGGCTGTGGGAGTGCTGTGGATACTATCTGGCTCAGAGGAACAAACTCTAAACATCCCAAGAACAATAGAGGATGATGTGTATGCTGGTGATGTGTGCAAGAACCGGAGCCAGATCTTTGGGAAAAGCCTTTCAGGACCAATAGTATCAGTCACAACACTTCCTTCCCCATCCCAGCTGTTAAATATCATCCTCAGCCTGGACATGATAACTACAGAAACAGAGGCAACAGCATCAACACACAAGAGGCAGCACCTTTGTCCACTTCTGTGGCCCTGTCATTTCTTTAACACTGTTCCCTGTTGCCTACTATAGCTATTCCTCCTTCTAAAAAGCAGGAAACGGGAAACACATCATTCATTGTAGATAATTATTAAGAAACCCACCCCACACCCCTCAAATAAAATCCCAAACCACAAACAAACAGAAAACGGTGCTCAAGAAAATATCAGATAAGGGGGGCAAACCCCCTTAACATAACCAGGTTCTCAGAGCTGTGAAGACAATCTCTGCTTCTCCTGTACTTTATACACATGTCATCAGCAATGTGGATCCCAAATTTTATATGAAGAAGCAAGGCTCCTCTGGAAGGAGCTTAGATACTAACAGCCCACATAAGATGAAAAACCTATTCAGAGAGGAGCACACGTGTCCTGACATTACGGGGAAATACTGCCCTCATCTGTCTTCCAGTGACAGGTTTTATTTTCCTGCCTAGTATGTCTAAGCCATTCATCACTTCCAGGATGAAAAGGTGACTCTTTTGTTGCAACCAGCTCCAAAGTCTGTGTCTGGACCTGAGCCATTAAGCAATGCTGCTGTTGGTAACTGGAATCAATATGACCATGTTGCTGCAACAGAGTTTAAATGCAGAAATTTCTTGATTCTCTACACTGAAGACAGTGTCTAGCACCACACCCCACCTCTCCCCCCCCCCAAAAAANGTATCACCCCACCCCCCCCCCCCCCCCCCCCCCAAAAAAAAAAAAAAAAGTAGTTTATAGATTCTTTATAAAACTAAAACCAAACAGAGAAAAGAAAATTCCTTATGCTGAGAAAACAGGAATAGTTTCTGTACTTTCTGAAACAAGACTATTATACTTTCTAAGACAGGGCTTCCTGGAGGTTGAATCTTTCCAGTTCAAGCTCTCAGAGAGGAATCTAGAAGCATTTGTGGCCACCAACTCCACACACAAAATTAAAATTTCAAGTTCCAAACCCATTAAAAACAGGAAATCACATTTTATTTGCCAGTACCAAAGTCATTAAAAACGGGGGGGAGGGGGGGAAAAAAAAATCACATTTTGTTTGCCATAAAGTGTTGATTTTTTCACAAAAAAAACCAAAAACAAAAACAGAAAAAAACCAAACCAAAACAAAACAAACCAGTATAAAACATACACCAAGGTATGCAGCTTGGGCAAGAAAGCCACTATCCACACTCCTTCATGTTCAGAAAAAGTGACAAAGCCCTGAGAGGAAGTGACAGCTGAACACCCTGCTGCTTTGTTCCCAAGGAACCATTATCACAGAGATGTTCCTCAGCACACCAAATGTATTAATTCATTCCATAGTCTTTTTTTCCCCCTTTATCAGGATTCACTTGTATTACAAGTGAATTCAGTTTCTCTTCACCCAGCCCCCTCCTGCCTATGTAGATGCTCAAGTCCCTGTTCCCAACTGCATTACAAACTTCATAACTTTTCATTAACCTCACGACTTCAGCAAATTTTGGAATACAAGCACTAAGAGGTAGTTGCAACCTTCACTTTAAGTAAAATTCTAGTACCATGACACTGTTTGAATCTTTGAAAAAGGCATTTGGGTTCTCCTTTGAAAGGCAAAACCCAAATCTGAGTGAAAGAAGCAAAAAACAACCTGATAGGAAAGCAGACAAACCAGAATTCAGTAGTTACTCTTTCATTCTGCAGAGCCTAATGACAGAATATGGAAACATAAGGTTTATGAATTAAAGACACATGAGTGCTGAGCATGGGGTATTACAGAAAAGATAGGTCTTTAGGGATCCCAAGGGGAATAATGAGAAACAGAAAGCAGCCTGCTTTTCACCATGTTTAAGCCTTATTTCCTGTGATGGCAATGCTTTGCCACTCATTATTTATATTTGTTTAGACAACACACACACACACACACACACACACACACACACAGCATACTCAACATCAAATCCCGAGCAGCCTCCCAGCACACTGAGCAAGGCTTAGACAGAGAAGAATTATTCATGTTCCCTGAGCTCCAGTGCCAGGCAGCAGCAGATCCATTGCCCTCTGCTGACTGCACACCCCTGGGGTGGCACAGCACGGCAGAAGGAGCAGCTGCACCTCAGGGCACACACACACACATACAGAGAGTACCTTTGTGCTCCAGGGAGCACCAGAATGTCTTTACTCTCCTGCACACCCGTATCTGCAGTCCAGCTGGATACCAGTTGGATGGGGTTAAGCACGCCCAGTCCAGCAGCCTGGGGAGCCTGCAATATATTATCCTGCCCTCTCAACCTACATTCCGGTGAGATCTCAGTACCTAATTCATATGTTCCTCCCCAAAGACTAAAGCAATAAAAATAAATAATATTACTCAATTTCATTTGGAGGCTGGATTTTAAAGCACAGGGGGTGTTGATTTGGACCTTCTTTTTTGTTCTTTTTTTTGCCTAGTCCCTTTCCAATATTAAAACACAAAACCCACATATAGGCTAAAAAACAGTCATCCAAACAGCTGTCTCATTGTTGCTTGTATACGATGGCAGACACGGTGGGGATCTCGTGCTCCTTTTTCTTGCTGGGATCCACGACGTGGCTGTATCGCTCTCCTCGGTGGCACTCCAGGTAGGGGCCCCAGTTTGCTGCTGGCCGGCAGCAGCTGACAATGCGCTGGAAAGCAGAACCAAGAGGCATTTCATGCCTTACTTTAGTCCAGGTTGCTTTTAAAAGTCAGTCAAATCATAGCTCTAGATACGCACTGCAACTCAACAGATGGCAAGCCACCAAAGCTGTTTGAAATAATTCCAAGTATCTTTGGGATCGGTGGGTTCTGGACAGTGAAGTGAAAGAACAGGGAAAGCTGTGACCAACACAACTGTTGGGGAAAGCTCGCCAAGAGCGGAATAGCTCAGATCTGTTGCTTGCTTCTGTGAGGAATGGGAGGCAAAACTCCAGAAAATTATATGGGGATAGAAAGCAATATAAATTCTTCAGAGAATTTAAAGGAGCTAGAATAGCAACAGAACTGATGAAAAAATCTCTCTTGAACAGTGTGTGTGCCCTCCCAGAGAATTAGACTTTATCTTCTTATCAAAACAAGGTAGGGTAGATGCACCTTTAACGAAACTACCAGAGATAATGTTTTGGTCTAAAAATCCAGCTGAAAATCACATCAAAGTAGTAGATGTGTTGGAGAAGAAAGCACAGGTGGTCCTGATAATACTAAAGAAATTAAGATTTGAGGCTATGAGGGTTTTTTTGTCCTTACCTGAACAAGGTCTCCTTCAGCTTTAAATATTTTTACAATAGCAACAATGGGAATCCAGATGACACAGAAGATGATCATGCACCAGCCAACAGCAGTTCCCCATGTCGGGTATGCCACTGAGCCGTAAGTGGGACTTGAAAATGTGATCAAAGACCACACCAAAATAGCCTAGAAAAAAAATGGCAAAAACAATAAGAGAGAAAAGCAGGTTTCCAGCAACATTGAATTTGCACTGCTTCCAGTTGGTTTAATAAAAAGAAGAGCTGTCTACAAGTTCTGATGGTTCCATCTTGCTTTCTGAGTGTGAGAACAGTTGTGCAGGATTTGGTGTTCATTCACCACCAAACAGCAAGACTGAAGGGCAGGAATGAAAAATGACACCGAGATGCACTAAGTATATCTGTTTTTAAGCATCACTTGTTCTCTGGGTTCTCTTAAAATCTTACATTGGACAATATATATGTTGCTGGCTGAGCCCAGTACCCTTTTCTATATGTTTTATGCATTCCTGTGTTCCACTGTTTACAGGAACACAGGAAAGAAACTGAGATAATATAGCAAATATTGCTTCAGAAATTGGATAGTTTTAAGCAGCATTTTCTAAACTATAGTCTGGATAGATTACAGATAATGTGCTGGCCAGAGTGACTTCCCACTGCTCCTGCATTGGGATGTTAATAAATTCTGTCATGGTAACATAATCCAACCATCTACACTCACAATTAGAAGTACAGGAGTAACAAAAACCAGACATGCAACAGGACATTAAAAGGCCTCAGTTAGACAGGAGAACAGCAGAACCATTGACTCAAAAATGGGATTTCCTTCAAAAGGTTTTCAAACCAATCTCAATCTAAAATTAAGTTAATCCAGCTGCCAAGGCTGGAGGATCAAGTTGCTTTGTGTTAGTTCTTGGGAGGGTAGACTCAGCGCACTAGTAACTGATCTCAAAGCTCCAGCCTCTCCTGGAGAGGATCAAAGGAGGAGGGGATGTATCAGAAAGCAGACACAGCCCATAGCACAGCTATGGCCCATCTTTACCCACAGAGCCTGGGCAGTCAGCCCTGAATCTTCACACAGAACCCTCTTCAATATTAAGTTACTAAGCTCTGTCACACTGACACAATCCAGTCATGTGCACGCACCATTAACAGCACAGGAGTGATGAAAAACCAGCATATTCTCCACCACAGCCAGAATAAAAAGCTCTTCTTTCCAATCATCATCTCAATGTCTTCAATGAACCTGTTTCCTCCTGTTGGAAGACAATCATGGGTAGCAGTGTAAAGCAGACACTTCCTTTGTAGGTGGGATTACTCAAAAGGGATAAAAGAAAGGCAACAATCAAAGACAGTTTATCCAGTTCTAGGTTACTTGTTAAAGTTTTTATTATTATATTTTTATGCAGATGATTAACGCAGAAAATCTTTATTGGGGTAATTAGTATAAAATATCCCTGGCAATGCACAAGGCTTGGCTGGATGGGGCTTTGAGAAACCTGGTCTGGTGGAAGGTGTCCCTGCCCATGGCAGGGGATTGGAACAGGATGACCTTTCAAGCCCATTCCACTCCAAAACCATGCTGTGAATACGCTGTTCCTGGGATTGCTTAGTTTAATTATGTATTTTCAATGCAAATAATTTACCGTAAATGTAGACAATGCCTATTATCTCCAGGACAGCTGCAATAAGGATTCCCCATCCAGCACAGAAGTGATCTATTAGGTTAACCCAGTAAATTCCTGCCTGCAGAACAAACATTAGAGGTTAAAATTTGAATAGTAACATACTTAAGCAAATAAAATAATACGTGTTTGTTCAAGACAATTTAGCTAATCACAACTCTAAGTTTTTAATTTCATAATTTTCCAGGCCAAGTACAGATTTGTGAATGTTATTTTCTTTAAATCCCTCTATGTAAAGTCGAAAAGCACGTCTAACAAAATACTACAAATGCTAAGACCAAGATCTATGTATGTGCAAAGCATATATAAACAGCTGAGAGCAAGATTTAAATTTGGAACTCATAGGAATAAAGTTGGTGCTGAAGTTTTTATACTGAGCTACAGCAATAGATATATTGTTAATAAGTTATATAAGTTATAAGTTAAGTTATAAGTTAACAAACACAAAGTTATATAAGTTATCCCAGTTATCAGTTCTGGGAGGCTTCTATCCTCCCACATGCATGACTTCTCCATGGGGTTAACCACAGCTTTGAACATCAGCATGCAATAGCAGGATCCCAGAGCAGGAAACAATCTCTGAGCCATTTCACCCTCTTGTGCACGAAGTCCCTTGCAAGCTTCCCTACCACTTGTTTCATGACTTATGTGCTTTGCTTGACCATACAACTGACTACTCACCACAATCACTTCCCTCACATTCCCAGTCTAATTACACCTGCATAAACCTGCATTTCTAATGGAGTAGTTGCAGTGAACATTTATACCATTAAAAGCAATTGCCTCAAGAGATTTTACACGATATACTTAAAATTCCTTTTCTGTATGTCCATTTATAAATATATACACACACGCAGGAGAAGTTACCAGGCAATCTACAGATGCTCATCAGTGAGTGGGGTTTTATTACATGAATAGGCCATTTCTCAATTCCTGTCCTGTTTGGTAGAAAGTTCTGAACAAAAAGATCCCATCAGCAGTACCCACTGTGCTGTGGACATGTTGTATGAATGTACTTGTGATTACACAAATAAATTCTGAGGAACGATAAATCAGTCTGATAGTTCACAGGCTCTGTAAAGGTCTTCTATTTAAAAGCATGTCTCAGTTCAATAATCACAGAAAACATTAGGTTCTTCAAGCTTCCCCTGGGAATTTCTTACTTGTGTATCCAGGCACACTGTCAAAACTCAAGGGTCTCTAAGATTCCTCCACAAAACCAGGAACAGTTGGAAAGGGTATTTTGATTTGAGTTCATTGCTTGCAGCATTACTAAACTCATTGCCAAAAAAACTTAATTTCTTACCTGAGTAACACAGATAAGCCCAAGAAAAAAGAGCAGCGCACACAGACCCAAGGTTATAGGAACTCTTAATTTTTTCATCACTCTGGGACATATATCTTGAATGGTGGTTGTAAGCGTTTCTGCAAAGGAAGAAGTAGGGAGTTTGAGCAGCACAATTAAGAAAGGCAATGGCAATTTTAAAAGCCATGAGTCACTTAAAACCCCACTCACCTATGGTGGCAAACTGGGAGTCAAGGCCCAAAAGCAGAAGCATGAAGAAAAACAAGAAGGACCACAGAGGAGAAACTGGTAACTTGGAGAGAGCCTCTGGGTAGGCTACAAAGGCCAATTCAAACCCTGGAAAGTAGTGGAAAGAAGGAAGTTATTGTCATGCCTTGGCCAATGGGAATCCCAATACCAACACTTGTGACCATCAGCGTACCTGAGTCCACAACCTCTGAGACAGGCCTCTGGGACACAAATGCCATATGTCCCAGGATGGAGAATATTGCAAACCCAGCAAATATGCTGGTGACACAGTTGATCACACAAACTAGAATGGCATCTGAGTAGCAGTTGTTGTGGAACTTGTTGTATGAAGACAAAGCAACAAGCCCGCCCCATGCCACAGACAGGGAGTAAAATATCTGGGTGGCTGCATCTTTCCAAACCTAAAAAAAAAAAAAAAACAAACACAAAAAAAACCCAGAAAACCCCCCAAAAAAACCAACATGAGAATTACTCTATTGCTTATAGTGTTTATCATAAACATTCAAGTCTGCCCTCCATTGAAGCTCAAGGGTATTTTTTTCCCATTTAGCCTGTACATCTAATTCTACTTCATATGAATTTTAGGGAGGATAGAATGTAGCACACTGGTGACCTTGCGATCTCAATCACAACCAGAATCTCTATGATCTCCAAAGGTCACAGCTCAAGCATGTTGCTGGATACTTAAATCTTATGGTGGGTTGTTGAGATATGAATCTTGGCACAGAGTCAACAAATAAGGACAACCAGGACTGGCTGCAGGAGTGACAACTTCCATGTACCCTCCCACTTATGTGACCCAGAGACATCACTTCTGCCTCTGATGTAGCCCCTCAGCCAAGCACTCACATAAGTACCACAAATAAATATCACACTTTTGCTAAAACTGCAATAATATTGGCAAAAGCCAGAACAGAAGAAGTCACGGATTTCTTTGCACAAGGTGCCCTTCCTTGTCCACTAACTATCCAAAGTAATTTCCCTGGCAAAGCCTGAATTTCAAGCTCAGGTATCCCTTCAACCTTACAATAAAATCCCTTAAAATTATCAGCAAGAACTTTCACAGCAGGTCTTGTTAAGATGAAACTCCAGCATGACCCCCAATAATTGTTTAGAAGCAGTATCCCAGTAGTCATCACTGGTGTGGCAGGGAGGGGGAAGAAGGTGACTGCCTTTCAGTTTGAGAGTAGCTGGAATAGGGGCTTGAACTTTTTACACAACCAGCTTTTGACACAAAACACAGGGCATGACCTGAAGCACCTGACAGGATCAAAAAGAAGCAAGTCCACAGAAGCAGCGAAGTGTGTCACACTTCTGGGGCTGACGCTCCCTCTCACCTCTGCCTCCATCAGCTTGGTGATGTTGGACTGTCTCCCAATGTAGTATTCGATGCCATCCAAAGCACCTTCCAGGGTGGCACCCCGCACCAACAAGATGAGCAGGATGACATATGGGAAGAGTGCAGTAAAGTAAACAACCTGCAGAAAGATGGGCAGGGACACACATTAGGTGCGAGAGGATCCAGAGACCCCCCATGCAGGAGGGATGGACAGGCTTTAGGCTAATGTCTGCTGCTACAAAAGAAAAACAGGCAACCAGGGAAGTGAACACATACCCAGCACCAAACCATCTGGCTTAGCCAGTTCCAGAGCTGCATTCCAGCAGATGCAGAAGGCCCAAGCCACATATCCACATTTCAGATAGCACTTGACCAGTTTCAGAACTGTGTTTTTCTGACATGATTTACTGCTGTAGCAAAGTCTAGATTCAAATACCCCAGGCATCTACTGCTAGGTAGTGCTTCAAGCAAGTGCAAACTGAAAACCAGGAAAAACCAGGTGACCAGGACGGAATTATTCCCTGATGAGCTCCCTGCTACTTTCCCCTCCCCACCTTCCCCCTGCAAAAAAAGCCAAATCAAAACCAAATTTTTTGAAAAGTCACTGTTCTGGAAGCTTTCTTTACAGGAACAAGGCTGTGAAGGTTCTCTCAGACACAGATCTATTCTGCTGTTTGATGATCTAGCATAATGGGACCAAGGCCAGCAGCAGTTATTGTCACATGGACTAAGTTCATCAGTATGCTGGTTTCTTGAGTCTTAGTTTCAGTGTTATGCAGATAGGTAACTGACCCAGTGCTGCTGGTTCCAACAAGCCAGGCCGTTGCATCACTGTGTGGTAAGTCTGACACTTCTGAAGACCTCATTCATGCCTGCCTAGAATGGACAATTCTCTCTGCTTTTCATCCGACTTGTTCATGCACAGCTAGGTTCTTCTAAGTCTCACCTTACTCTCCAAAGAGCATTGCCTTTGTGCCAGAAAAGAAGCGACAACAGGAAGAGTCAACTGGCAGGAACCCAAAGAACATGAGTTTAAGAGGAGCCATGCAGCCAAATAACTGAGGCTGAGAAAGCACAGATACTTCACCCCAAAGCACTGAAACAAGGGCAGAAAGCTCCAAATAGAAAGCAAAACAGGAGGAAACATCACACTGAGCAGAGGAAAGCAGGCAGCAAGGAACCAAAGAAAGGCACAATGACAAAAGGAAATGCCAAAAAAAAAAAAATCTGAGCAGAAAAGATGAACAAAAGAACAGGCAACTGAGGCTGAAGAAGTAAATGATGGAGATGAAACATGAAGGTGAGAAGAGTATGAGGAGGAAGGAACAAAACCAAGACAAGGGTCTCAAGTGAGGAAGGATAAAATTCAGCCTGCCTGAAGTCAGCCTAGCCCAAGAAAAACTCCAGACAACCATGCTGCACCTTGTGGAAACAGGAGTTCAGCAGAAACAGATTCTGAAAACAACCATCTAAGTACCTTGTCCCTAAAAACAATTTCAACTCATAGGAACAAACAACATTTCACAATCTGGCAGGGACCTGCACGCACACATCTGTTCACGGGATTGTCCAAACATCTCACCCAGACTGGAAGTGCAAAATAATCACCGGGTGTTTCTAGGGCGTGTGCCCACGTGTGCCATCACATACACACTTCCATCACGCAGCCCAGACAACTGCTAAAACTCAGCTGGAATCACTGGCATGACAGCAGGATCCCAAAATGCAGGGCAGCCTGGTGGAGCTGAGGCCCAAGTGTTAAGTAATGGCTGTGTAATCAGCACCTTACTCATATTTTATGTAACAGTTAGGAAGCCAAGGAGCAGGAGGGAAGCCAAATGCTGAGCCCAGCG
>VWZN01019092.1:682895-784756 GCA_013396955.1 Regulus satrapa
GGGGGGGGGGGCGAATGATGTTAGGATTGCATCCTGCCTTGTGCTAAACTTCCCTGGGTCCAACTGACATTGGAAGGGCAGAATCAGGCCAAAAGTCATCTCCTCGCTCTCCTTAACATACCTTTCCAGAAGATTTGATCCCTCTAAACAGGGCAGCTCCAACAATTATCCAGGACAGGAGGAGGCAGAGAGCCAGGTACCACACGATCCTGCCGGTCTCGTCCAGCCCACTCGAGCGCTGCAGAGTCACTTTGCTGAAAGCACACGATGCTCCCGTGAGGAGGGAGTGACAGCAGCACACACACACCCCTCCTCTTCAGCTACTTCTCAGGGAAAAGTGAGCTGGTGTGTGCGGCTATGACGAGACTCTGCAGCCTCTTCCAAGAGCGCGCAGTTAGAATTGCATGATTGGCATTGAGAAACTGTATATTTAACTGCATTTTCCCCCTCTTTTTGAAGCCAAAATATATGGCTTATGGGATACATGTCTCCATATATATCCCATAAGGCCTACCTAAGATATTCTGTGTTAATCATGAAATTCTGACAGGAAGAGAAGAGCCCATAAGAATCAGTTTCCAGGAACCCAGCAAATATGAGGCAAATTGAGACCATGGGGCTATAAAGAAAGGGCAATTTCACAATAAGCCCAGATTCAGAACAAAGTGAATATATTTTACACAGTAACTCCTCAGAAAAATAAAAGTATATGCTATATGCAAAGATTCCAAGTAGTGCCTACCAGGACTCCAGAGAAGAAGACTTCTTTACATTGGAGTATTTTTCAGTTGGTTAAAGGTTGACTCACTTGCTTCTTTTTCTATACATAATTTCTCTTATAAAGGCCAAACTTATCAATTAAATTTTAAGTCCCCTCTCTAGTGATTTGCATGCCCATGTCCCTTGACTAGATTTTTTCTGGACTGCAAGATAAGACAAAAATAAAAGATACATCCAAAACCACAATGCATTAAAATGTATTTTTAGTAACTTCTTTCAAGTGTTTACTTACTTCCAGTATTGCTCACTGGGAAATTGCACTGGTTTGTAGCTTATGGTGCCATTTATACAAGTGAGATTGTTGCTTGTGATGAATGAGTAGTTTGCATTAATGATTTCCCCATGCAAGGTTGTGTTGCAGTCGCTTACTGAAATCAAGAAAAAGGAATCATTAACACTAAGATGACTATTATTTTAAAAATCAGACTGATACAGCAAATGTGTTTCCTAAGCAATTACAGCTTCCGTTTGCCTGCTAACAATACTTAGAAACAAACCTGAAATGTCACTTGCATCTGTGACTTCACTACTTGACTGTGAATCAAAACACCAAGAATCTGGTGTGCTCACCACATTTTACTTATCCTCAAGAATGCTCATAAAAATCAGAACTGAGGATAGTTAAAATTGTAGCCTTGGTTGCTCTATGAAAATCTTTGTCCCAAAGCAAGGTGACACATGGATCATCTGGTATTCACCTTATTGTGGCAGAGGGCTTATTAGAGCACTTTAAATATTTTCCTTGGAGCAAGGTTGGAGGAATGGAAGCGGGGGTGGGAATTTTTTGCTGGAACATACAATAAAAAACACTTTATCAGCTTACGTATCAGCATTTACTGGAAATTCTTGTTGAAGCCTACTTCAGGACAGCTTCTTCAGCTCAGCCTTGTGTTTCCCCAAAAACTTACAAATTACATGCTGTAATACTTTTTGTTTTGCTAATAAATAATCAGCAACTTTTTGTTACATAAGGCATCTTAGAAGAGATTTTCAGATATATGTTAGAGATATGTTTACATTAATACTGTAAACAATGTCATCCATCCTGATCTTGTCCTTATTATTTTAATAATCACCTGGCAAGACATTTCCAGCCACTAACTGATAATTACCTCACCAACTTCACCTTTTGCCTTAAACTGGTCTGATATGGAAACTGGCGAGAGATAACAATGCTGAAAGATGCTTGGCCCTACATCTGCTGTCAAACACAACAATAGCGTGGAGATACATTCTAAAGAGTTAATGCAGTATGAAACCAGTGCCTCCGTAGTGCTCAGGATTACCATAGCCACAGGGGAGGTAAGGGGTAGTGCAAAAACCTTGATAAAAACTGCTGCAGTAGTTTGTCTCATGGAAAGAAGGGTTTGGGGTTTTTTTTTGCTACAAAGCCTGATGAAATGGGAACGAAGTATTTCCAGGGATTGTATGTGTTAGATAAAAGCTGAGGTTTTAAAGGAGAAAAAAAAAGCATCCAACAAGGTGATTTCAGCCCAGCTCTATATAGATTTCCCAAGCTCCCAGAGCTAGTGGCAGGGAAGTGGATAAGCATCACTCAGATGCAGAACTCCACAAGGACTTTTGAAGCCACGAGTAGCTGTCTTGCTCCTATACTTTCACCCAGAAAACAGACCAATTACCAAATCAAATAATATTAAACTCTCTGGTAAGTGCGGTACCTATCCGTGTCTTGCTGCAGAGTTCATCAGCCCAGGAAAAGCAGTCTGACCATGGCAACACTTTTTGAAATGAGGCAAATAAATAGTAGAGTGCATAAGCAATGATAACATTGTAGTAGATAGTCACAAATGTTGAGATGATAATCATTGTGACGCCAACTCCTAGGAAAGAGAAAGACACAATGTCTTAACCACCCCAAACTCAGCATGCAAAAAAACACCCCCACCAAAACAAATAGCCTTCACTTGACTTTTAAAAGGCTTCTTGGGAAGAACTTGAAGTTGGGTTTTGTTTGGTTTAAAAATATTTTAACAGCAAACAAACAGTGAAAGTTTAAGCACATGAAATGACGGATGTGGTACAAATTGACCCTCTCAAGCATGGTCTTGAAATAGAGTTTGAATCAGGCCCATAGAAAGATTCCACTGTAATGAATGCTTTAAACTACAGTAAATTCTTGTCAATATTACTGCTCTCCCCTTTGTTAAAAGGAACTTTGTTCTGTGAGTTTGGGAAAGCCTGACAAACTGTACCAATCATCTTAGAAGCGATATTTAAGTTTTTGTCTTCGCGGACACTTAAAAGACATGCTGTGTTTAAAGACTTTTGCTTTAAAGATTAACACACTGCTTTCATGAAAGGTTCTTGTGCTGCAGAACAGAGACTGGCAAAAAGAGTAACTGTTGGAGCAACCAGTTTCTGTAGGCGACAAGCAGCGTCTTGTCACACCAGAAGGAAACTTCCTTGTTCCTACATTAATTCCTCTGGTAGATTAAGACAGACAAAACCATTGCATAGTCCTGTCCACCCATGCTACAGGACTGGCATGGACAGGTGTGAGTAAAGCTCATGGTTCATTGTTTCCAAACAAATCTCCCTGTGAAATACAAACCCTCATGGGTTTCAAGCTACTTCTACAGTATGCCATGATTTCTCTTAGCTCAAGAGGCACCTCACTTTATAAAGCCAGAGTCTAGGCTATTTTATCACACCAGCAGATGACTCCCAAGGCAGCTGCTGGATGGCTGTGCACAATATTGCACAGAGCACCCAGACCTGGGTGCCTGTGCCTGCACTGGCAGCCAAATACTGAATTAATCTGTCCAACACACTATTGCCTTGCAAGCTACACTGGATGGGAAGCAATAAGAAACAGTGGTAAAATCAACTTCTAAAATTTATTTTCAATCTGTTGCACACAGTACACCAGTTGTTTTACTGAGGTTTTTCCCTCACATAGCAAAACAGGGATATTTCCTTCTGCCTGGACAGCTGGAATGACGGTGATGTGCTGGCTTAACATTGAAAGAATCATTGACAAAACCTTTCATAACCAAGAATCTTTTCAGCGAAAATCTTTACTCAACATCTGTGTATTAACTGGATAATGAGGAAGTATGTGCCTGAGATCATTACACTGACCCTGAACACTGGGAATAATTGCTACAGGGATATTGGTGTCTCAGAATTAGTAACTTCATTAAGAAATCATTAATTCACAACAGTTTATTACTGGAATTTTTAAAATCTCAGATATATAATAAAACCAACCTTGAAACAATGGTAGTATTCTCCAGATGGAAACTGGGCCTAGACTGGCAAACTGCCCAAGGGAACATTCCATGAAAAATAAGGGCAAGCCAGCTAACGCCAGCATGAGGGTGTAGGGGATTAGAAAAGCACCTGAGAGAAGGAGATAAAAAATGGGTGAGGGGGAAGCACAATCACACACAGAGAAAACAATGCATCTTTCAGCATTCACCACAGTTTTATCACATTTTATACTCCCTCTTCTCCCCCTGCTCAAATACCCCACTGTAGGGGCTTTTTTTCAAAATAGAGAGACTAGTCTCTAAGTCCTGTTTTCTATAAGACCTGAAATGAAGAGACACAGTACCTGAAATGAAGAGACACAGACTCTTAGAACTGATGATTGAAACAGAATGGCTTCTCTTATAGAAAGTAAATTAATTTTCCAGAAACTGTTGAAGAGGTGCCTCAGTACAAGCAGGAACACTGCTCAGCTGTGGACACCACCAGCCTTGTCCACTTTCTATTTAATCTTTCAGCTTTTAATTTAAAGAGTAACAGAACCATTCCCATGTGTACTTAGCTGTGTTTTGCAACTGCCCTGTTAAGCAGCTACTGGACATCAAAGCATGAAGATTATTTTCTTTGGTTGGCCGAGTTCTGTGTCAAACAACATCTCAGGATGGCTCTTGTTCAAGTCCATTTAAAAGTGCATGTTAACCTGATATCAATGAGCACCCTGTTCTGTGAAAGGGACTGGCACTTCTTCGTGTGTGCACAGAAGACAGGGAAAGCGAGAGCACGAGTTTCATAAACACAACACGATATCCCTGCAGGAATCTGTCCTCATCACTCTCAGTGAATTTAAAGCAACCAAGGACCCAGTTCTGCAAGGAACTGCAAATACCTGATGTAATTTCAGGAAGCAAAATGTCCCAGAGAATTAATTGGATTACTCCTGTATTTCAAAACAAGGATGTAACCATTTGCTTTATTGATCATGGGCAAGGGGCACAAAAAAGAATGCAAGCAGCAGCACAAATATGCTTTAAATGCAGTCTCTGCTGCAGCAGATAAGGAAAAAAGATCTAGTCCAAGGGCCGACATCACAACTTACTTTGTTTTCACAATTTTCTTCAACAAAACTGTAAGTAATGCAAAGAAGCCAAGCTCATTCAAAAAAAAATTCTGTACTGAGAATGCTTCCTTATGTTCCATGTGAGGCTGTGTGGGCTATGCTGCATCTACAGTCCACAATTTGACTTCAACGATTGTTAGGCAGAGTAAATAGGCACATAAAAGTCAGTTCTCTGCAGTTACTATTTACACACTCTTTAATTACCAGTGGTAGCCTGGCAAGTAGATAAAGCTCTGGAATACAAGCCAAGGAAGCCAATACATGTGCCTGGCTTTGCCACTAGTTCATTGTGTAGGCAGGTAGAGGTTCTCTCTGTCTCACACTTCCCAAGTGTCTGATCTAGGTAATTATTTAGCTGGGATAGTTATTCCAGCTTCAATGTTTGCATAGAAAAACGAAGGTTCAGAGGGGATTCAACTGATCTGTATAAGCATACCAGGTATGGTATATAACATGAACTTACCAGGAGGTAAGCACTGGGGAGGGAGAATAGCTATTTAGACAAGCAGAGGGTATTGGCACGTGGACAAAAATGTACCTGCTGATTACTCATAATTCAGAAGAAGATGGAACTCTCAGGTAGAGATTTGCAAGTCTAAGTACTATTTCCCTTCTCAGTTGCTACCCAAAAAGCACATAGATGCCTCTTACACCCCTTTCCCCTGAGCAGGCTCCAATCCCAGTTTCCAGGGTGATGCTCACATCCAGCTTTGACAGAACATGCCCAGCCTCAGAGCTGGCCCTCCTCTCTTCTGGGGACAGCCAGGTGTGCCCACCCGACCCTGCCATTCAGCACAGGTACCTCCTCCATTCTGGTAGGTGAGGTAGGGAAAGCGCCAGACGTTGCCCAGGCCCACGGCGTAGCCCACCATGGACAGCAGGTAATCGCCTTTGTTTGACCAGTTGCCACGCTCTGAGTTCTCATCGCTGTCGCTGGAGTGGGCATCTTTTTCGCTTGTCAAACTGAAGTCCTTGGAAGAGAAGAGGGAAGGCTTGTGATCACCCACCAGGCAAGAAAAGCAATCATATCCTCATTTCTCTGTCCAGAGACGCACCTTGGCACAGCTGGGCAGCTGGGCAAAGTGGACACAGCCAACTGGGCTGCCAGTCCAGCTGATCCCTGGCAGGACAGCACAGACCTGCGAAAACGAGTCCCGCCAGAGAGCCCAAACACCTCCACACAGTTTTACCTTTAGTCCTTTGTGCTCTCAGCTCCTGGGGGCAGCTCCAGGAGACTCCCCTATTCTGCCCCCGCACATGGCCAGATGCCCCCAGATTTGTTCAGTTGTTCACATCAGCACATACCTGGATGCCCACTTTAAAAAAACACTTGCCCTAGTGCCTTTCACACACGCTCAGGTGCTCATCCCACTTTACCTTCCACTACCGGTTTGGCTCTCACCCACCCGGACAACTCCGTACCTGCACCCTGCTCGCCCAGTGTCTCTACGCCCACCTGGGCACCTCCACGACCCACCTGCTCAGGTGCACCCACACTCGCCTACATTCTCGCCCTGCCCGGGTGCCTCTGGCCAGCCTCGCCCCGCCGCCTCACCTTCTTCTTCCCGCAGGACAGAAAGCCGGGCAGGCTGAGTATGCCCATCTCCGCCGCCGCAGCCGCTCCGCTCTGCCCGCGCCCGCTGCCNGGCCCGGGTGGGGCCGCCTCCCGCCCCCGGGGCAGCCCCTCGCAGCCCATGCCCGCTTCCCCGCCCGCTGACCCTCCTCCGGCCCGGCGCCCACTTCCTGGGTCACACCTACCTACCTACCTACCTGCCGAGCCCTGCCCGGCCACCTGCCCACTTCCCCTGCTGAATACCGCTCAGTTCCCCTGCTGGCCGCCTCTCTGGCACTCACCTTCTAGCCTGTCCCAACCACTCCTTCCCCTCTCCTCGTCTCCTACCTCCCGGCTGCTCGCTCCCCATCTCACGCTGGCCCTCACCTGGGCAGCCGGCCCCGCTGCTCCCTGTGCCTCCCCCGGAGCCGCTGTCTGCCTCAGCTGCGTCCGCTGCCCCGGAGACCCTGCTCCACCCCTACCACGCCGGAGTCCCGGCTCCAGAGACGCAGGAAACCAAAGGGCACGAGGGGGTTAAACACCATGGAAATTTCCACTTCTGAACGCACCTTTGAGGTACTGGCACAGAAAGGGCAGATCATAAAAGTAAAGTCTTCTCCGGAGGAGGAATTTGAGCAGAAGGACTTAGGGATTCTTCTAAAGCACTACCCCGCTTCAAGCAGCAACGTGGCTGTGACATTTCACCCTTTGGTGAAGGAAGGGATGTCAGGATGTCTGAGTGCCCTTCCCCAGGCATTCCGTGAGGTCACACAGGAGGACACTGGTCAAAGCACACTCTGTGTACAGACATAAGGAGACACAGATTGACTGGTCGCTTAGTTTTTCTCCCCTATTAAAAAATGGTTTTTTCCATGTCTCTTTCAGATCCACACCTTGACAAATACCCTTTTCTGTCCAAATTAGTGTGACATTTCGTTTAGCAACATGCTAGCCAGCATGTCTCAATCCAGCCACAGCTGAGAGGTACACCCGGAATGAGAAGTGTATGGGAAGGTGAAATAAGATTTTATTTTATCACCCTGTGCAGCAGGTCCTCAAGGAGATTTCTACTTTAGATACTGGAAAGATGACAGAATGCTCTTATCTTGGGAACAAAAAGTAAGTACAGGTGCAGTGTCCTCACACAAGCTTTGGGAGAAAATAATGAATAAAAATTAAAGAAAGCACTCCTTTACAGGATGCCTGCAAATTCAGAATTAAAATGGCCAAGCTACAATACCGAACACTTCATATTGGTTCTCTATGGAACAATACAAAACTTACTCAGACCAAGGACACACTGAGAAATTAATCCTTATTCTTCCATCTGTCTGAACTGTATGTAAACTAAAGGAGCCTTTTTGACAATCATTATCTGAGTTAAGAACTTGAAATAAAATGAGAGAATGTGATTTGACTTTGGGTTCTGGGTAATGTTCTTCAGTATGTGTGGGTCACTATCTTGCCAGGGGGAAACAGAAACTTGCCAGTAAACAGTTCTGGTTTGGCCTAACCAAAGCTCCAAGTTCTCTCCCAAGCTCATGATTCAGAACTGATTAGCAAGTTGTTTAGAAATGAAGTGACATTAAAAACAACCTGTTAGCCACAGCCTCTCATTCCGTTCTAGGATCAAGCAAATGTGGTAATGCTGCAGAGTCACTGCCAGTGTCACTGCCTCTGTGAAACTGAAGATGACTAAAAGTAAAACTATACTGGAGGAAGCACTTCTCAGATGAGATTTGTTTCTGTCCATGGGAAAGCTCCTTTTGAAATCCATTTTCTGTATCTGAAGGAGAAGAGTAAAATCCACAGCACAGGGATGAATCCAGGGGTGAGCAGTGGGGAGATGAGGATCTCCAGAGAGGATTGTGCCTGGAGCAGGGCTGTGTTCCACCTGTGCTGAACAACACACAGCTCCACTGGAATTCACTAGGGGTTGATCCCTGAAGGCTGGTTCCTCACAGCTGGGATAGCCACCCACCAACCAAGCACCATGCCAGCCAGCCACCCCTGGAATATCTCGGCTAGGAATACAGAATTATCAGCTGGCTAACCAGAGCCAGTTTGGCTCTACCATAGATGAGATATCCCGTCTCCTGATCAGCAGCGTAACTGACGTCATCTTTCCAGCTTGGAAAGCACCACTGGATTACTGTTAATCCAACAGGGAGAAAAATTAATTTTAAAATAAATTAATTATAATCTTAACATGCTGAGAATACAGCAAACAATTTTGACATTTCCTAGGAGCAATGAGATACCCATGTTTTCTATTTGGTTGCACCAGTGCTATTATCAGATTTTGGGTATTGCCCTTAGCTAACACAAACAGCTCTGGTGATACAGCAGATTGTGTTTGATGTGCTTATTTAAGAATACAACAAGTAAATTCTGCTCTTAACCTATATCTTCTGTGATAGCAGTGCTTACTAATATTGGCACCTGGCACACACATCCAAAACTAATTCAGCAGACAAAGCTGGGGCTCATTTACCTGTCTCCTTCCCAACTGGCATGAGCTAAAGACCAGAGAACCCATTTTGCAAATCACTTTAGAATGCACTAAATCCTGGCAGGCCAGCACACACAGACCAACCAACCAACCAACCAACCAACCAACCAACCAACCAACCAACCAACCAACCAACCAACCAACCAACCAACCAACCAACCAACCAACCAACCAACCACAACAAAAAAAACCTATGCTGGCCTTCAGGATCTTAGGAAGATGACCTAAATCATTTAACTGCCTATCAACAGCATGTAATTACTCTCATCCAGGACTCAATAGCAATGTTACACTCTAGAGGAGAGGATCAGAAAGACAGACAGGACTTCTATAAACTGACAGATGAAGCAAGGCAGAAAACAGAACGTTGGCTCCTGCAGCTGCAGAAAGTATCCTCTCCTCTACAGCTGAACAGAATCAAGCCTTACAGTTCACATTTAAATTAATGTTTTCTGCCTAAGAAGCATCAACCTTGATTTAAAGAAAAAGTGATAAAAGTGAGACAATTTCCTTGGTGTTGAACTGATCTACAGGCAACTTAGATCAAACCCTTACCACCAACTTTAAAAAAAAAAAAATATCAATCACTGGTCTAGCAGCCCATGAAGGCAAAACAGCTTTCTCCATCTGTTGAGAAATGTCTTATTTCACTGTGAACCTGCTGTAAGCGAGATGGAAGTGTATCTCCAAGGAGAGCATGTCAAGAAGTGGCCCTTCTGCCTAGAAGACAGAACAGAGAGGTGATGATGGTGTTGTCAAGGACAAATTACAAAGGCAATGGTTCCTGAAATGGCCATCTGTGACTTCGGAGTGGTACCTGTGGAAGCAGACAGGGTTTACAGCCAAACACAATGTGGGAATTACTTGTTGAAGAGGCCTTGTACCAATACTGGCTTGCCTGGTTCTAATGGCCCCCATCCAACAGTTTGTGCAAGCAAGGTATGAAGCATATTTTGCTTTCAACTCTGCAAATCCCTTCAGGGCTATGAGGTTTTGTTCATGGGAAAAGGAGTTGACATAATATATATCCTTCCTGGATCTATTTTGCTTGATCAGGTTTTGCTTTTCTCCATAACTGGGATGTTCATTGCAGCTGCTCAACAGGCCACCAGGACACACACATCTACTTAATTGGATCTCTACCCACAAGTTTGTTTTAATTAAATGGAAATCCTGAAAAAAATTTATTCAGAATCTTAAAAAGGGAACACTGAAAGTTTTCAGTAATGTGCAATGAGTTTGGTTCACTAACCTTATAGTAAATAATATACTCTATTACAAATTATGTAATCATATTGAAGACCTGTATTGGCAAAATCTCAATGAGGTGCTTAAACCAATTTTCCTCCAATTTCAGGACTTTTGGATTCATCTCTAAGGCCATCTCAGAGGTGAAAAATGCAGCAAGGTCACTCCTACTTGTCTCTATGGAGAGTCTGCTATCATAACCCAAAAGAATCAGCTGAAACCGCACTCATTTATCTCCTCACAATGGAACACTTGCAAAAGTGCTATAAATGCAAAATGCTTAAGCCTTCAAATGCTTATAGGATGGGTGGAGACTTGAAACCACATGGAAAGCAAATTTGCCTTCAGGCTTTTTCAGCAGGTTGCAGCCTGCAAATTGTTAGTATTATATGTAATAATCAAGTTAGTGATGGGGGAGTTTTAGATGTGCAGGTAGGAAAAACTTATAAGTCAGAAATGAATTATAATATACCAATAAAACAGAAAGGTTTGGCAGAATTGCTCCTCTACTACACTGAGCCTGGAAGATTTTGTTGTTCCAGCCACTCAAGAGGAAGCCACAGATCTCCATCCACAAAATTAATTAAGGTGTTTTCATGACTCCTGGCAAGATTGACAGTTCTGTGTCTAATGGTACATTAGTCTCCACTTCAGTTGCTTTTATTCAAGAGTTGGAATGTGCTCCTCAATCACTTCACCCTCTGACCAAAACTCCAGGGTAACATGGTCTTTCTTGCAGCCCCTTCTCTCTCCAGTCCCTGGGAGCTCATCAAGCTGTCAGAGACTACTGAGGTAGCCATAGAGGAAAATATGGTGGTTCTCAACAGAGAGCTCCATATAGAATAAGGAAAAAAGCAACCAAGAAGGGACTAAATGTTGATGAAGGTCAAAGATGTTCAAATCACACAACCGTCTGAAAATCTCTGCTGAAGTTCAGCCCTGCATTACAGTTACCAAAGCACAGTGAACAGCAGCATTTGTGGCCCAGGGCTCCTGATTTCCCCAGTTCTGCTTCCACTTTTGGTACCAAGCATCTCAGATTTCCATGAATCATTTCAGCCTTGTGGCAAACAAACATCCAAACCTTTTCAAGATGCATCAGGCAGGTGTCATTCTACCTGCCCCCTCCCTGACCATCCTAGAGGCAGGTTCCAAACACGTTCAACCTGTCTTTGAGCAACCGAAACACTCTGTAAACACAAAACCTTGGGTATCACATGAGAGGGAGGACATCACAACAGAGATAACGAAGAAAAGGGAAGGGGTGAAGTATGGGAAAAGGAAAAACTGGGAGCATGCAATTATCAAAACTTAATGATCAGAGAGCACACAGGTGTCAGAATAAAATTACTTTCCTATGAGGAAATATATCAGAGGTGGGGCCAGCAGAAACTAAGGAGTCATTTTTAATTGAGTAAAATACAGCCTAGGAGTGGTAAGTTTCAAATATGCTGTACTGAGTTCATCAATCTCATTAACAGTTTCATTTTTAAATTCTTCCCCAGCACCAAGTGCCAATATTTCTGGAGTTCAGCACAGCCAAGAGTTGCTGGTAGGTAGTTTTTCTTCCCCAACCCCCCAGTTCTATACTTTCTTGCTAGTTGCTTTAAAAAAAGCTTTTCACAGAAGATAACATAAATGCATATTCTTGAGAACCTTTTGACTAACAGAAAGGCTTTGAAATACAGGTATTGGCTATCACAGAGCAAAAAGAAGACCTTTCAGCTCAGTCCTTTCCTTGAGGTAATTTTACATATTGACATGCAGTCTTGCCATGTGATAGCCAAGAGAATTATCTTAGTGATTGTCCTCCTTCACAAAAGGACAAAAGCCAGGCTGTTAGTCCTGCCTGATATCTTTGGAATGGAAATACCTCCATCAACACTTTCCTCTGTGTGATACCTGTTCCTGCAGGTTAGCAATTACTCTCAGAAAGAGCTCATCCAAGTCGGTGGGGCTTCTCACGTAAGAAAAAACAGCCTCGTGTCAAGTAGCAATGCCATGAAGTCACCTGCTGCAGTTACACAATTTGGAGTCCAAATTGAAAAAGCAAGATTTGCGCTCCTACAAATGTTTTACTCCAGAGGATAAAAAGTACACTCCACTTTCCTGAAAGTTGAAGACTAGTGTATGAAGTTTTACAGTATCATTTTTTTATTCTCGAAAGACCTGCATTTTCTGTGGCTGGTTTTAATGTTCAAGTAGAAAAAGTATCATGAAGACATTTTTTCCTCAAAGCCGGTGCAATTATATAAAGGCTGATATCTGTATATCAACATTTGGCACTTATCTGGACACCTCTGGATTGTGAAGCTTTGCAAACTTTTTATACAGTCATGAGTTGCTTTGCATAATCTTGTTCTGGCAATCCTATCATCTCCTACAGTCCTCATTACAAACGTCTCCTTGACTGGCAAACAAGGGAGTAAAGTTTGAACAGGAGTGCAGGAAGGCACAGTAAGGAAGTGCACTGACAGCCTTCCCATGAGATGAAGCAAGACACAAGAACCTGTGTTTATGCACTTGGCAGGGAGCACCAGGACAAGTCAGAGACACTACTAAAAACAGCAGGTTGAGCAGTCTCTGGAAAGGTACCATATAAACTGTGATGGACAGCAATTAGTGATCTGTAGGGGACTAGCTTTGAGAAATGCCTTGGTTTATGGGGACAGTCTGGGTGTGATGCCTGTACAATGTTCTGTTTCTTATCCCTAAAAGCTCACCTTCCCTCTGTTAGTTTGGTCTTGGTTTTGTAATGAAGAGTTGCAAAAGCCAAAGGAGAGAGTCAGATTTTCTGTCTGTGGTGGGAAGTCTCCAGGACTTCTGGAGACTTCCAACACAGCACAGAGCATATGAAACTGCTTTTAGGACCGTGTAAAAATGCCCTACAGACTTATTGCTGAGTTGAGGTACCCAGGAAGAAGTTTAAAATAGTAGCAAGCCCCAGAGTTTATGCAGAACGGCTACTTCAAACCTAAGAAATGTGCACAGAGATTGCATTTGTTTGCATATCCAGATACATGCTTTGTAGCCATACCTCCCACACCAGTACACGTAGGTGTATTTGCCCTGTTTTAACAGCTTGAGGTATGCAGTTAAAACATGTTATATTTTCAGGCTACTGCATAGAGAGGACCCGCCTTGATTAAAGAATTTAATCGAGTAATATGATTAGATGATTTAGTCAAAGCAGATCCTGTCCTACTGACATCATATAACGTGATAATTTTCCCAGTTGCACAGTGCAGCACCTAGAAAAGGTCCCAGGAAACTTCCCTCCATTATTCCACCCAATCTCGTGCACTCCTGAGCTGATAATTCACAGCTTAGTACAATTACTCTGGAGCTGTCGCAGTATGGAGAAAATTCAAACCAATAATTTTTGAGTCTTAATTTTAATTTAAAAATTGATGGTATATATCTGGACCATAAGACTCTATGTTTATTGGTCATCGCTTTGCAGAATTTCATTAACTAAGCATATATCACTTCCTTCTACAGATGTTTCAAGGTATCATTTCATTTAGGACATTCTGGTGGCAGAGATTAACCAAAGGGTAAATTTACAGCATTGTTCCCAGTGGTGTTTGTAGTGCCAGCAAGTGTCCAGTTTGTGGAAGAAATGTCAACCTTGCTTATACAAGATTCTGTGGTTAAGAAACACTCTTGTGAGGCAGGGCTTTGTTAATTACATGAAAATTTGCTTTCACTTTGAAATGAGGGGTTCCTTTGCTGTTGTTATTTTTTTATTTGCTCCCTGAAAGTGAATGTTGATGTTAAAATGCAGTTCCATTTAGAAGGAATTGCTCAGCACATAACTTGGTCACCTTTATTCTGATACATGTGCATGCAAGCAGAACAAAATTTGAACCTGAATCTGAATCTTCCTACGTTATAAATCATGGTTGCCTTCTTCGCTGGGACACTGAGGGATGGTCCCAGGTAAACCTGCAGCATTAAGATGACAGTGATATTAAACTAGGCACTGGTAGTAAAAGGGGCAACACATGGACATGAGTCCTTCCAGCAAGGGCTTCATATGGCTGCTTTCTTTTTCTGATGTTTCATTGCTTTCCATGTCTTGGCTTTTGCCCATATACAGCGTGGGTTTACAGGCCAAATTACACACCTTTGTGTCCTTCCTACTTAAGTGAATGTTGAAGCAGTGGAGGAAAAGCATCGTGGTAGAAAGTAAATCCAGACAAGAGAGCTGTGTTTACTCCCCTGCTTAACTAACAAGACAATCTTTTTTTTCCCTTTGTATTCAAATTTCATGCACTTGGGGCTTGGGGTGCATATTTCCGGAACACTAAATAAATAGATATTTTTATTTGTTAACTTCAACAAGGTTACAAGGAGGTTGATGGTGCTGTAAAAGAAACATTTTCCCATCCAAGACTAAAGGACTACTGGTGATATGAGTTCAATCAGAAATCCTGGTACATTTATCTTGAATGTTTCCTAAGGCTTTCCAGGGTTCACTTGGCAATGAATATTCTTTTCCCATGGGCATGCACTGGCTGATGAAGTGGATGTGGATGGTGGAGAGGAAACTGAAACCTAGAGAAAAGTCCCATCTGCCACGCTGGCAAACAAGATTTACTGCTATGCTCTTGGCTGTTTATATAAAGATTGAGGTCAGGTCCTTCCTTATTTGCCTAAATCAAGGCCAGATAACATCTCTACTAGTTTGAATATTTCAAGCACAATATTTAAGGACATGGACACTTGTTTTGGGTCTTTCCCTTAGAAAGATAATGATTGCAAACACAAGAACACAATCACCACATGGCACTTGAGCAAGGTCAGGAGATTCACAGCCACACTAAGGTCACAGATGATAAAACAGACTGCAAATGGCTGACTTGCTAACTTTGCTCCCAGACAGAAAGGATCTTTGACAACTTGGCCCCTGGATATTCTTTACCAAAAGAAGGTATCAAGCATTCCTATTACAGGGTCAGGAAAAAAAGAAGTAGATGTATCTATAAAAATTTGTTAGAATGAATGATCTGCAAGGGTTTATCCTAGTCATCTTCTTTAGTAGGAAGGGTCACTGCGGTGTCAGAAGGCACAAAGCAGGAGTTAGGAGACAGGCAGATCTAGGTTGTACAATCCAGTATTCTGTGGGCAGTAGCACCATTCCTTTCCTCTCAAAATGATCAAACCTCAGTTTAACCTGTTAAGGTTTTCTACCCACTGCTCCAGATAGAGCATTTCCACAATCTGACACCCCTGAAGACAAAATGTACCTTTTACAGCTTGTGCTAATTCATGTTCTTTCCTCCTTTGCTTTCCCCCCCTTCTCCCATTCCTCCCATCTTTCCTTTTGCCCTTTTCTACTGAGACCTGTCATATCTGCTCTCACTCTGGTATTTCTTAGGTAAATAAACCAAATTCCTCTAGTCACATCTCAGTTCCTCTGGTTATTCTGACATCCCTTCTCTGCACATCTTCCAGTCTGAATTAAGCTCCTTTGAACATGAGTAACCATAGGCAGGGACAAAGAGCAGGGAGGGCAAGGATGCAAGCTTTGAAGACAACCTAAAGCATCCTGTTTACATGAGAACCCAAACAGAAGAAACACATTCTCAAGCCATTTGAAAAGTTGCTGATCCTAGCAGGGTGATAAACTAGAACCAATAAGTCTAAATCCTTTATCAGCTTAATACATTTATTTATTAAGGTGTTTCTTTGGTTACTGTTTCAAGGTAGTTTCCTTCTGGAAACAAAACAAACAACTATATAGAGAATTAGATCATATTAGTGTGTTTTATAAAGACCAAAGTATCTACGAGGAAGTCACTGGAAGTGAGATGCTTCTTTTAAATGGCAGACTCAAAAAATTGACTTCCTAAAGAACTAACTCATCTCAAATTCAGCAAAAAGTTCCAGCATTGAGACAAAAAATTAAAAGGGAAAAATACTGTAACATAATTTTTTAAACATTTATTTGAAAAATATCTTCTAAATTTTGTTGTAATTGCCTTTTTTTTTTCTTTCAACATAACCTGAGCATTTATATGACAACAGGCTCAGAAATAGGATGACTCTGGCAGGAAAGTACCTCTAGTCCAGACTCCTGCCTATCAGGTGAACAGGTTTTTGCCTTTTTGATATGAAATTAAGTAAAGAGGATGGAAATCTAACTTGAAGCATCAGCTTCAGGTTTTGCTTTATGCTGAAACTATTTTTACCTTCAGAGGTCAGCCAGGAGAAATAGCTTATCTTCATCTCAGAGTGAGCAGAAGCAATCAGAGGTGGCCTGTTTTAATATTGTCACAGCAAACATTTCTGCTAAAAGTCCTGAGATCTATTTTACTGAACCTGTAGTAGTTCAAATGAGATTCCAGAAAGAGAGAAATTGAGAAACAACTTCCATACTTCAAAAATTTATACCAGAGCAAAAGCCTGCTGGAGATGAGGGAAAGGAGAAAATGGGGAAATAGAACAATGAAGAGTTTCTAACACCCTAAAATCATTTAAAGTCATGGGAAAAAAATTAAATAGGGCTTTGACAGTCATAGAGAAGCAATTCAACAGGAGAAGGCAGAAAAAAAGTCATTAATGTTTCTGAAGCCCAGTTTGGATATATTATGGCACTTCACAGGCTCAGCAGGCAGAAAGCAGTACATAGGTCATCTTCTCATACCCCATGAAACAGAAGTTCTTGCCCAATTAATGTCAGGAAAAGAGAAGATACTTTTCTTCTGAGGAAAAAAAACCCAAACCCAGTAAAGACCTGAAGTGTTTCCCCCTTCTGCTGAGATGACATTTGAGATGACATGGGAAACTGAAGACTTGACAGCAGGCAGTAGAACAAGAAATCACAGCTGCTATTGCTCCAGAGTCACTGTTGTGTATCCCATGCTTAAACAATATGGTAGATTCATCTCACACACAAATGTTGTGATGACACTATGAAACCCTCCAATCATGAAATAATAACACTGTGATGTCATCCAAAGCCTTCAGTTGTCTTTCTGCAACTCTCTCTCTCTGAGTCAATTGGCTGTATCTATCCTCATTGGATTGAAATATATTTTTGAGTCTCTTTTTTCAGGTCAAAATACCTGATTTATCACCATTACTAAAATGTGCTAGGCTCTAAGGGTTTTGGCCACACTTATTTTATGTCGTGAAGGAAGAAGAATTTGCAAATAAAATAGATAAAGTGTGGGGGAAGCGTGTGTTGGCTATTTCCTTTTCTCTTCAAGAAATGCCTTTGCATCTGCTCTTGTTTTTTCCAGTTTGGGCTGACTGATATACAACCCAGACACACTTTAACCAACATACACAAAACCTAAGCCACATGCAATCCCAACAGAAATTCCAATTTCACAGCAGGATGGTGAGAAAGAGACAAAGTTCAAGCTTGATTGTGGAAGACGGATAGTGAGCACCACTTGTTTGTTTACTATCACTATCTCCATTCCTCACCCCTCTGCTGAGATGCTGAGCTTAACTTGTGTACAAGCAAAGCTGAGATGAGCCTTGGAGCCTGTATTCGCCACGTTGGTCAAAGACACTCAGATGACCTCCAAGCTCTTTCTAAAAATACCTACTTCTTCCTCTTCCCAAAGATGACAGCTGGTTTCTGTAGGAGGCTCACTCGTGTTCACAGCTGCTGAAGAAACCAAGATGGATTAAGAGGACTGAAACTCACACTCCTTGAACCCTGATAGGCTTGGTGCCATGACCACATCCCTCTGTAGAGCCTGTTCCAGTGACAAACCACTCTTCCAGTGAAGAACCTTCTCCTAATGCCCAATCGAAACTTCCCCAACCCAGCTCCATCCCATTTCCTCATACTTTGCTGGTCTCCAGAGAGAGGAGATCAGCAGCTCCCCCTCCACTGCCCTCCCTGAAGAACCTGTAGATTCTGGTGAGGTCCCTCAGCCTTCTTTTCTCTGAGCTGAACAAATCAGGTGACTTCAGACACTCCTCCAAGTCTTGCCCTTGAGACTTTTCACCATCTTGGTTGCACTCCTTTGGACAGGCTCTATAATCTGATGTTCTTCTTACAAAGAAGCATCCAGCTGAATACTGGGACTCGGGTGGGGCTGCACCAGCACAGAGCAGAGCAGGACAATTCCCTCCCTCAAATGGCTGCTGATGGTGGGGTTGATGCACCACAGGACATGGTTGACATATTCAACTTGCCATCAGTCCAAACCCCCAGTACAGTTCTCAGGAGTGAAAACACTCAGAAAGGCCTGAGGAGCAGGGATGCCTGGTTAGAATTGTCCATTTTAAGATGTCACAAGGTCTATTTTGGGGTGCTCACCATTCCATGTAACAAGAGGAACCACCAACAGGCAGGTGTGATCCTAAAAGCAGCAACCTCACTTTGCTCAGAGTCCCAGAAACACAGACATGCTGTGAAGCCCTGCTAGGTGTAAAGGTAGGAGGCTTTAATAGTTGTCATGGAACTGTGTAAAGAGACATCTCCCAGATACCATCAATTGTCTGACTCTGTTTCTGTTTTCTGGCTGGTTTGTTTCTAAAGTGTGAGGTTTATTTCTTTTTAAACTTTCCTTAAAGTTACTTGGACTGGCATTGAGGAAGATCATTTATTTACATAGAAGGGGCTGGAGTTTTGATACAAAGATGACCCAAGATAACCTTCCCTTCTCTGTTTTACCGAGAAGGAATTTACTGAAAGCCTTTATCAAACCTTCTCCTCCCACAGACTTGGGAGCAGGAAGAGGCATAAATGGATTAGTGCATGTTCCACCTGCAGCAGTCACAGAGTAAAGGCCAAGCAGTGAAAAGTTCAAGAAAGTATTGTCACCTCACAAAGGTCTGGGGACCAGGTCAGTTGTGAAACACACTCACAGCATGGGGCTGGCCTGGCCTTTTTGAAACAAAAAGCTAAAAACAAGATTTAGTCTGACACCTCAAGGAGAGGAAGCTCTGGAGCTCAATCAGGAGGAATGTGTTGTGTCAAATTGCAGGGATTTACTGCAATTCCCACTTCCAGTAAAATCACAACTGGGGGGATCAGGGGGGCTGGCTCTCTCCCTGTCCTTGGCACAGAAGGCAGCTCTTGGCTCTTCAGTTTTGTCTGCTTAAGCCTCTCCTCTAGCTCTGGGTATGTTGTGATTTAACCCCAGCCAGCAGCCAAGTACCACAGGCCACTCAAGTCCCTGCCTCCCCAGCAGGATCAGGGAGAGAACTGGAAGGGTAAAAGGTGGAAAACTCAGGGGTTGAGAAAAAGACAGTTTAATAGGGAAGGCAAAATCCACAAGCAAAGCAAAATGAGAAATTAATTCACTGTTTCCCATGGGCAGGCAGGAATTCGGCCACATCCATGAGAGCAGGGCCCCATCAAACATAACAGTGACCTGGTATTTAGTGCCATTGCTCCAAACATCCTCCCCTGCCGCTTTCTTTCTTTCCTCTACTTTATATACTGAGCATGTTGTCATGGGGCATCTTTCTGCAATAAAGAACAGTATCATAACAACTACAATTACTGCAGAAGGTCATTATTTTATCTGTTCAGAGACATAACCTCACCAGGACAAGGATAAAGCAGAAATAAATGTGGAAGTGTATACCTCCCTCACAGCTCATTTTGTGTGTATTTAGCACTCCAGTACAAACTCGTTGCCAGTTCTCTGTAGTTCAGTTGTATTCACTGTTTGCTGAACTTTTCTTCAAAAAATGGGCAAGAAGCTCATGCCTAAATTTGGGTCAAAAGAGATTACAGTGCTGAGATTTAGATTCAACTTTGTTTATGTAACTGAAAGCTCATATCAGCATTCCCAGTCTGAAAGCAAGACTCAAAATCAGGCAATTTTCATTTTGGATTCTGCTCAGAAGAATCTAGGCAGACAACCCCATAATAAATAAAATTTTGACATCATTATGAACATCATTAACAACTTGATTATTTTTCTACAGTGATCTCTCTGCCAACTGCCTGAAGTTAAATGTCCAGAGCCAACAGGAACATGCTGAAAGAGCTGCAAAAAATAGTAACTTCATTTTTTCAAACAGCATCTGATTGGTATTTTCCAAAGATTGAAGATAAATAAATACCAAACTCCCTGGCTTTCCTTTAGCCTAGAAAATCCTGTGCATTTATGGAAACCACACACATACGTGTTCACTTAGGCAACATGGGACTTCACCTGTTGCTTGGGTATGTTTCTCTTGCAATTTTCTTCTCTTCAGGTAAGAGGAAGCTCCTTTATTGCTTAACACAAGGATTTCTGTCCTATAGCTTGTGCTCCTTCCAGCAGCCTCCTTTTCCCACCAAGCATGGCCTTAAAGACATGCAATGTCCTTCCGTAAGTCCCAGCAGCAGGGTTCAAAACTTTTGCATTTTTTTTTGGTCTCTCCTTCACTTACTGCCTTTGCCATGACCTGATTTGTCTCTAGGATTTACCACCATTAAAACATATTTGTCTTTGTAAGTAACTGCAATATTAGCTTTACTACTGATGCTTGAAAGAGGGTCTGTATAGAAGATAACATGCCTAAAATCATACTGAACACAAAGGATCTTGGAAATCACATGGTTTGGAATAAATACACCATTTTTCATTTACAGGTGCCTGGATCTGGCTACTTTGGCAGTGAGTGCCCAGCAGCTGCCGTCTGTGAGTGCTGAGGAGTTGGCACCTGTTAGAGGAAATTCAGCATTAAACACTGTTATCTTGCCCATGAAGCAGTCACCCTTCTCCCTTTATTTGCATAGATAAAAACTTTCCATGCATATGTTTCTGCATAGTTCTAAACTGACCCGTTAACCTGAGCCATATCACGGTGGCAAACACAGCATGTGGGCATGTACCAAAATGCTGCTCACACCAGACAGGGCTCGTGGCCATGGCAGGGATCCCTGCAAGGAAAGCGACCACAAGGCCATGACTAACAGAGCAGCAAGAATTCATTGTGAATCAGCATCTTCCAAAGCATCAAAATCAAAACAACGTTTGGTGACAGATGCACACACTGAGACAGACAAGCTGCACTTCCCTTGCCAGAACAACAGAAAGTTCACTTATACTCCTTTCATAAGCAACCAAGACATAATTCCTGATGAAAATACAGGGCCCTCTCCTACAGGCTGCCTCTCCGTGACAAGGCTGCCCCGTCCTTCTCTTCACCTGTGCTGCTCCTGCCCACCCCAATACCTCTGAGCTGGTTCTTGCAGCAGTGTGGGCAGCAGGAGCAGATTCCCTGCAGAAGCACAGAGGCTCTGGGGCAGTCACAGAGCTCAGGCAGCTCGTGTGGGAGGGGCATCCTTTCCTGTACCATCTTTCATCACCACCACCGTTGGCATTCAGGTCAAGGTTAGCATGTGCCTCAGCCCTCTCTTACTAAACGTAGCAATATCAGCTCCAGGAGTTTGTTTGGGTTTTTTAAGTTCCTTTTCTGCTTCTGATATTGATTTTGTTGGTGCTGTACATGCCTATAAGAGGGATAACATTACGTGAACTCAAAGAGCAATGGAAATGCAAAGATTGTTTGAAGCACTATTAAAACCTTATGAGATCATACACACACCACTGAGAATGTGTAAACAAAAATGTCTTGTATAAGCTGCTACAGCATTCTTAATCAGGAAGCTTTCATTGCTGTCAATCTTAGTTAGTCATTACCTTCATTGTTAATTATAACCCTCCCAAATTTTATTCCAAATAAAATATTCTTAAGATCTAGGCTTTCTGACCAAGACAATCTTTAGGGCCAACACCACAATATAGAAACCTCTGAGAGAGAAGTGCCTGTCTATAGCAGAAGGTATGTGGACGTCAGCCCAATTAGCCAAGTAAAACTCCCTGGGCATCGTGACCAACTTCATGGGTAAAGGCGTCATCTGCTCCTAGTAATTTCGATTTTAGTATTTTGTTCTAATACAAAGTTACTGCAGAAATGGAGCCACTAGACAAATTCGGAACCAGGGCTCTGGACTGCAACCCAGATCTTGTGACCAAATTTCAATCTGCCTTAGGTAAAATGCCATGTCCTTCCACAGAACTGGTCAATTAGAATGGAAATCTGGTAGGAAGTCATATTTGATGAAGAATTTTGTATGAGGCCATGTACACCGTCTTAAGCAGAAAGTTGCTCAAGAACCAAAGGTCACTACTGAGTATTTACAGTGCTGTATTGATATTAACTGGTGGGGGGAATTTGGTTTGGCTTTTCACAAGGAAATACTACTAAAGGTTATCACAGACTATCACAGACTGATTGTGAAGTTTGGGAAATGATCCATGGGAGGGATTCTGGGAAAGGAAGAAGGAAAAGACTGGAAATAACTCAGGTCAGAAATGGTAATTCTCTTCAGAACTGGGTTTCCCCACTGTAGTACTAACCTGAGCTGATTCAGTGGAAATTAATTCAAGGCCAGGGAACTGCAAACCAAAGCACACATCAGGAAGCTGCAAACAGAACTGACACTGCAGGATCAGTATTTCATCACCTCTAGGAAAAGATAGTCTGGGCATTTCCCACAGGGAATACCAAAACAATCTCCCTTGCCCTACAGGCACATGACTGGATCCAAGGCAATTGCAGAGGAGAAACCAATCATCTGCCCTTTCAGCAAGGGGCACTGGCAGCTCTCAGTAATGCCATGCACACAGCAGTCTTCAAGGATGATCTCACAAACTAGTCTAAAAATAATTGGCAGATACCAAACTAAATACTCTGAATGTCCTGTTTCATAACCTCATGTTTGTTTCTAATGTATTGCTATGAAAAGTTGTGGTACTTCTCATTAGATACCTCTAACTCTACGTTTCTATAAAAATTATTTGCCACAGAGTCTTAGGAGTTATGGGAAAAGTCCACCAATCTCATTCTTTCAATTGCTGTTAGATCTAGCTGGAAATTCACCCACAGAACATTTCTCCAAAAGAGCAGTAACTTGTTAGTGTTATGTAAGGGTCTTCAGCAACATTAATTTTGTATCTGTTCTCTACAGAATTATTTTGCCTTGATTTCAAAGAATTCAATGTTAATCGTTTTTGTAGTCCAATAGAATTAAAAATCTTGGGTTTAGCATTGCTGAAAAAGTAATGAAATACCTTGATCTTGTAGAAGTAAAATTTATCAGAAAAAAAATTAATTGTAGTAAATTTAAAAAATCCTCAGCTTTTAATAATGATTTCAAATAAAATAATTCTTAGAACTTCTAGTCAGAAAAAGATCCTTTTTTTATTACATTGTAAAAGCAGGTGAGATTGATGGAATTACTGTCATTTCACTTTCTCATGGCTCATAGTACATTCTTACAAATTTTAAATCAAAGACCATGTAGCTTGCCAGGCACAACAGGGAGCTGGTAACTGTCAACATCCATCCTGAGTCTGACACAGACTCACTGCTGCTCAACTCCCATCCTCTTGCTCATGCTCTCAGGGAGCCTGTGGGAGGCTGGGATATGCCTGGAATGCAGACACGTGGCTCAAGAGGGCAATTTCATCTTTCTTTTTCCTCCTATATGGCAACTGGGGGAACTACTAAGTTACGAATGTTACCTCAGGTTATCATTGCACAGCACACTGCGTAGTGCAGAGCAGCTCAAGACCTTGCACCTGTCTGATTTATCAATAGGACTAGTACAGAATTAAAGATGATGAGTGGTTGTTCCAAAAGGCTTTGTACAGATGTGTGTTCCTCAGTCCTGACAGCAGATGTGCCTCAGCAGAGGCAGAGCCCGGAGCCCTTGCTGCTGCATCCCTTCCAGGAGCTGAGTGCAATGAGGAGAGAGGCAGAGGTCTGTCAGAGGACCAAAATCTATTACCCCTTCCTTATGAGCCTTCTTTCTTCCCTCACCCACCACCAACCTGCCCTGGAGCTGGGGGCTGATGCTCAGCCACCTGTAGGGTGCTGGCCTGTGTTTGCAGGACTGTCTGAGAGCAAAGCTTGACCAGCTGCTTCCCTGTTGGCTGCTGGAGGATCACACCTGTGGAAAAAATACCAGGACCACATACTAGGGGAATGACTGTGGACTCTACAGCCTTGGATGCAACAAAGCTGAACTTCAGGCAGCCTCTTGGAAGCTGCTAGCAGACAGACAGACTGGGGAGGAGTACCAACTACACAAGAAACTACATAACCTTTTGTTAAATTATCAGGATGCCACAGGGTGCAATTATGTCTTAGGACAGTGTAGGCTCTAAGGGCTATACTTGTGTCTGGGAGAGGAATGATTTTCTCCCTCCCAGAACTCATGTACACATTCCTCAGCTCCACTGACCTCACTGAAAGGGTAGAGAAAAGTGAGGAGGGCTTCACCAAAAGGCAGAGGTGTTCCTGCACTAGCAGAAAGCAAGGGCAAGACTGAGACTTCCTTCTTCTTCCCTATCCCAACCAAATTCACCCCCTGTTAGGATTCCCCTATGACCCTGCATTTCAGGAAAGGTAAAACCCCACAGCCTGCCTTCACCAGGCTGCAGCCCACCCACCCAGGCTGCATTTGAAGTCTTAAGCCTGTGGTACAGTTCGGCACAGCAAATTCTAAGGCAGAGGCACCTCCCTGTTGCAGTGAGAAGAATACAGACAACTTTCCTGCTGTGTAGGAAAGTCCTCCCCTCAAAGGCTTCTCCCCTCAAACCAATCCACTGATGAACACCCCTAGGAGCTTCTTTGACTCGTACATGGATGCAGTTGGGAAGAAATGTTCCCAGTTGCCTGGGGCTGGTCTGGAATCTGCCCAGAATGGTGCCCGATATCCCGACACCAGCTCTCAAGTGGTGCTGGAGTCCTGCCAGCTCAGCACAGTGCCACAGCCTGGCATGGGCTGCAAAGGGTCACCCTCTCCAGCATGGAACAGCCCGGGGCAGATGTGGGATTTGTAATTCCTTGCCTCCTAGTTACTCTGTGCTCCAGCTGGGCCTTCCCAAGGTAGTCCTGCTCCAGAGAAGGAACAAAACTGTTGCTCAGTAAGGAGAGCTTTGTGAGCGTATGAGACAAAGCTTCCAAGAAATTGGAAATAATCCAAGAATGCTTTGGTTGCCAGATTAAAAACAAACACTGAACAGTCCCTCTCCCTCCCTCCATTCAAAAGTAAATACAACTGCAGCCTTTCTCCACAAACACACCCCCATGTGCTCTCAGAAAGTTTCTGTCCCATCCAAAAACCCAGTAACCGTAAAACCTCTGACCTGATGCCTGGTAGGAGAAAGAAGAGGAAGCAATGTCACTGACTTTGTTGAATGTGTCCCAAGGTACATTACTGATAATTAGAGAAATACCTGTTTGGAAGATTAAGACCTGCAGCAAAAAGTTTGGAGGATTATGCTGAAATAATACCTGACCAGTTCTTCAGGAAGTATTACACGGATTCTTCATGTCATAATTTTTGAGGGTAGTTTTCTGTGCAGTCTGTGCAGAAACCCAGAGGAACATTCACAGTTACACCTACACAAATAGTTGCTTTTTATGGCACCACTATGTTTCCTCCATCAGGCAGTGATCAAGAAAGAAACCAAAATGCAGAAAGACAGTTAGAATGAGCTAAAGAAAAATGCTCTAGGGAGGTGTCTTCTTCCCCATTACAGAACATGGGACAAATTTAGAAACAGGCATAAGTACTGGATGGTTGATTTAATGTTTTCCTTGGAGTTTTCTCAGTGCAGTAAAGAAATGTATTTCCCAAAAAAGTAAGAAAATTCTAACTGCAAGTATTTTGTCTCATAAGGCCTTTCTCTGCATGTTGAAAGTTGGAGAAAGAGGGTTTGATGCTGGAGGTCAGAGGTGCCATGACAGCCCACCACACCCTTTCTTCTCAAAGAAGATTTACGGGCTTTACTGGCATAACCAAGCATTCCAAATGCAAGAAACTTCATTTTCTGAAGCTGAAATGGAAGAAGAAGCTGAAGGAAAGAGAGAAACCCTAGCTCCCCACTTTGTAAATCAAGCAGCAAACTCCAGCCACTGAAGGAGGTGATGTGGTTGTTTATTTCAAGGAGTACAAGGCAGGACTCCTGCTTTACACTCTATAACAGTTTCTTGTGCCATCCCGGCACTTCCCTCATCATCTGTGTGGCAGGGTTTGAGGGAAGGAAGAGGGCAAATAACAAATTTGGAAGAAACTCACTGTAAACAACCAACTCTCAGGTCTGACCACATGCAATTTGCTACATTGAAAGTTAAAATCACTCAGTGAAACATGTTTTTCATCAGAAGGAAAACAAAAGTAAAGCTTATTGGTTCTACTGAAACCAAGGAAAACCAGTAAAAAGAAAGTAACTATGTCATAGGAGACAAAAGACAAGTAAAATCAGAAACAAGAGGAGCAGAACCAGCAAGGACAAACAGGTTCAGATCTGAAATGCTGACCTGACAGCTTTGGTAGGGAGCACAAAAGCAAAAGGGAGAAAAGGGAATGCAAAGAAGATTTGGCCGCTTCTGTCTTCCATCAGGAGTTTTTTCAGTATGATACTAATGGGCAGCATTGGATTTCTCAATATTGCTTTACTTTGTGTTGCAAATGGCAAGAAAAAAATCTGATAATATGGTGTTAAACAGAATCTTACAGAAGAATGTTCCTTCTTGGCTGAAACATGCCATTTTTGTCTGTGTGTGTTCCTTCTACGTGCAATTTTTATCAGTATTATTTCTTCAGTTTTGGAAAGTTAAGACATTAGTACCAGGGAATTTTGAAGCTTATCAGAAAAGCTCCAGAGCATTCCTTCAGTTCTTGTATCTTAGGGGTTTATGAACATTTCCTCAATTGCACAAGACAGAAAACACTGGAGGATTCTGCAGGCAGAAATTAAGGCTTCTGATACATATAGCAGATGGTATTTATTTACTCAAGTAATTACTTTGCTTCAGGTAGGAAAGAGAACAGCTTTTGTAAAGGTAGCAGAGAGAGACATGGCAGATTTGCTTCTTGTGGCCACACGCACAGGAAAGAGAGCACCACCGTTGAGCTGCAGCCCAAAAGGTCTCCAGAGGAGGGACTACTCATTGCAGGGTCAAATACACCATTTGTAGGCTCTGGTTATAGTGCATTGTTCCTGGACTGTGTTTTGGAAGGGGACACGAAGATAAAGTCTGCTGCTCCCTTCAAAGCTGACAAACCTCCACCGAGATTTCCTAGCAGATAAGAGGCAGCAGCAGCAAACACTTTGTTTACCTGAAATATATTGACCTCCATGTAGTGAATATTTTTCTTCTCCAAGATCAGCCCAAGTGGTTTGTAAATAATACTGCTATCAGTGGCCCATGGGTGGAGGCAGTGCCGTGTAGACGTTGAAGGATCAACAGTGGTGCCTATGACACCTTTTGACTTAAGAGTGTGTGAGTTTGCATGTGCAGATCTTGTCACATGCATGTTTGTTTTCAGCATGTTCAGCTCATGTTCCACCACACACGTCATGGTTTTCCAATCTGATGGAAAACTCTACAGCTCTGTGGTTTGGCATCTCTTGCCCATGAACTCTGCAGACTGGTGGACTACTTCTACAAAGAATAATTATAAAACACCAGCCTTGCAGTACTCTCTCGGTCTTGCACTTTCATAGGATTTTTTTTTTTTTAGGATTCCTACATCCAAACAGTTAGAAAAACACAACCTGGCTGCAGTAGAACTGTGCAGGAGATAAGAGTAGTCAATTATAAACAATATAAACATCCCTCTTATCTTAAAATCTTGGTATTTCAAATATTAGACAGACATAGTGAAACCCTTAAGCTCCCACTGGCCTTCCCACAGTGTGAACTGTCCTCTTCAAGAACAGAACACGTGTCCAAGAGCACACCTAGGATAGACTTGATATCATGGGCAAGATAACTGGGAGGCATTACAACCCAGCTCTGAGGACTTCTGTCCCTATTAACTTTTGACTTTGTCTTTTATTTGCTCTAATCTAACCGTTTTGCTCTGGAACTTTTTTATTACCCACACAGATGTCAGACTGACAGTCTGAAGTAGAGCTTCTACTGAAATATGTAAAAGAGCTGGAATTGCAACATGAAAACGCCACACTTTCCAAACATAATAAATAATTCCCTTAGGGATAAAATCATATTCATGTTTGTGGATTTTGTCACAATGAGTTCTCTAAATATAGCTTTTTTCTCTGAAGTTATGCAACTTTTAAAAAGTATTACTATTTTTGCTATTGTATTGCTATCCCCATCTGATCTGGTACACAACAATTTATGCCTGCAGCAAAATGCCTCAAGCACAGAACAAAGCTGATTTCATCAATATGTAATCTTACATGTAATCTCACTTTATCTTCTGACTTACTCTTTTCTTCTATGTAAAATTGTTTTGAGAAGCCTCGTAGGACAGAACCCCATTTTTATTATGGTTACCCAACAAATTAAACTGACCTTTGGAACTCTGTGTCACTGATGACATGGGCAGTCCCATCATGGCACTCCCCGTGCTTGCAGAAATTAATGAAGCATTGATGTGCAGAGTGAATATTTGTAGGGAAGAGGTATTTCCATGATACTGCTTGCATAAACTGATACAGGCATAAGTGCACAGAAACATTGATTTTGGGCACCTCCATTCCTGGATGTTTCAAAGAAGATACTAAAGACCTAATCTGAAAAGTACTAAACTTACAGAAGGTTCCATCCATTAGTGACTGATGAGTGAAACCAAATGCCAAACTATGACAAATCTAAAATTTAAGAACTTTGCTTCAGCCATCTTTTGGGACAACGCTGTGGCTCAGAAGGGGACATGGAAAAGGGCTTTTTCTCCTCTCAAGGAAATTGTTTCATGTTGTGCAGATGACTCATTTCAGATAAAAGCAGGGAATTTACCTGTTACCCTGACTCAGTACAACTGTAGCTCCATGCAGTAGATTCACCTTTGAGAGCAAAGGGTGTCACTGGAACTCTGACTGAACACTGGAGCATGCAAACCAGTATTTAACAGAGATGCCTGATACACGCCTTGGGGGATTATTCATGCCATCTACCTTAGTTATCCAAGTATGATAAGCAGGGTCTCCTAGGAGAACATTTCCTCCTGCAGACAATGCATGAAAAGCCTGATATCTCCAGAAGATAACAAAGGGACCTTAGGTCAAAACCCCCTCAATTTAGACCCTTCTCCAAACACACCAGTACCCCCAGGCTCTCATAAAAGTCAATGCAGAAAGAGGAGCAATGCCAGCAAAGTAATTCGGATTTATACCAAAATACCTTTTCCAACACTGAATATAAAGCAAGTCAGAGACCCTGCAGTGCCAGTGGCATCTCTGCAGCCCACGGGGATTTTCTGTGGTGCCCCAGCAGCTGGTCTGGCACCAGCAGTTAACAGTAATTAACAGCTGTTTCACTGCCCTGCACCCCTGGCTCAGCTGTGGCAGGGCTCTGTGGGGCAGTGGAGTGTTCACAAATGTGTCACTTAATTACCAGAGGGGGACTGTTTTCTGAGTGCCACACTGAACTCTCAGGAGTTTAAGGACTCCGTTTTTATGACAAGCAGTGAATCTACATGTAAAACAGACTCACCGAATTTTTTTTTTAAGTATGGCTAATTGAGATCTGATTTTTAATGTCTAACAAAGTTGGTTAAAAAAAAAAAATCCTTCCAAAAATAGTATTATTATTGCATAGAAGTTGTTTTCATACCTTCCAAGCAGACAGTCTTCTACAGCAGTCTATAATTCGGCACTAGGTGGCCTCTTTCTTCTTTCAGAGCAGGTCTGATACATCATTACATCACCTAACAACTTAACCAAAAGTAAAAAACCTTAGGCAAATCTAAAGAACTATGTTCAGTAGAATTTTAAGACAAATATTGCGAAACTGCTAATTGTTTCCTAACTGGAATGCATTCACTGTAGCTCAGAATACAGTAACTGGGCTTACAGCCTGAGCCTTGAGCAATGTTTTATCCACACAACTTCCTAGGAGGTACACATAGTATTTTATTCCTGAAAAAAAGCCCAAAACCACAATGTGCCTTCATCCAACTCATAGATGCAAGAGCATACAGAGAAGAGGATGTGAAGATAAAATAATTACACTTTTCTACTCGGCTTAGGTTTCACCAGGTGAGATCCAAAAGAGCAGACAGAACTTCACCTCCCCTGCCCTGAACAAAGCCCCTGTGCTCCAGCAGCCTGTGCTCTTTCTGCTAAGTGGTCTGCACAAGCAGAAAACTCTGATGAATCATGGAGCATTTTAGCAACTCATGGAGGGTAAAAAAATCTAATGGGATTGAGGTTTCTAATGCAGAGACCAGCATAATTGTTTAATTGGAGCATTTAGCTTTCTTGAAGAGGCTAACAAGGAAACGAGCATTGCCTACAGCAAGAGAGTACTCTGGCAAAATGGCCTCAGGAAAGGGGTTCTTAATTTGCCTTTCAGAATTTCTCAACCACCAAAAGTACACTTCAATGCAAAATCACCGTGTTTCTGCAGGATAAGCTTTGTGCTAAACAAATGCTTGTAGCAGTATGTGCGATTAGGAGAGATCATGTGAGAAAATAAAATATGTTTTACCATGGTGTGGCTGAACTGCAACTTCCTCCATGAGTTGAAATGGGATCATTTGTTTACAGAGCAGGTAAATGCTTCTTGCTAGCCAAAGAATGAAGACTGGAGCCTGTAGAGCGAGTAAATGTGAGCCAGCAAAAGGGTGATTTATGAAAGCTTCTCTGGGGAGCTCTATGGACATCCCCAAGAAAAGGAAAGTAGTGACTTCTTTTGGTCACCACATGAAGGGGAACAAGGGGAATACATGCCTGTCTGTCCCTGTTGTGCTGCTCTGCCCCTGGCTTAATACCTCTGCTCCTTTAGAGTGTTTTTATTCTCCAACAAGTAACAGGAAGGGTTTAAGACCCCAATGAAGGTGAAGAGAGATTTCCTCTATGTATTGTCATTAAATTTTTGGTTTGAGACAAAGACGAAGCAAGGCTGAAGGAAATGCTCTGTATGACAGCTTTAGGTGTCAACTGCCAGCATTGCCATACTTTATTCTGTGTTCAGCTGCTCTCAACACTACTGCACACCTGCAGTAATGTCACAGCAAAGATTATTAGACAGACACAGGGGGCATCATGAACATAGCAAAGATTTATGACAGGATCCACAGTAGGAGGGAGCTCTGGGATCAACCTCTCAATTTTTCATGTGTCTCCAACCACATCGAACTCGGGTCCCCTGGCCTCATGTACCGGTGTCACAAGTCCTCAGCACTGTCACCTGCCTGCCCCCCAAGGAAAACCTGTGAACATTCCTCAGTGACTATTCAGAGGCTTTTAACAGACCTTCATGCTGAATCCACTCTGTTCATTCCACATGAATCTCTGACATTTTTTAAAAGGTGGATTTTTTTGATGGCGTTCCTTACAAAAGTCTTGCCTAACCCAAGTGCTGTCTTTGCAATCAACAAGTACATGACTTCCCACCCAGCTTGGGTATGGATAAAATCTGCTCCTGCCTTCAGCATGAAGCTTTCTCTGGGTACTACTGCAGTTGAATTAGCTACAGGGTAGCCCAACATTACAATATTTTTGTTTTCTTTAGCTGCTTGTGTTCCTCATTCATCCGAAAGTTACCTGCAAAGTATCAAACCTCAGAATAAAAACAGCTAGAAAAGAAGCTTGTTGTGTCATAGCTCAGATTCATGTTTGACTCAGAGCTGAAGGAATAAACATTCCTGACTCCTATTGGTAATTTCTTTTTCAGGTTTTCCAGTGGGTGAAAGAAAAAAAATTTCTTTGCATTCCTGCAGGGGAGGAAGATCAACATAAAATCAGATGAAAGATTATCAGATCCCAGGCTGAGTGCCAGTGATGTCCACAGGGTTTTACCCAGTTAATACAGCATCTTTAGTGCCATACTATAAAGTCTTTTTTACTTAGACTTGTCCTTGGAAACAGCTCCCTTGGGTTGTATAATTTCCCTAGTAAAAGCCCATATGTACTGAACTACAGCAGTCTATTAGCACAGATCTAAAAGAAAAATTAATCTTTTCACTATTAAACATGTTGATTACATTACGAAGTCTGCCTTAGTCTAGAAGTACATTCTTAAGCAGAACTTTGTCAAACATTTTTACTCCACACTGAATGCACATGGAGGAATCCTCTTGCAAAAAGCCCAAGCACTTTGAAGAACAAATTCTGCATACTGTATTTATCCAGCCTTTCAGAATTTCCCAATGCTGAGCAGCATTACTGACAGCAGACAGCTAATACAGCAAAACAAGGACACTCAGCACTTTTTGATAAAAAGGGATTAATAATCACAGCAGTAAAGATATGTATAGAGAGACAAACTGCAGAGTCCTTCCCTTGGAAGAAAGCTGGCTGTGATCAGTGGAGGTGTTTGCAGGGTGAGATGGAGCATGAGTGTCATAAGATCTGTTTCACTATGTGTAAAACTCCTCAAAGCACTCACCAGAGCAAGGCAAAACCACAATGCAATGCTGCTGAGAAGATTTACCGTGCTCCCCTGCACGTGAAGGCCCTAAAGAGCTGTGTGTCACATAAACATCACCTCGTGGAGTGCTCCATTTTCTCCAGAGTCTTGGTACTTGCTACACATTTCCCACCCTGCCATGACACAGCTGCATGCCTAGCACACGCTGTATCCATCATTTTCACTTTCCTGTCATTGCGAAAGAGCTTGCTTGTGTTTGGACGCTGTCCTGGCTGCTCCTGCAGATGTTTGGCTGTGCTGGTTGAAGGAGGCTGTGCTTTGGGGATGGCACTGCCCCTGGCTAGTGGGGCATCCCGGGGTGCCTGGGGCTGGGAAGGCTGCTGGCACAAAGGGCAAAGTTTAGGGCACAGACAAGGAACTTCAGAGCTCAGCCCCGTGCCTGCAGCACAGCAAACCCTTCTATGTGCATGTGCTTCCTCCACGATGAATGAAGTGCAGTATGTGTGGGCAGACAGACTCAGAGCTCAACCTCAGAGGCATCACCAGGGAATGCAGAGGACACAGTAAAACACAGTAAAAGTTTAAACGGCAATAATTAAATGCTGGTTCTATCTCCTCATGGGTATGTTATGTGAACATGACCTATTTTTATGCCATTGCATATAAGCTCTCTCACACGTTGTTCAAGAGTAATTGTATCTCATATATCCAATAGATCTCTGTCTAAATGCATTTAATGATTATACCACTTCCCTTCCTGTTAGAAATGTTTTTTACAGTTGTTGCAAGTAAGTGTGATTTCTAGAGACAGTCTTGTCTCTGTTCCATTTTAGCTGTCTGTTGTGTAGATTTGACAGCTGTGTCAGATAAGTCACATTTGTGCCATTGCAGTTGTTGATTTTCTTATTTAAATTTACACTACTAGAAGCCAAAAATCACATTGGATCCTGGCTTCCCATAACTACTCGTCTTACAGGCCTGAAGCAGAGCTTTGTGATTTTATGTTTGCTTACTCCAAAGAGCTACTGTTTGTCAGAAGGGGATAGGGGGCAGGTTCAGATGTACCTCATGGCAGGGAAATTAATGTCATGACGCTCATCCACTTCCATATCCCTCTGCTTTGTCCCTGTGAAGAGCTCTGAGGATTAACTGAGTTTTATCCAGAGCTTACAGTGTCAAATCCAGGCTTTGTCTCAGCTGAAGAGGAAGTGGAAAGTAAACATTTGAAAGAGGCAATGGGAGAGCTTGCCTTGTTCTCTATCCTGGGACACTCCACTCCAGGACCCCACTGTTTTCAATAAACAAATCTCAATTTTTACCCCTTTTTTATTATTATTTCTTCTTTCCCACTTTGGTTCTAGTGAAGCCTGGCACGCAGGAGGGAGGATCCTCTCTCAGACAGGAACCTCACTGGCTGCTCTGCCACAGCCACAGCCACGGGCTGACCACTGCACCCAGACCAGAGGATCTGGGATGCTGAAGACAGCAGCCAGGGCTCCTTCTGTAGGCAGATATCTGGTAAGACAAAGCCATGGGAGACTCAGAACCCTCCCTGGCAGAGCCCGTGGGCACAGGAACAAGCCCCTCCCTGCTGCATGTGGCTGGATCCTCAGCAGGCAGACCTGAGGAAAGCACCTCCCAGCACCCTGTGGAATGGAGCAGCCCTTCCCAAGAGCAGCAGTCATTTTCCTCCTCGGGAAGGCTCATTTCCATAGGGAAACACCAGCACTTGCTCCATGGCACCTCCTCGCCCTCCAAGGGGAGGTGTTGAGAAGGGAAGCCAAGTTGTGCAATTGGCTGCAGAGTGGCAAGATGATATTCCTGCTCAGGATCTGGCAGGAACAGGGCCAAGTGTGCTGAGTGGATGCCAGCACAAGATTCAGGCCTGTTGAATTCTCAGGGAGAACATGCTGTACCAAACATTTCTTATTGTATATCTTACATCAACAAAACATTTAGTTCACCACCCAGCACTAGCTCATAATAAGAAAAGCCAGTGGCTTTCTCTGCTGTGAAGATGAGTAGTCAAGTCAGCTCACAGGATGCTCCGAGTGGTCAGAGCAATCATTTAAACTGAGGGCGATCAACTAGAGCTAGAAAAGGAAGCCACAAACAGGTTTTGCTGAGCAAATACATCAGAGACAGACTGACCCATGTAGGAAACCATCCCTTCCATCTCTCTTTGGGGAAAGACTGCCTGACAGGGCTAGAAGTGCTCCAGGACATTCCCCTCTCCAAAGCCATCAGAATTTCCATATGGTGCATCACAAAACACCCCTTCCACAGCAAGCTTTCCTCTCCACTGACGCTGCTGCACCACGGCAGAGCCAAAACACAGTGGTTGCTCATAAATTCATCTTTCTGCACTTGCAGAGAAGGCAACCTGAAGCAACCACACTCTCCCCAAATCCCTGCCAAAACTCTGTGAATGGCTCTAGTGTCCCAAGGTCCAGGTGGGGGCTGAGGGATGGCCAGGTTGACCTGAGCAGGTCCCAGGCTTGCACACCCCATGAAAGGGCTGCAGGACTCCTGTCTTGGAGAGGAGTTGGTATTTCTTAGGAGACCCTAAGGCAACACAGGGCTTGCAAAGGAGCAGGGTGGGAGATATATTGGGGTCTTACTGACAGAGGCTGTAGCCCTGCGCAACTATCAGAATCATTCAATTATCAGCAAAATTTTCTCTTGAAATGAAAAAAGCAACTTCTAAATTGTAAGGAAAAGAAAACCTGCTTAAATTTCCAACCACATTCTTTTTGCTGAAAATCACAAAAAATAACATGCGGAAATAACAAAAAATAACATCACAAAAAATAACACAACATGCGGAAACTGTGAAACCTCCTCCCCCCATTTTCTGTTAACAGTCCCTCAAAAATCTCATGAGAACTTGAGTATGATAGAAGACATTCTTAGAGCTCAACATTAATCAGTTTGTTCTAAAAATAAAGCAAAATCCTTGATACAGCACCTCCCCTGTTTCCTCCCTCTTGAGACAGTTTTTGGGATGTTTGTTTAACCGCACTGCTCAAATTCGTGACCTATTAGAGGTACAAGGCAAATCTAACAATCAAAAATGTCACACTGGGGTCTCTCAGTTTGCCACTCTTGCAGAATATGACCTTCAGGGTATATTTCTTTTGAAACTGCATTTTGAAAGAAAGAATTTTCCTCCCCTCTCAGTTCACCTCACATTTAATACTCTGTTCTGTTTCCCTGTTTCTAGGAAAGTGACGCTGGGTGCAGCTGTCTCAGCCCCTGCAAGTGGTTCTCAATCCTTGCCCTCCAGCAGCCAAACATGAGTTTGTCCCACAACACTGGGAGATGCCACGTTGCTGCTCTCTCTTTGGGAAAGCTTTATTCTCATTTTCTCCAGCCTCTCACAGCTGGAAATGCAACTGGATTTCAGATTCCTGTAGTATTTCCCTTCCAGTGTAAGTCTCTGCACACCAGGCAAAAGGCCGGATCCTTGTTATACACCACTGCTTTTTAGCAAGTCCAACCTGGCATGCAGAGAACGTGCAGCCTATGCCTCCTCTCAGGACAGGCACAGCAGCAGCACAGGTAGCACGGAGGTCAGATGGTGCAAATTAGCTTTTGTTTTGAGACTCCAAAGACATCAATTCATGCCCTACTTGTGTTCATTACTGACCTGTATCGCAGTAAAGGTAAAAAGCTTCCACAACCTCTTATTACCCCTCTGAGTTTGCTGCCTTGAACACCTGGTGATTTTCGAAATTGTGCTGGTTTGTTTTGCTGTAGCACAACTGCGTTGCTGTCCTCATTGCTAAGCAATTAACAGTTTGTCCTTCCAGAAATATCCAACGCCCCAGACACCATTAGCTCCTCGGAACATTTTCAACAAAAACATTCCAGGGGAGCGGCATGAGTAGCTCTGCCACTTTCAGGGATAAGCATCTCTTCAGCCACATACCCCACTACAGAACACCAGAGTAGGACAGGGAGACGGGGTTACTTTTGGTCAGGCCCTGTTCTGCCAAGTTCTGCACAAACTTTTCATTTCACATCACTCTGAGACTGGCACATTTGTTGTATAATCCAGAAATTTACCCCTACCCTACCAGAGAAGTGAACCTGCACCAGGTTCCCATGGCTCCCAGCCAGATGGGACTTCCAGGGAGGTCAGCTTGACCCCTGGATCAAAACTGTGAATGCAAGCCTCAGGAGTAACCCGTCAGAGACAATTCCCTGAAACCAGTGATCTTTTGTTCACTCATCCTGGGGAAAACCTGCAGGCAATGGTAAAAGGTAAAAGGTAAAAGGTAAAAGGTGCTAACAGACACCTCTTTTAGACTGAACCTATCAAAGGGTCCCAGACCACCAGTAATCTCTGCAGCAAAATAAAATTTCAAATGAACATCAAAAGCGAAAGAATCAGTACTTCCCAAATACGTTTTTTCCTCATTCATTCTTTTAGTAAAAATGAGTAACCTCACGCCATGGTTTTGCTTCTGGGTGACAAGACAGAGTCACTAAGGATTTCTGTATGCAGTACTCCAAATTTACATTAGCAATTGGCATTTAAAATGCAGAAGGTCCACACAACCAGCAAGTCCTTGCCACAAAGGCTGCTGGACTGTGTGGGGGGCTCAGCGTGCCCACATAGCAGTGGGACATGCATGATCACTTCCTGCAGCATTTTTGTCACAAGTGGCCACACTGAATCAAGGAAAGTACCATCTGCCCTATGGATGTAACTTGCTATGAGAAAGGTATTAAAACATGCACTTTGTGGTTTTACTTTCACTCAAGAATACCCTCCCACCTTCAGCAGTTTGCAGAACCAGGCCTCCACACATTCTCAGGATCCCAGGCTGAAGTAAGCTGGAGGTATATTTGATGCATTTTTACATACAGCTCTAGCCATTTATTTCTTAAAAATTAAAAGATACAAAATATATGTCAAAATATTTTCTTACAGGTAGGTACAGAAGTATCTGCACTGCTTTATTTACATGTTCTCTAGTGAGAATCTCTTTTAGAAAATCAGTTAGGGTATAATACTCAGCACCTATGAAATTGTAGCTGTGGTGTAATGGTCCTTCAGTATATTTAGACTTCTTGTGTTACACTTAGCACTTGCCTGATCACAGCCACACAACAAGCCAATATTTTAAATGCCATCAATATAGTTGTTTGTCAGAACCTTCCCTCTGTGTAAAACTTGAGTTCTCATGAAGAAGAAGAAGGAATAAAATCCCTATGTATGACCAAACCAGATTCTCCCTCAAACAGCTGGTGAATGAATGGGCACAAAGGGAAGAGGAGAGGCCACAGCAGGGACATCCAGCTGCACTGACACCAGCCCACATCGTGCTCCAGTGCCTACAGGAAAGACTCAGGCTCCCCTTCTTTGCCCATAGGGGTTTCAGCATCTGGGAAGCAGCTGCCCCTCCTGGCGGAGGAGCTCTCCCGATGGCTGCTGAGCTGATAAACTCTTCTCTTGAACAGGCGGTGCAGCTTCTCCTGGAACTGGTTGCCAATGAAGCAGTAGAGCAGGGGGTTGGTGCAGCTGTTGGCGAAGGCCATGCAGATGCCGAAGGGCAGCGCCGTGTCGATGACCCCCATCACCTCGCAGCTGCTGATGACGCCCAGGTGAGCCAAAGCGTTCAGGAACGTGAGCGCGTGGAACGGCAGCCAGGAAATCAGGAAGGCCACGACAACAGCAGCCACCAGCTTCAGCACTTTGTCCCTCTTCTGCCTGCTTTTCCCAAACTCCTGGGCTTTAAGCAGGTGCCTCCTGATCCAGATGTAGCAGGTGGTGATCACGGCCAAGGGGATGAAGAAGCCGAGGGTGTTTTTTAGGAAGGCGGTTGCCACGGACCATTTTGCATAGTTCTCATAAGGAAAGGCCATAATGCAAGCAGTGACCTCCAAGCTCTCGACGTAGTAAGTGTCTCGGAAATAAAAAGTCGGGAGGGAGGACAAACAGGCGAGGCCCCACACGACCAATGCTACAAAATAAGCTTGCTGTGGAGTTCTCCTCTGGGAGTGAATAGGATGGACGATGGCATGGTACCGGTCCACGCTCATGCACGTGATGAAAAAAATACTTGCAAACATATTCAGACATAGGACAGAACTGGAGATCTTGCACATGAGAGACCCGAAGAGCCAGTTGTATCCCTGAGCGTAGTAGGTGGCCCAGAAGGGGAGGGTGGCCAGGCACAGCAGGTCTGCCATGGCCAGGTTGAAAATGTAGATATTAGCAACTGTCTTGGGGCCAGCGTGACGACAGAGCACCACAACCACCACGCTGTTGCCAACCAAGCCAAGAACAAAAACCGCAGAGAAAAGGGCTGGAATTAGTGAAAACTGATAATCTGAAGAGGTAAGGGGGCAGGGAGGGGATGTGTGCGACACAGCCGATGAGTTTGTCAGTGCTGTAGACAGGACTTGGAGACTTTCCCTGGTGGTGACAATCAGGGAGTAGTTGCTCTGCATGTTGGTGCTGGTGGAAAGGGAGTTTCTTCAGGAAATTCATGGGCTGGCAGCACTTTCCTGTCACGTTGCTCACCTGCAGATCAGGAACCGTGTGTTACACATGCACTCTGCAGCCGTCTTAGCTCTGGAATCACACAGAGACAATAAAATAAGAACCATTTGAAGCTACATCAGTAAGCTGAGTGCTGAAATACCAGGCAGCCCTGCTGAACTCCTTACCTCCATCCCACTGACAGAACACAATTAGCCCTAGGGAGGTCACAGCACTTTTTAATTAGCCTGGCAGAGAATAGAGCAGCTGGGGTTTATCTGTGATTACAGATGGTGCTTTCTGTGGCCAGCAGAGCAGAAGGATTATGGACTCAGGAGCTGGAGACACTTTGGGAACTTCTGTGACCCAAAGGCCACACTTAAGCTCCTCATGATCCTTTTCTCAGTTTTCTCATGCTATTTCCAGCACTCTGAGCAGTTAAAATAACATAAAAAGGCAGCAGTCAACAGTGGATATCAGGTACATCACACCTGAAGGTCTCCCGGGGCTCCACAGGCATGAAATCAGCCTTTTAACAGGACTATTGGGAAAGCAAGCTGTGATTTTTTTTTTTTGATTTTTTTTTTCAATTCACAGGGGTGGATGCAAAGACACTGAAGGGTCTTTGGAAAATGTTATTCACTGTCAGTGTCCTTCTGAGACATATCTGCATCTCCTTCCCTCATGGCAGCTTTAATCAGAATAGTAAAAGAGATAATTTCAGTATGGACACAAGCAATAAACTCAGTCCTTGCAGGCACTGGATTTATCAGTACCATGTGCCATTCATTTAGACATATCAGGACTGGATTTCAGTAGCAGAAAATGTAGCTATAAAACACCTAAAATAAGAGAATTAATTAGCAGTCTTTGTTGCATTTCAACAGTTTATGTCTGTACTCTGAGCAGGACATTTTGAAAACTTTAAGGCTTTCTAAGTCAATGAAGATTTTAAATGACCCAAGTATTTTATTTTTACTAGAAAGAGGCAATCAGTTTTTAAGATTTTGTGGAACCAGTCAGACATTTAAGAATTCTCATGGAACCCTAAAAATAATAGAAATTTTCACCAAGACAACAGATTTGGATAATGATCTCTCATTTAACAGAAGGCAATTGATAATTTCAAACATATTTTTCTGTATCAACACTTAAATGTACAGTAGCTTACCATTTGCTCAGTGCAAAATGTGTAATATACTACTTTGAATATACTGACAAAAAATTTTAAATGTATTGTCTCAACAATGAAAATTCAGCAGGGGAATTTCTGCAGAATGCTGGTACTTAAAGTCACAAGTAGTTGATCATAAGCCCATGTTCTGTATTCAAACAGGTCCTAAACCAAATGAAAGCTTTTTTGTTTGAGAACACAAATATTCAGAGAGATTCTGGAGTTCCATTTCACCCTGAACTCTGATGTCCTGAGCCCTTCACTTTGCCATCCAGAAGCTGAAATCTCAGAAGCAGTCACAAAGCATTACACACTCCCTGAGTGCTAGCAGAGGGAGCACAGCGTGATTCCTCGCGCTGCGTTACGGAGAACAAGGTTTCATTGACAAACACATTCCCCCCAGCTGCTGCCTTAGGATCTGCTCTGAGCTGCTCATTCCTACTCCCACTGCAGGCACGAGACAATCCAGCACAAACTGGATCGAATCAATGGAAATTATGTTCCAACAGCAGATAGAAAACCTACCTCTCAAAGCTCACACTCGTCTGGATGCAGCTCTAGAATTCCATGCTCCTTTTTTCCGTGTTCCTTCTGGTGAGTATCGCCACCAGCAATCTGCTTCTCTCATATCTTCCCTTTTTCCACTGGGAGACTTCAACCTACATAACTCGAGAACTGAAATATGAGTGCTTGCCAGCTTCTTTTCCTTTTGGAAGCAAAAGAGTTCGAGAACCCCCCTTTCCAAGGCCACGTGAGCACATGCAATAAATCAGGAGAGAGCAACAAGACAGCCAGAAAAAAAAAAAAAAAAAAAAAAAAAAAAAAAAAAAAAAAAAAAAAAAAAAAAAGAAAGAAAGAAAAAGAAAACAAAAAAAGGGAAGCAAGCAAGAAAAAGGAAATTCACACAAATATCCCTGTGGTTTTCTACTGCAGCTCTTGGGCCAGGAGGATACACCCACACAGAGCCCCTTTCTGGCCTCCACGTGCACACAGAACATGTGGGAGCCTCCATGAGAGGATTTCTGCATCTCTGAGGGCAGGGGGATTCCCATGCAGTCTGTGGAGTCCTAGCACTGGCTAACACATTTGAGAATGAAATAAGCAGGCAGAATTGATGATAATGTGAACACAGAGAGACAGAAAGTGAGGGATCATCACTGCATTCACAACAGCATTGCCTGTGTAAGGGGGCTGATCCCATCTCCCAGTTAGGATGGGAAAGCCACTGCCCTGTTCCTTGCAAAGAGGAGCTCACTGCTGGGGCTGAGGAGAACAGCAGGACAAATCCACGTGGCCGGGAGCAGGCTTGGTTCTGAGGCTGCACTGGGGTAGGACATGACCAAAACGAGCACATGCCAGCTCCCATTCACACAGCACAGAGCTTTCACATCTGCTCCTGCCTTGCATCACATGCTGTGCTGGCCCCAGCCTCCCCTCCCTGGAAGGAGCTGCAAGGGGGCTCCTGGAGGATAAGAACGGGGCAAAGGAAGCACCCATACATAGGCTCAAACACTTTGTCCTGATGCCTGAGTGTGATCTCCTCTGTAAAAGCTGCCCATCTACCGGGCACACATGTGCTGTGCTCCCCAGCAAGGCTTCATGTGCCAGACAGAATTCACTGCTGGAGTCCCTGCGAGTGGCGTGTCCCGTTGCCCCAGCCAGGTGCTGCTGGCTGGCTCTCAATCACGAGCCAGCATTGGACCCAAGCACATCCCACCCTTTCCACACCAGCACAGCCCTGGAGCGACTCCAGTGCCTGCCCTTGCTCCAGGACTGTGCAGCACGCCAGAGACAACAGCCATCACCAGCTCAGCTCATACCAGAGTGACCCAGAGGAGAGATAGAACAGGGAAAACAGCCTTTAACAGCATCTTCAGGGGAACCAGGGGCTGAGCAGGCTGTGGAGAACAGTCCCACCAGTTTCACCATAGCTCAGCTACATCTTTGACCAGAAAAAGCTTCAGAGAGTGTTGAAAAAGCTTAACAGCAAACTCATATACATCCATCCCCTGCAGGTGAGTGATAGATTCAAGGCAGAGAGAAGAGTCCTTGGTAGCTTTTGTCTTTATCTGCCTCATAATGCAAAGTCCAGTTCTTAGTGTTTTCTGTGCTAAAAGGAGACTGAGTTATTTAAAGAAAGGGAATTCCACACAGCATTGCTACTTACCACAGTGCAGTGATTTAGGGCTTCAAGGACACGATGACAAAGCAGCAGTCAGTGTCAGGACTGTCAGGCTGCAAGCACACAGTGCCTGTGTGTGCAGCAAACACTGGAAGAGAGAGAAAGTCATGAGTCCTCATGGACTCATGGAGAAGAGCTGCACCTTCTGCCACCAATTTCCCCTGTACACACCCTGCCTGGGGTGCCCAGGACTGCTGCCCCACTGGTGAGTGACCTGAGGTGTCAGCATTCACTCTGAACCACATTTATTAATTTTTTTGGTAACAAGACATGCCAGGACACTCTTAGCCAGGAGTCCTTGCTGCTAGTTGCACAGAAACAATCAGTAAAAGGTTTTCCTCCATTCCTCAGCAAACACACAGTGAAGGAAAAAATGCACAAGAATGTTTATTTTTCAAAAATAACAAACACCAGTTGTTTAGACCTAAATATGAAGTGCTCCTTTCCACACAACTTTTGATCCTTACAGATACTGACTGTGTTTATTCTTTTTTGCCTACAAAAACTGAGACTTCAGCAGACAAGAAATGGCCCTGATGCACCCAGTGCAATGGGGCTCATACCTCAGGCTGCCCTTGCAGAAATTCTGCTCCCATTCTTTGCCCTGCCAATGCTCAGTGCATCAATGCAAGTGCAACTTGCAAGGTCTCACTGCAAAGCTTCTTCTCAGTAATGTACAAATCCCTCTCTCTTCTATTTCCCCCACCTTTTTCCTATGCACCAAAAGAGGTCAAAAGATCAACAGAAGAGTTTAAAAAAATATATATTCCAAACCACCACCACACACAATTCAAATAGCACCTTCTGATCAACTGAACAAATAAAAAGGAAAGGATCTATGCATCCCAAGCCCTAGACCTTGGATTTTGCAGGGAAGTGCTGCCGCTGTCAGGGATGAAATATTCCAACCAAGCAGCCTGTCTGACTGTGCCAGCAGGCTGTCAGAGCCTCCTCTTGAGGCTAAACCTTGCCAGCCTGCCAAAGACTCAAAGTAATGTGAGATCCAAATGCAAACTGTATTCATGAGCTTGATTTGCTTCTTTTGGAGAAAGCAAGAGGAGGGAAAATCTTTTATAAGTGTGTTCCCCAGGATGCATAACCCAACACAGATCCCTGTGGCTGTATTTGGTGTTGATTTACAGGATCCCCTGACTCCCTGGTCCCAGGGCTGGCAGCAGGAGCCGGGATCCAGCACACACTGCCAGGGCAATGATGATTTTCATCGTGCCAGACCCTGGGATTAGCTCACTTGGATGGAGCGTGGTGTTGACAGTGCCAAGATTGCAGGTTTGAACCCTGCATGGGTGGGAACAGCTGGACCTGATGATCCTTGTGGGTCCCTTCCAACTCAGAATATTCTATGATTCTGGGGTGTGTTGTGCCAAACAACAGGCCTTCTGCACACACTCTTCAAAACCTGCCTGCCTGCAGCTGGGATCCTCCAGCATTCCATAAACTTTTCTAAGCATTCCTCCTTCCTGCATTTGTTTGTTTTAGGGTTTCTTTAGGGATTTGAGATCTACCTCACCCTTCCCCAGCTCTCCTTCAGAGAAAGCTGATTGCTTGCATCCTTTCTGGGGACTCAGGGAAGGGAGCACTTGTGAGCTGTGACCTTGAAGGTTGAAGGCTGAGGCAGTGAGTCCTACTCTCACGCAGCATCCATGGTTCTTGCTGGGTCAGCTCTGGGCCTTAGCACTGCCTCTTGCACCTCTGAAGCAAGATCAGTTCTGGAGTGGGTGTCTGCAAACCCGGCATTCTGGCCAAGAGGGAGAACTGCCACCATTCTCAAAGGCAAGACCTTGGTCAAGGTTTCACTCTCCTTCCTGGAACCATAATTTCACGTGGAAGAACTAAGCAGGCCTGGGAAAGGTGCTGCTATTTCACTTCACAGCAGCACGGCAGTGAACACAAGGGCCACCCAGACAGGGCCCACCAGGTACTTCGAGAGGATCTTGTCCTGCTGAACAGACCTTCTGTGCTGGAAGAGATCAGTTTTGGAGCAGTTCAGTGAGTGTTACAGAGGCATTTGGGAGGGAAGTGGGATGCCCTTTCCACCTCCAGCATGCAGAAAACTTATCCAATGCATTTATTTTATAAGAGATGTTTATGTCCAGCTAATAGCACTGCCAAGATTGAGGTTATCCTCCATGACATTGTTTGTTCAAATTATTGGCTGTAGGCATTTTACAAGCTACTAAAAATAGTAAAGAAAACAAGCACATAAGTGATTTTGAAAACAAGCTGCACCCGTTGCTGTTAAAGGCAAGGAGTGCACACACACCCTGGACTGTTCCTGGGATATGCCTGCTGTTGCTGAAGGCAGCAGGACTTGATCAAAACTCCATTCCTGAGCGCTGCACAGCTCTCAGCCATGCCCCCTACACAGATAAACCACCAGACTCCAGGGCTTGCCAAAAACAGGCACAGAGCCTTAATGGCCAAAGCAGCATCAGTGGAAAAGCACAGCACTTCAGCAACTGAGACCACAACAGGAGCCCAGAGCCAACTTCCATAATTTGTCATCACAGGTAATTTTCTCCTGCTCACTTCTCTCAAACCAGTTGCTGTGATAAGCAGCACAAGTCAAGTCACTGGCGCCCATAGCTTGTGCAAGAGAGCTCCCTCCTCTCTAACTTCTGATTTATTTTTACTAATACAGTTGGATATAGCCTGGCATTTAAAGGATGTGGGAGAATGCTTCACATTTCTTTTTAGGGTCTCAAGGTGATCTTTAGGAAGAGTTAGAACTCTGTGGAAAGCTTTATAGAGTTACAGAGCACCCAAAGGATCTCCTTCCAGAGATTTTTAAAAATAAAAATCTTGCCCCCTTTGCTAGTTTAAAGATAAAGCTCTTCCTCCCTTTGCTATTTTCAACTATAACCACTGCAAACAGCTTTCCCACTTTTAAAGTGTTTTTACTATAAATTTCTCTTATCTTCCAAGAATTCTGAGATACACAGGGAAGAGAGTTCACCAGCTAGATAAAGCTTTGGGGGTGTCAGATCATTCCAGACATTTGCTTATTCCAGCTTATTTAATCAATCTTTTAACCAACAAAGCTATTAAGTGCTTCTACTCATTCCATCTTTTCCCAACAAAAATTTTAAAGAAAGCAAACTTTGTTTTTTTAACGTATTAGACCAGCAAGACAGTCCCAAAGTAGATGCTTTGACTGCTGCCTCAATCTTCTAAAGAGAATTCTCCTTAAAATCTACAGTATTAGGCAAGGCTCTTGACATTAGCTACAAACAATTTCTGAAGGGGATGTGCTGGGCTATAAATCCCAGACGTCAGATAAATCAGTGACTGAAAAAAAGGCAAAAACCCAACTGTGGTCATGTGGTGGGTGGAATACATTTTAACAGAAGACCTGCAGGGGTTCAGCTTTTCCATTAAAGCTGGGTGGATGAGCTACCCCAGCCAAAACACATGATGCACTCTAGAAACCCTCCAAGCAGATGGAGCGAGACAATCAAAATCCCTGCACGTGGAACACAAAGAGCTGAGCCCGGAAAAGAGAACCCAAGAGCAGGATGCTAATATTTGAATGGACCATAGAGAGAAAGTTTACTTAAAATGTAGGCAGAGAAAAAACTCATGTGTGAGTCCTTCTCAAGGAGTGTGTCCTTGCCTTGTCTCTGCAGCACTTGACATAGCAATGACTGCAGTAGAGATGCTCAGAGAGCTGGAGCTGGACAGACAACGCTGAGCACAGGAGCACTGGGCACTGCAGCACACACAGGACATCCCTGTGGCCATTCTCTTGGAAGAGCCCTCAGCCCCCAGCAAAGCTCTCCACAGTGTGAGTGTTGGCATATTGCTGCCTGGCTTCCACCCCATGGGCAGCTGCAACCAGGGCTGCCATTGGGGAGCTCAGGCAGCCACAGCCGAGATCCTGGCAAGGCAGCTGCCCCCCCACCTCCAGGCTCTGTGGAATCTTTACAGGGAGAAACTGGAGTTGCCAAACCTGTGACAAAGTGTAAAAATCTGGTCACTTTGGTACTTAATGGGTTTCTTTGGCCCTCTAGGCTCTAAAGCAAGGAAACACTCTGCATCTCTGTTGTCCTGTTCCACCACAGTGTTTTAGTCCAGTTATGCAACATCTGGCAGCAATGAGCTCCAAGAGTTGCATGGTTTTGGTCTGAAAATTTACAATATGAAATCAAGGAGAATTACAGAGAGCACTGGGCTTAACTAAGAGCTAGGACACAGTAACACTGCTGGAATTACAACCAGAATTACAACCAGAAATAAAGCCTGTGTAGAATAAAAAGTTACAACCAGAAATAAAGCCCTGTAGAATAAAAGGGACACTAGAGCAAGAGATCATCTTTCAGCCTGAACTACAAATTTCAGCTCAAGGCAAGAGCATTCCTAAGCACACAGTGCAGCTCACTTGTCCTGCACAGAGACCAGCAGAAACCTGTCTCCTTCACAGGGTTGCACTCACAAAGTCACAGAGTGATGGATATTCCTGGCTGCATCAGGAGGCAAGAGAAGCCATGGAGATCCAGCAGCAGGACACTCCTCCACCGGGGATGTCCTTGAAGGAGCAGTCCCAGCTGAGGCAGGAATACAGAAAACAAAGATTCACCCAGCAAAACCTTTGGTCTGACCCCAGACACGATCAGCTGGATGGGGTGAGCAGTGCACACTTCCACCTTCCTCTGGGGCTCCCAGGACCAGCCCCTGGGCATGGTGCCAGCAGTGCTGCTCTTGGTGGAAACCAGGTTTTGGACCCAAATAATACTGCACCAAAGCTGTCTAACTAAATAAATGATGTTGTTTACAGCTGGAAGATGGTCTCCATTACACAACATGATTATCCTGGCCAAGCTTCCAGGGAGAAGCTGTTCTTCAGAGGATTGTTGCTTGAAAAAAATCAAGAAGAAAACAGCTGAAGCCAACATAGCGATTTAACAGCACAGGAAACATGATCTGCTTCTGCTGAGAAAACAACAGAGCTGCAAATTCATCCAGGTCACACTTGCTGTTGGTCATAGTATATATTTGGGGGTTTAGCCACTGTCTGGACAGAGCTGGCAGAACAGGGGAGAGAAAGAAAACTCAATCCATAAAACATGAAAATAAAAAATGCTGAGACAGACCAAGAAACTAAGAGCAAGGAATTGCACTGGAAGGCAGGGGGCTGTAAAAAGGTGCTTCAAGCATGTCAGAACACATGAGAACTCCAGCAGAGAGAAGTGGAAAAGAAAAATTGAAAGAGTGACAAAAAACAAGAGCAGCAATTGTGTCACTGGCTGCCCTAATGACACATCAGCTGCAAGTCCTTGTCTGGTCCTCCTGCAGAATGGTCAGTCTGGAGATTGCTGATCCAAGGTTGTTGAGTTCATCAGTCAGGGTCCCAAATGCACTTCCCTTTGCACTGTGGATATACCATAAAAAACAGGGCAGGGGCAAGACACAGATTTTAAAGGACACAGATCCCCTGGGAGGGGCGCCCAGCTCCAGTTGCTCAGTGGCATCTTCAGACCTGCTTGAGACAGGCAGGGCCCCAGGAAGGACAGTGTGCCCTTGGGGTTCTCCATGTTTCAACCACAGGGTTCCTCTTTCACCACTCATCGATAGCTCAGGGCTTATCCAAGAAGAGGCACTGCCAGGACACAGCACTTCCCTGTGCTTTCCCAGCTCTCAGAGAATGTGAGGCTTGCACAGCTCCTGGCAGTCTCCCATTTTACTGCAAGGGACTCACAGCCATCACCAAGGCTGTGCTCAAGCTTGGTCACAGCTGCATTTCCCTGAGCCCAGGGGAATGGGCACACAGGTCAGTGTGTGCAGCCACACTGGGGTGAGAGCCCTCACCTTTCACCTGGACGGCAGAGCCACCTTCCGCTGCCTTTGCTGAAGCTCTAGCTGGAGAAAAATCACAAAAATTCCTCCCAGAGCAGTTTTTTAGAGCCAACTGCAAAGCAGACTCTGCGAAGGGTGATAACCCATGAGGAGGAGCCTCTCCCAGACAGCTGCCAGGGGAAGTCTGTTACCTGTTGCTGTTTGCAGAGGACAGGAGGTGGGAAAAAACCACTATCAGAACATAAGGCTGGGCTGAGAAGTCTCCCTGCCTCTCAGGGCAGCACTTGATCAGCTTTGACGTGCCTAAACACTTAATCCCCACGGGGCTGCAGCAGGAAGAACCAGCTGATTTATTTTCACTGTGCACAGTCCAACTGACCCTGCCATGCCCGCAGTTCCCCTGCCCAAAAGGTACTTGCTCTTCTTCTTGTCTCCTTCTCTACTATCCATCAGGTATTAGATGCTGTGGCTGATGTGTGGCTGGTCATGCTCTTTCTCGTTATATTTATATTTACCTGTGCAGCAAAGGCTGGGCTGAGCCCGAACGGCTCCAATTCATGCCCAAGCATGTGCAAATGTACACCTGAAGAGACCATCCTCTGCAACAGAGCTGGACTGAAAACCCTACCTGGAGAAATAGCAGCATCCACCATCTCTCTAAACCTCTCCAACAATTATTTGCGGATTCTCAACACCAACACCTTCAGAAACCTGACCTTCCTTCACAGCCTCTGGCTAGATGGCAACAATCTGACTTTCCTGACCCCAGGAACTTTCCATGCTCTCAGCAGGCTGCAAGAACTGCACCTCAGCAGGAACTCACGCCTCACCTACCTGCACGCAAACACTTTCAGAGGACTATTAAACCTCATCAGCCTGGATTTGTCCCACTGCAATATCTTCGAAATCCACCCACTTCTATTTTCACACCTGCCTTCTTTAGAAAGGCTGGATTTAGCCTCCAATAACATGCGGTATGTCCCACAGGCCTTTAGGAACCTCTCCAGCCTCACGAGGCTGTCCCTGGAGGGCAATCACATAGAAGCCATCGGCAGAGATTCCCTGAAGGACCTGGAAGCCCTGTACGATCTGAATCTCAGGAAGAATCGGATATGGATCATTCAAAATGGAGCTTTCACAAAGCTTCTCAGACTGGGCATGTTAAATTTGGGACACAACTTCCTCACTGATTTGCCTAATCAGCTTTTTGAAGGATTGACCCAGCTCAAGACCATGCACCTCGAAGCCAACAGAATCACCGCTGTCGACTGCACCTTCAGACAGCTGCTCAACTTGAGAAGCTTGTACTTGAACAACAACCAGATCTCCTCGATCTCAGACTCCGCTTTTTTATACCTAAACAAGCTGCACTTCCTTCACCTGAGCAGAAACAACCTCAGCTCCCTGCCCACGCGCCTGTTCGCCGAGCTGACCAGGCTGAGGTACGTGCTCCTGTCCCACAACCCCTGGAGGTGCGACTGCAGCACGCTCTGGCTCTGGACAGCCACGCGCCAGGCGGTCATCCAGGGGCTGGACTGTGCCTTCCTGGGCCCCCCCAACACCACAGCCCCCCGGGAGCCCCGTCCTGGGCAGCTGGGGGACTGCACGGTGCCACTGCAGCCGGCCAGCGAAGACAAGTGCAGGGTGGCTGGTACCAGCGTGGCCCCCAGGCCCCCCGCCCTGCCCGGCCAGCTCATCCTGCTGGCACTCGCCTGCCACACGTGGTACAACGAGAGGGGATGGGGCACCGTGGTGGCCACGTTCTGATGGTGTTTCAATCATAACGTGGAGGTTTCTTGTTTGTTTTCTTGGAATTTGTTTGCGAACGATGGTTTTCACGACAGGTGGATGTTATGTGGAAATAAAGGGATTTTAATAAACAGGAATAAATTATTTAATTGACGGGCAATACTCTAATCTGAAAGGCTAACGTCAAGATTCAATGCAAATACTCACATTGGCAAGTTTGGGGCTGGGGTTTGTGCTGGTGATGTGGGGCTGGGAAGCATCTTCCCCTCTGTCCTTCCCCTGGGAGGGGCTGCCTTCCTGTGCCCAGTTCCTACTGGGCATATTGTGAGTACTGCTGAAATAGGAATGAATGGCACATGCTCCAGTGTATCTGGAGTTCTTAGAAAAGGCCTGGTCCATCAGCATCACTGTGAGCTTGTGGTACCTTCCCACAGCAGGCACATGGGGATCTCTGCTGTTAGAATGTAAGACAGTGTTGAGGTGTGGGCAAAACCACCACCATGTAAACATTTTATCACTCAGCAGTTCCTCACAGCACACTGAACCTCGGCTAACATGGCTCTGCCTTTACCTGTGCAAAGAGGTCATTTGTCTCAGGGATGGTCTGCACAAGTTGTGTCTCCCTGCATGCCATCGAGGAGCTCTGTCACAGCACAGTTCCAGGGCCATTCCCCCAGCCTGTGTCCCTTCAGCTGCTGGGAGACACCGATCAGCCTTCTCCATCCTCCCAAATGGAATTTTCCATCTGTGCAGGTGTATTAAAAACCCTTATCCAATGTTTACTGGGTGCTCACAGAAGGAAGCAATGGAATGTGTGCCAGACACACCACATTTGTCCCTGTCCTTAGAGGAATTACCCAAGCTGATAAGAAGTAAGAGAGAAATAAACCCTTGTTTAGGGCTGAAAACACACAAACCAGCACAATTTGACACAGGAAACCTGCCATGGAGTGCAAAGCAGGACCAACCTTTACTGTTACAACAGGGAAGGGACAAAGTGGGGCTTCACAACAGAACCACACATGCTGCATCCTCGTTATATTTGTGATTAGGTTTGTGCAAAGTATTTAACAGGCAGTACAATAAATTTTTGCTCATGTTGTTTGTGCTGTTTCCTCACTTTCCTCAGCTTCACATACTTTGAGAAGTAGTGGAAAAAAACTCCAGCTGGCTTCTTGCTCTTGCATTCCTCTCTATCAAGCTGCAATAGAAAAAGGCAGAAGCAAAAAAGCAAGCAAAAGTCCACCTCAGCATTTTCTTAAGTCCCTAAAAGATTAGATTTTTTCAACTGAGTAATACAAATCGGTGAAAAATTGATATGGACAAGAATCTTGTCCTTCTCTCAAGGCTTTGAGAAAATATTCTTTCCACTTTTAGACCACCACCTCATTAAACAGTAACAGGAGCACTAAATTACTTCTTCTGTGCTATGATAAAGTCATAGAAATATTTAACAAGTTATACACAGTATGCTCAGGGAGAACATGGGGCTACATTTTTAATCCATAAAAAATGAAACTTGCAAGGAATACAAGAAAAAGGCCAGGAAACACAGGTCTGAGGAGGCAGAATCTGGGCTTGCAAATGTATTTGAAGGAGGACCTTAAGATTAAGGACAAAGACAACATGTATCCACAAGGGCAGCAGCAGCCCCTCCTACTGTTAAAAAAAATTTTATATGAACAAAGCTGACACTACTAAAAAAACCTTGGAGACAAAAAGCATGTAATTGAAGAAGCAAAACAAAGTATAAATACTAACAAATAATTCAATATTAAAGAGCAAAAAGAGTTGCAGGAAGAAGGAAATGTGCTAAAGTTCACACCTCCTGTTGGAAATTTTAGGTGCATTTGACAAAATAAACTATTTGTAAACCTGCTTGTTAAGAATGTTTACTGGAGAGAAAGCACTGGGTTTGTCCTGACTGCCCTGCACTGGACCTTCAGTGTGAAAAAAATCCACTTTGCTTGGACCCCAAACAGTACATCCAGCACAAGGAGATGCTTTATTTGTCAAAGTACCCACTTCTCCCCCTTTACCAGGAGGCAAAAGAGACAAGACAGGATAGATGCACGTGGCCACTTCCAAAGTCCAAGAATTTTGACCTTAATTACACCACACCCCCAGCCAGTGCCATAAATCACCAGAACAGTTTCAGTGGGATGGCTGTGACTCTAGGTACGGTGTATCACTCCATCTTGAGTGAAAACATGCTATTTCCTGTGGGAAGCTTTGTTAACATATTTTTCTTTTGAAAAAAATTGTACCAGTGGAAAGTTTCCAGCCAGCTCTGCACAAGGCACCTTGCAGGGAATCACTGGGGTGGTTTGCTGACCCCCCATGCTCAGAGCAGGGAGCACTCCCAGGTGGTGCCAGCACAGCCCATGCTCTAACCCCTGGCATGGGCTCCAGCCCCTCTTCAGCTCCCTATCAAATTCCTCCTTTCCAACTGCCCTTTTTTTTTTCCAATCTCCTACACATCAAAAATTAAGTCCCTTGCTCAATTAGTTCTCTTGCAAATATTAATCTCTGAAGCCCCCAAGGCACAACACAGAAGCTGCTGCTTCAAACAAACTTTGCTTTTCAGGGCCCTTCCCCTGCCGTGCTCGCAGCAGCACCAACCCCTCCACACGCTCTGAGGGAGCAGTACCTCTATCAGATTTACATTACAGATGAAGGACTGGGTGGGGCACTGCAGCCCAGAAGCACCAACTGCAGCTGAAGACAGGCTGCCATGCTGGGTCACTGCAAATAAGGAGAGAAGCGTGTATTTAAATGTTTTTATTTCAACTAATGCTTTGCCACCATATTACATCACTTTGAATAGCTTGGAATAGCAATATGATCTCAAAATATAGCAAAGAGCTTGCCAAAGCAAGAGAATATTAAATCCTATGGATACAGCATCTTCCTTCTTTGGCAACAATGCTTTCTTCCATTTTTCTGTAAAAATAATTTTATATTCCAGCACATTTTCTGTTCACTTTATTGAACCCTGCTGTTTATACCATTTGCCTCTTCCCTGCACAAAACCTCTCCACAATGTAGTATGGTTTTGTATCTAACAGCATTTTAAATAAAAAAGTTATAGTTTTCATGCAGATTTTTGTAAAAATTATTTTCTAGGTGCTGAACAGAACTGAACCAAGATGCAAACAAAAATGCATTCACTTCCATTCTCAGGTGTAACCGTGCCATCAACAACATGATCATATGTTACTGCAAGAGGTCCAAGGATGGTGGTATTATCATATGTAGTATTAACCTTAAAAAACAAACAAACCAAAAAAAAAAAACCTTTTTATAAGCAGCAAGAGAAAAAACTGCCATGCTTTATTTGTAAAGTAATCAAAATAGTTAGATGTACAAAAAAGCACCATGTACAAAGAACACCAGAGGAAGTACATCTTCCTAATTACACATTTCTCATTTAGCATTGCGAGCTGGCCTGCAGGTCCCAACTTGTACTGTAGCTTCATTTGCAAAATTAAGGATGTGGTCAAACCTAAAATATGCTTGGATTGTATGACAGAAATTAAAGTGGACTGCAGATAGAAATTAGATTTGTTTCCATTGCAACTCATACCAACCACCTTATAGCCCTCGAGGGTAAAAACCACATGTCAAGTATCTGAGAAATTATGGAGTGAAAACAGCTCCAGAGCAATATTGCAAGATGCAGGTCTGCTATGAATGCATTTCTGTGAGCTCTTGATAAGTCAAACTTTCCTTTGGGAAAAGAGCACGTCTGTTGGTTAAAACTCCTCCCCCTGAGAATTTTGATAAATTTGTCTTGCAAAGCAAAACAAAGTCCTTTGAACTTCAACAGTTCCAAGGCCAACAGCATTTCAGCGTGGTCACAGCCGATCTGCTACTCATGCACCCAGGGTGGCAGGTTGGGTTTTTGATGCATTTTGGTTTGGTTTTTTTTCTTTACTTGGATCATCCCTTTTATACTCGCTTCATTCCTCTGCCCATCAAGCAGGCAAACACGGTCATGACCATCTTTGGCTTCACCTCCACAAGATCTTCTGGAAGAGCATAAACTCTGGCACCAATTCTTCTTGCCATGGACACAGCATACCTATTCACCATGAAAAGATGAGGTGGTCAGCACCAAAACTGCTACCAGTACTTGATTAAGTCAAATCCTGCCCCATCCAACACAATTTCACCCATTCTTTATTAAGATTCAAGATGTGGAGCAGTTTAATCACAACACATCCTTTCATTTTACACCTTTTTCTCATCTTTTGCTGTTTTCCTTTTCCACAGTAAAGTGTTTTTAATGTGCAAATTGACCTTTGAATGTCAAGTCCACTTTGCCGACAGTTAAAAAAGCATCTTAATTAATATTTCTTTGGGTTAATAGCATAAATAATGAAGGATTAATCATGTAACACTTCCTTTTCTGTTTGCTCCTTACTAATAACAAAGTAAGACTACTATTTGCCAGAAATTTTACTGTCATTCTGCCACTGCAGAACAGTCACAGAACACACATTTCAAAGGCATGTTTTAATAGGCATACTTTAAACTTGACAATCTGTGATGATTCAACAAGACATAAGACATACAAGGGCTCCATTTCAAAACTCTGAGCCACCAGCTGAACACTTCAAATGCCTGAACAAACAGGTGAGAAATAGAGTATCACTGGTAAGAACCGCCAGAGCTGCATTTGTCTCAGCCAGCCAGAGTTCAGCCAACTGCTCCCTCCAGCGTCACGGGCAAGGACAGCAACTCGATTTCAGTAAGTGCTGCCACCGTAAAAAGTACCGTGCTAAAAGAAACTGAAAACCACAGCAATAAACTGTGGTCAAAGCACCTACAGCTTGAGGCCAGCACACTGAATGTGCCCCCTTTGAATGCAAAACAGCTTTTGAGAGAGCAAACTCACTTAGCATTATTCTGCTTGTCATCCTCCGATAGGTTACCAGTCTTTACTAGGTCATAGTTGATACAACCAGGCTGGATGGCATCGATTAAATCCACAACTGCCAAGCTCGTGCTGATAGTCTTGTCCTGGAGAATGCAGGCACAGAGAAGTAAAGATGAGTGGCCAATCCTTAAAGCATAATTCTCACCTCAATTCAGCCGCTCTGCAATGTGCAAAGAAGTTTTAAAAACTTCCAAAGAAGTCTTAAAGCCTTTTCAAAGCAGCAGTGTTAGTGACTATTCCCAGATGGACTAGAGGGGAAAACCAAACTGCTGCCTCACCTTTGGTAGTAATACAATACAATTACTATTTACTGCTAATGCTCTGAAAATCCAAAGAAGTAATCATTGTGCAGGCAGCAGCTCTGCCCCGCTGAGCACAGCCCAAGGCACAATGGTCACCTCCAAATGCACACCAGCTCCAGCCCCTTTGCTTGCCAGCATCCCAACTCCCATCTCTGCCCCAGATCGTGACCACCCCACCCTCCTCTGCCACTATGGGCTGTCCTAAACAGTCTCCTATCTTGTAGCTTGAAGCCATTCAGTTCCCAGCACAGACTGAATCCTATCCTATTTAAACTCCTTTCTATGATGCCCCTGCTTCTACTCCAGCTGAGAAAAAAATTTTTGGGCACTCGTCTCCTTTTGTAGGCAAGCAGGGAACCTGCACCTTGAAATTCTGGATGGAGGTGGACTTGCCAGCTTCCTTCAGGGTCCGGTTTACCCAGCTGACTATAATGTCATCGTTGGCTTTCTGACCATCACCCAGGTCCTCGAGGACATTCAGCGTGTACCTGAGAACCAGCAGAGAGAACAAAATGAGGCACAGAGCCAGGACAAAGCCATGCAGCCAGGATGCAACATGAGCCATGGCAGCTTGGAAAGTCTTTACATAGTCTCAGCTCTGGGTTTAGGGTTTTTTTAAACTCCTTTAGCAAAGAGAAAGAACCATGTATCCTTTCTGAAGTATGATTTCTGTTAAAGCTTTTAGCCTTTCTAGCATTTCTAGGGTCTTTAATAGGAGCTCACAAGATTGCCTGGGCTCAGGACACTTGTTAAGATTGTTTTATCTTTGAGCATTTGCTCCACAGGGGTAGCACATTACCTAAAAGGTGTGGACTGCCTCAGGAGTTAGCATTCAGACATCTAATGTCAAATTAAGAGTTACCACGCACCTTTTTTTCCCAGGCAGATATTTGCATAATCTTACAATTCTTCAGAACTAGGTAAAGGGGAAGATCAACTTTATCTGTTACTAAGTTTCTTCTTTCCCCCATTCCAACACAAAAGAGGGCTATAAAGCAACACCAGAATGTTTCCCTCTCAATTTCCAATTAAAAATCAGAACATAAAAGTTGTGTAATGTTCCTGCTCAGGTTTCCTGCTTGCGGAGCAGACTTGAGCAGGTGAGAGAAGTGACCCTTGTCACAGGATGATCACAGGTTCACCAACAGGCTGTCCAGAGGTGGCTGCTCCAGCCTCTCATGTGCAGCTCTATCACAGTTTTGTCCAGGTGTGTCTCAGACACCTCCCAGTGGTTTTACAGTCATTCTGGGTGACGTGTTCCAACACTCTCATGGAAGAAACTTCCCAAATTCTGTGCTCCATTCACAAGTTTCACATGTTTGAGAGGGGTCCTACCTTCTCATCAACTGCCACACCAAGGCCAGTGTCAGTGTTGGGTTTCCATCATTCAGGTCTTGCCCTCCAATGCCGACCAGGGAGAATTTAGCTGGATGCTTTCCCAAGTCGACAGCATAGTTACAGTTTTCCAGCTACACAGGACAAGAGTTTAAACAGAAAAGTCACTCAAACACACTCACTTGACTTGGAAGCCTCAAACAAGAATTTTTAGTGTCCATGGCTTCCATTAAAGTCTTTTGACATGTTTACCTTTTTCATATTTGCTCCAAGTTTAGGGTATGGAGGCTTGTTAACCTTATTCCAGTCAACAGGGACTTTGATCTTTTCATATAACTGTAGTATTACCAGTGCATCCTGGAGATCACTAAAATGGAAAACATGGATTAAGTCTAATGTTTCCAGATTTGAGTGCACTCTGACTTTGTCACATCATGAATAATTACTATTCTTTACATGTGGTTGCAATTTCAACAAGAATCCTAAAAAGAAAATAAAAAAAAACCTGCTGGGTCTTCCAAGAGCCTAAAGCTTACCCGTAGAGGTGATTTACGTGGGGGTTCACACCAAGGGAGTTCATCCAGTTGCGGAAGGTCCGTTCCTCGCGCGTCTCTCCTGCACGACAGGAAACAGGTTCACTGGCCAATTCTACTAGTGCAAAGCTGAGCAGGGATTTGCACCTTGCTAGGCAGGGAGTTTTGAGCAGCTGAGCTCACCAGGAGGTTTTGAACAGAGAGAGAGTGATTGTTTTTTTTTCTACTATCATTTTTTTCAAAGGAGGAGGGTGACCCTGCTATCTAGTCTTGGATATTCTTTTGATTTCCTCAGGCCTCAGAAGAGGCTTTTGCACTTTCTGCAAGAAGGAGCAGAAAGGTCATTCACATTGAATGTGATATGACCAGTGAGCTAACTGCTGTCACAGCCAGTCCCAGTTGTGCCAACAATGAGCACTCCCATGAACATCTCACTGCATTTCTGAGGTTTTCTTGCACATCACAGGAAATGGCAAAACCAAATTCCCCGGCATGGTGAGTGATGGGCTGCTGGCAGGGTGCCTACAGGTTCAGGCTCCACAACAGGGTCAGAGCAGCTGAGCAGGCTGCCAAACGCCCTTCTCCTCTGCCCCAAATGAATAAACAACCACTGCAGCACTGAAGCCTCAAATCATAGGTGTTACTTCAACAGAGATACCTCTACAGGGGCACAGCCTCCAGTGACACAACTGTTTACTTTACACAGTCCCCTCCCTGCTAATTTTGTGGCTGATCCGGCCATCACCTTCCAAGAGGGTCCAGTCGATGTCCTGGTTTTCAGGCTTGGTAAGTGCTGGGTACTTGTTGAACAGGTTGGCAACGAAGGCCAGGTTCAGTTTGGGGTTGCCACTGACCACATCAGCCGGAGTGACGAACTGCCGGCAGCCGAGCCGATCCGCCTGCTGCAGCATGTACTCTGCCCTCCGCAAGTCATCCTTCTCCTGCCAGGGATGCAATGGACAAGAGCTGTCAACAGACAGGGCTACAAAGCAGATGGGAAGCTCCTGACCACTATCTGGAGAATGGCACAAGGCCACGTTTGGCAGCAGTCACTAATGGAGGGAAGGGATGAGGCACACACGCCAACCCTGCTGCCGTGCCATTGTCAGGGCTTGTCTTAGCTATTTTTCTTAGCATGGCGCTTTCCAAGCTCACATGCTGTCAAATTTTAAAGCTTTTGGAACTTGGTGTTTCTAAAGAAGTCAATATGCTCCCGAATGGAACAAGCCCACAAAGGATTTCTCAATCAGCTGTGTTAATTGGAGGGTAGTGACCAGGCTGGCAGCAAGCACTCATTGAGCGCACACCTGAAGTGTGCACATGGCCACTGACACTGCACACTAGAAATTAAGACACTGGGCTACCCAGATGTCATGGGGCAATGATAGGGAAAACAAGTAGTTCATGATTCTACAGGATGAGGACACAACAGCCTGAATACTTACATTGAAACCCGACATGTTAATATCAATCTGAGGCTCTCCTTCTTTCTGCCCTTTGGGTGCAATTTGATTGAGGAGGTGGAAATAGGCTCTGGAATCCTGAAATGAATGAAAAAGAAAGTTCAGCTCTCCTGCACAGCAGTGAATACACCATAACAATTCATTTCAAGCTCATTTTTAACAAGTCACCGTGCATAACTGGCTTATGTACCTTTACTGAATTGCCAAAATCTGTAAGCTTAAAAGAGAGCACAATGGTAGAAATCCAGGCAGCAGGAAAAGAAACAAAGGGAAAAGGTTAGAAATATTTAAGATTATAATTATGCAATTTAACTGTTTGAAAGCTCCCTTTGCTAAAAGCTCTGGTGTCACAGACACTTCTGCAGAGGCTGGAGGAGGCAATGACCCCATGCTGCTCACACTCACGGCCCCAAGGCAGCCCCACACTCTAAACAAGGCATCCATTCCTACTGCCACAGCAATGATGAAAATGGCTCAGTGAAGACAAATTCCAAGCAAAAAGCTAATTACAAGCTGTCTGAATGTTTTATTCTCTGCCTGCACATTAGCCTGAACAGCTTAGAGGAGAGAGGCCAGGGATGGTCACAAACCAGGAGGAGACAATAGCTGTAGTGATTATTTATCAACTACATGTCCTTTTAGTCCTCAGCACTAAGGAAGACCTCAGCATCTCATGGCAGCCTAGGAGATGAACCACAGAAGCCAACAGCTATCAGAAAAACTGCCAAGTAATTTTGGAGTTTGAAATAAGAGTGATCATGTACACATAGGTCAGATCTATGCTCCCCAAGAACCTCAATTATCAATGGATTTTTCTATCTCAATCATCTTTCTCCTTCTTGAAACTGCTGGCCATGTGAATAAGCTCCAGAAAACTGCTCAGACCAGTGTCCAGATGCCCCACACTGACCCAGAGTCACCATCCTCCATTTCTCCCCAGTGCCCCCAACTCACATGTGAAAAGCAGCTTTAAGAGTCCCCAGTCCCATTCCTACTAAACCCAGTGTGAAGAGTAAGGTCTTGTTTCCCTGCCTCTCTCCAGCCCATAACATTTTAGATTAAATACTATCACCTGACAAGAGTATATGGGAGTCTCACTCTCCAGTGAAGCATTTTCCCCTCTTATCTCCATCAAAATATAGATAAAGGACATTTGAAAACGTGTAAGTAATACCAATTTCGTGGTCAATTAAAACATACAACTGCTAGCAGCACTGGAGGACCTCAAATATAACATCCCAAACCCCCCCAGTAAGAAAACTCAGAGCTTTGGTACCTTGATATCTGAGCTGAAGTTACTGATTTTGTGCCAGCCTGCGTTTTCCAGGTGGTAGTTGGCCCATCTTAGGAGCAGCTCTTCTGGGGATAGTTTCATAAGATCCTCCAGATTTTCACCATCACGAAGTAAGGCAGCCAGTGCTACAAGAAAAATGATTGTGAAGGAAGAGTCAAACCTGCATGCCAGACTTTGAGCTGCAGCAAGATTTCAGGGGGGTACAATACCAACTACTGATTATGCCAAAATATTCTGGATATTAGCAGAGATTTCCTGAGTTGGTTGTTACACAGAGAGGAGTATAAATTATCCAGAAAAAGTATGTGTAAAAAAGTATTTTCTCTTTTCTTGTATAACAAAATTCTCTGGACTTTATGTGCAGTCTTTTAAGCTGATGACAGGAAGCTAAATGCAAATGCACTTCTATCTCAATGAAAAATGCTTCCAAGCAGTTTCATAGCACAGTTAAAAAAACCCAGAGGAGCCAAGATAAGCACCCTTTCAGCTGGCCAGCGCTTCCTTTGCCATGAATTTTCAGTCTAAGCCAAACAGTGTCAACACTTCATGATGGGGAAGCTGAAATAAAAGACACTGATGCCCCTCCATCCATCTGGATACTCTGATAGCACATGCAGGAATATCAGAGCTCTTCAGATGATTTGAAAAGTTTAAATTTTAGAGGCTATCATGCAGGACCAAGTGAGCAGAGGGAGAGATCTGCAGCATGAGTCTCTCACCACCGAGGAGAAACCGTGCAGCTTGAGCTGCACCACTGACAGTAGCAAGAAGGATTTCAGAACCAAATAACTATCACAGAGCTGAAGCCCCCCTTTTTAATTTTTTTATTTTTGAGAAAGATATGCAGTTTTCTGTATTCCTGAAAGGATCCAAGCTGCTTTTGCCCCATCCCAACACGGTTAGGAACCTGCAGCTGGAGCAGCCTAGGGCATCCCCAAGCAGTGTGCTCATTCACTGCCAGGCTCAAGCCAAGCTGCATCTTGACTTACAGGCTGGTGTTCAGCCAGTTCTCCAAGGGCTGATTCACATCGCCAGGATGGCACAACCCACCTGCATGAACTCAGAATGCAGCTTACCTTCATTTCTGCTGAGCTCGATGTCAGCGAACAAGCCGATCTTAATGACCTGCCAGAGGAGCCCAAGGACCAGGTGGGGTTTCCCTTCCCTCAAGTCCTCTGCACCAATATTGACAACATGACAGCCGATGGCGGATGCAGAGTTCAAGGCCAGATTCAGGTTCTCCTGCAAACAGCAAAGCCCAGTCAGACACAGCCCGGGGAGATGCTGCTTTCCCTTTCATCCAGCACCAGCAGAGTGGAGGTTTCCCCCTTGTCCTTGCTCCAACAGCAGCAGCTCAGAGGAAACACTCCCGGCCACTCTCCAGCTGAAGTTTTAAGGGAGCTGTGGTGGCAGCAGGCTGAATCAATAAGAACTGAACTAGGCACCAGGGTCTAATTTCAGCCTCTGGTATTTAGTTTCAGCCTCCGAGTTAGTTGCATCTAGTGGCATCAACAAGAACAAGTGCTAATTTACACACACACAGGCATCCTCACAAAAAACAACCTATCCTAGCAGAAAATCACTCATAACCAACAACCACATTGTTTAAAGAAGACAGTGCTGTACATAATCACCACAGCAATATCAGGTGTGTACAACATTTCAGCCACTCTACCCATTTTGTCATTAATTCAGCATTTTTGAACCATGCCCAGGGAACTGTCAATTACGCACAGTATAAAACTGAATTTAATAATTAAACAGAAGCTATAAAACTTTCTCCTTTCCAACATTCCACAATAATGCCTTGAGCCACCATGCTACATTCATTAATTCTATCTTAATACTAATTTCAGAAAATAAAATACAGAAATGCTTTATACCTGAATTATGAATGGTGTGAGTTTCTTCTTATTAATTGCTCTTTCATCAATTGTGTCAGGAACAGAAAGATTGATCATTTTGCTGTTAAGAGGAAAACCAATGATGTTTGAACATCATATTAGTATTTAATCCAAACAAAACTCAATGCACTGTGACAGTACTCACCACAGCACATTTCCTTTAGCCTGCTTAGTTTTGTGTATTTTTTTTTTTTCATAAAAATCGAGATTGCATAAATCAGAAGTTAATATTTGCACTATCAAGAATGTATTTGTAACTAATAGCTAAGCCTGAAACTTTAAACACGTTCCCAGCCACTACTGATCTCAGCTGCTGGAGCAAAAAGAGCACATGAATTATTCACAGTGCAGTCTCTGAACTAGTGAAGACTCATGGCTCTGCTGACATCCTCTGCATGTTCTAGTAAGACAACAAACTTCCTTCTATTGTAGAGGTTTACTACTGCTGGCAAGAAAACCCGACCCAAAAAAGAACAAACACTTGGAGAGCTCAGTGGGGAACATGTGAGCACAATGAATTTTTAATCAACACGAAGTACAGCAAATGTAAACGTTATAATATAAACTACATGCTACCCAGTTCAGTCTTTGCCTAAAGCCATGAATTACTTGAAACTTGGGAAATAAACCAACTAAAAATATGCATCGTGAGCTAAAGTTTAAAAAATAAAAGAAATTAAAGAGAACAGGTAACTCGCTTAAACTTACTTTGTGTATTGATACAGAGTTACTGAAATTCCAGATTGATGCAGTTCTCCACTATATTAATTCACTTACAATAAAATAAATGAACCTAACCCATAAAACCAATAAAAACCTCACATGTAGAAGGTTGCTAGTATTTAGCCCTGGATGCCCTCTGCTCTTGGCATGTAACAGAATAAGTCACCTAACTTACTTAGTGCAGTTATTAAAAAGAACAAGAAGACTCCTAGAAAATCCATTTTTGGGTTAATGCATAATAAGGTCACTAACATTCCCACAGAGGACACTGTCTGCCTAAATGTCCAAGGGAATGGGCTATTTATCACAGGTGCCCCTCCCCAAGCTACCCAGCAGCAGGCTGAGTTTGCACCAGGACAACTCCTGCTCCCGCAAAGCACCTTCTGCCCCCTCAGCAAACTCAGCCTCCAGCCCAAACAAAAGCACTGGATGAAAATATCAGCTGGCACCAAAGCTGAGGCATCACACAATGGCAATGAAAGCCTGAGAGACTGAGCCTCTTTTTATATGTGCAAAACGTTATGCACACACACCAGTCACAAAACCAGCCTAGAATAGAATGAAAATTCCCCTAACTACAGTTTTGGAAAGTTATTTTGCTGATTTTTAACTTTTTTTTATTTAAGAGCCATCATGACTTACCATAGCACAATCCCATCTCCCACAGCTTTGAACAGGTCATCTGTATTTGGGTTCATTGGAATAACGTGCCTACAGTCAGGATCATTTTCCAGGGCTTTGTTTATCCAGTTTACAAAGGCATATTTCTCTTCCTCTAAGATAACCAATCACAAATTTAATACAGGTCTTTTTCATAACAAAGATTTTCCCAAAAGAAGCAGAGTACGATAGCCCGGGGAAATAACAGCCCCACTATCATTACCACACATTTTATTAGTCACACAAAGTTCAAAGAAAGAAGACTCTCACTCACAACTATCAGAATATTCCTGTTATTTACTTAACAACTTTACCATATTCAAGTGTGACACAAAGACTTCATCTGCAAGCACAGTTAACGAAGCAAATAAGAACACATTTAAATTTTACACTGTTAAATTTGCAGCACAGAAATTCTATCCTGCTTTCACCCTGATGCGGGATCACTCGGCTCTCAAGAGAACCAGAGCACAGCACAAGGCATGATGGTAGAAATGGGCTGGTTTTGGTATAGGACCTCCAAAAACCCAAGGGAAGGGTGGGGAAGCAGAGGGGTACCTGAGTAGGAGTGCTGGGTCCCCTCGCTGGAGAGCTCTGAGGTGCCCCCGATGGCACAGATTCCTTCCTTCCTGTTAATGGCTCGTCGGAATGTTTTAGCAATATCGCTGCTTTTCACCTCTTGGAAAATCTACAATTTAAAGTGCTCTGTTAGACAAGAAAAATTCGTCTTCATGAAACAAAAAGGACCACAGAATGAGCTATTTCTTCTCAGCTTTAAAGCAAACTTCACAGTAAAATCAGTAAATGTGAAGGGCCCAGCAAAGGTGTGGTGTATTCAATCTGACATGGACCGTGGGCAGAAAGTCACCCCACTTTCTCAAAACACACACTGCAAGTGCCTATTGAAACCGAAGCATTAGCCATGAAGCACCTTGCATATATTTACCTTTACAAGTAGATTTCAAGAGATTACAAGAAAAAATCATAAAACCTTTGCAGTCTGAGCATAGGTAACGCATGCAGCAGGTCCTGCAGGGCCAAAGTTGAGAAAGCTGTGGTGCAATTTTAACCAGATGCTCGTGAGACTGTGACTTTAGTCCACACAAAAGACTTTGTCCACAACCCAAGAAACAGTTCTCATTAAGCATATAACAGTCAAATCTGCAATAAAGTGTAACAAAGAGTGCTCTAGGTAAAGATTCCCCCTTCAATAGCAGCAGGCTTCAGCTAACTGGAAAAACACTCTCCTACTGGAAGGCAGAAGAGATGCTTTAGCACAGGAAGACTGCACATGCCATTTGCACAGGCTGTATGCTACTGTTAGTGGCCCCACGGCCCTACAGAACTGAGCAGCTTTTAGTAAAAAACACATTCAGTGGCTGGAAAGCCTACTGTAACTCCCTCAAAACTGAACTAAGTTAGTTTCAGCCAAGCTGAAAACACAAATTATATGTGTACAGGTTCTCTAAACACTACTCAGAAAAACATAATGAAACAGCACTGTAAAGCAGGACAATAACGTGCATCTGCTAAAGGGAGAGGACACCAGGCTGCAGAGGTGTCACTACAGGGCCAGGCTGCTGGCTGTCACATCTTAATTTCCCTGTCCCTTGAACACAGGGAAGGTGGCAAATCAAAATGATGATACAGTGCAGTTAAATCATCGCCTCATGACATGCAGAGGTTGATCAGGTAAAGCTAACTGATGATCTGAGAGCCCAAAAGTTGGGAGATTTCTGGTTGGTTGGCTTTAACCACAAGGATTTTGTTTTAGATCTATTTAAGATTTCCTAGATTAACTACTGGTATTGCATATCTTCTTGAGAATACATGCTCTCATGCTGAGGTACCACTAAGTCCCTTGGTCCCGATGTAAAGTCAGTCTGTGTCATTCTTTGTACCATAAACTCCAGCAAAAATGCTCAGCTGGAAAACAGCGAGAGTTCAGTTTGTAAAAATCATACAGCTAAGAATAGCTGCTAATGTACACCTCAGCTGCCCTAAGATATTTTTATCTTTACTCAATCATTGGTACCTTTCAAATGTGACAGAAGAGATTCATTTCTTTCTTCCTAGTGCAAAGTTAAAAGTTATATACCAGCTCAAACCAACAGCTGAAACATGCACCCAGCATGCAAGTGTTTACAAACTGCAAACTCCAACTTACTAGATGACTCCGAACTCAAAAAGTTCAGAGGGTCTGAAAACAACTAAGGAACAGAAAGTGAAGATAAATTAAGAAGTATCAAGAAAACTAATAGACATGAAAACAGCTCCCTCAATGAACTGCACATATTTCAATTACTTCCTCAGCATTCAAACATCAGAGCATCAAAAGTATGATGAACATACATTGAACCATTATCTCAGAAGACTTGTGCTTTTGTAAAAATTAATAAAATTTAAAATTCTGGCTTCTTTTTATTAAAAAAGACTGATCCTCCAACTGGTCCTATCACTTTACTCCTGTTCTTCCCTTTCAAGGCAAGAGATTTGAATTTGCCTAGATCAGCACCTAACACAAATCCAAGTGTGTCTTGAAATGCCCTTTCAACTCTTTATCAAATACTTGTAGTCCCATTAAGCAGAGAAAGGAAATTATTCTGATACGAGGGAAAAACAAGCATTCATCTGTGCGCCTGGAAAAACTGAATAGCTTCCAGTAAATACTGTAAGCTTGGATCATTGCAGATCTTTTTTTCCAGTGGCCACCTCATGTGGAAACATTATTTTGGCCTCCAATGAAGCTATCATATTGGAAAACCACATGGGTTCTTTCTTAGTGGTTGGCTGGTTTTTGTTCAAAGACCAACCAATATTTCTCCTCTGTCCAAATCTAAAGGTTGTCGATAACAGCACAAAACACTGATCATATACCTGTACAAAGAACTGATTTTTACATGGGTCAGAATTGATCAGCTTGTCAAAAGAAGATTAGGATTAGGATAAGTGGCTGAAAAGTCAGGTTCAACCTCCTCTACAATCTTAGCTTTGTCTAAAAGGGCCCCCCCCAGGCTGCTGGCAATTCAGAAATACCACTTACATAGACGAACTCTTCAAAACTAATCTTCCCATCTTTATTCTTGTCCCCATCAATCATGAGCTTCTGGATGATCTCTCTCACTTTGTAGCCAGGGAGAGGCAGGCTGGCCTCCTTGAACAGCTCGTGCAGCTCGTAGTCACAGATGAACCCATTGCTGTTGAGGTCTGAGGAAGAGAAGAGGCAGCAGAAGGTTTAGGAAATGTGCCTGTATCTGACAGAACTGACCCCCAACTGAGAGGCAAGAACGTGACCTCCCCATGTCCAAGAGCTTTATGGAGAGCAACCTGCACACTGGGGACCTGCTGAACCCATGCAGGACACGGGCACACAGCAGGATGGCCACTCCAAGAAGATCAAGGAGCACATTGCTCAAAGGACACCTGCAGGAACCAGAGACACACAGGACACATACACACAGCACATCCTCAGAGAGTGTCCAGCACAAGTCATGGGAACCCTCCAGCTCTGGGCAACAGCAGCTTTGAAGCAGGACAGACCACGATGACTCTGGGCACATGTGACAAGCCTGGTGGTAAAGTTCCACAACAGAACATCTGTATTTTCACAAACAACCTCCAGAATATCTCTTTTTACGTCTAAATACCACAGCTCTCGCATGTTAAAAATAGATGGTAATGAAACACAGCACCTCTTATTTTCTGAACCAAAAGCACCAATTCAGCTCTGCAGTCACATTTTTATCATGTTGTCAGTGATGTTCTCCATTTAACACTGACAGCAAACTGCAACCAGATATTTTACTGCTGCCCAAGAATGCTCTGCAATGACATTTGCTGTCAACAGTCTATCACCAAGCCACAGAAGCACCATGTGTCTAGTGAGATTGTGCCACCTACTAGGTGAGGAAGAAAATAAGAATCTAGTGTGGACGCTGGAGCTTTGCACATAACCTCTTTGGGGACATCATCGATTCTACTGACCACACGTGGCAAATCCAGCAGCCTTTCTACAGGCAAGGGAGGTCTTCCTGCCGCTATGGACAGGCAGGGGCTGGGTGCCTCCTTCCCCAAGCTACCCAGGATGAGCAGAGTGTTGCTCACAGAGATTCACACCTCAAGACATAAGCATGACCCTCCAGCCTCATCTTTGGAGAGGCAGGGATTCAGGGCATGTTGTGCTGTTACTGGCTCAGTAATAGGCTGCTAAAATCCCTTTGCTGCAGGCAAGTGCTACAGACAGCCCAGGGAAGTTAATTCAGTGCCTGAAGAGCTGCACCAGCCCCAGAATCTGATTTTCTTACAAGAGAGAAAGTCACCACAGCCACTGGGGTCAATATTTATGCTTAAAGGGAAATACTCTCAAGAATAAAGAAAACTATCAGGATAGCTCTACGGTCCAGGGTTATTTTTTTTAACCAAATTGTGAAGGTCAATTTACTTTTAATAAGGATTTTGTGGCTTTCAGGTTTTGTTTCACAGCAGTGTTCCAGCAAGCAGCACATCTGCACTCCCACTCCGACCATCTTCATTTCCCAGATCTACGTGTGAATACAGGATTTTAAAATAGCTTTTATCAGTCAGCAAGTGAAACTTTGCTCAGTGGCAAATATCCAAAGTAACCGGAGCAAACCTGTACTTCCTCCTACACCCCAGTCTCTGTGTCTCAGAGTAAAAAAGAGCATCAATTCCAGTGGATTAATAAATACATTAAACTACTTCATGAAAAGTCAGCGTTTACAATAGTGCTGAGGAAATAAAGTGGTTTGGGGCAATGATTAATGATACCAATAGGCTGCTGTCTGGCCCTCAATTTTAGATTTTTTTTCTGAAATAACACAAGCTTACAAAGGCAAGATTTATTAACAGTCCAGCCTGAGATGTCATGAGCAAACTATTTCCCCTCTAGATAAATCACAGCTTCTTCTATTACAGTATTTTTATTACTGAATATAAATTTACAATATGCATCTTTTCTCCTCCTTACAGCCAGTGAGGAAAATAAGTCAGGAAGGGATTTCCTAACCTCCAGGGCCTATGAACCTAAAACAAAACTTTGCTTTCACCCTCAGCATGCAGCCAACTTCCTTGCTTTTGCCTGTGCCTGACTGAACCAACCACAACCCCTTAGCATGCTGCCAAATTAAGCAGGTAAATCCAAAAACATCTTTTCATCACTTCTTCTAATCAATTCACCATCTAAGTTTTACATCTACCCGAACATGAGGGTAGATGTAAGTAGCAGGCAAAGGACAGAGAAAAATAAGACTCCAAAATATATATTGTATCCTTGATGGGATCCGATTTTGATTCAGATTTGGTAAAGGTTTTCCTCTCGATGTGTCTAGGTTAAACATTCAGAAGTGTTTCTGATTCAGGCTTGCATGTGCTACATCTGAACCTATTCAGATGTGAAAGGAATAAAACCTTATACGGTATTTCAAGAGGCAGAAGCCTCTTAGGTGAAACATCAAGAAACTGAGCTCCAAAGTCTGCAGCTCCAATAAGGGATACATGGATTAAAGGATGCTGAAATCTATTTAGAGCTTGGTTCTACATATGAAGCCCTGCAGGGCAATGAGAAATTTACTCCAAGATGGGTCAAGATCTGCCCAGTTTGAAGGTTTCATTCATTCCTGCAATCAGCATCTTCCCAGTCCTCTAGGTGTGGAAGATTTACTTTTGCCCACTGAAAAAAAAGATTTTTATTTTTTTTTCCTACCAGGAAAGGCTGCATTGGGCTCAGACAAATAGCACAAAATGAAGTGTGAAGGATACAACTCACTCAAAACCTTTGATTCTCAGGACCTAAGATCTTGCAACTCTTAACAATATCCCAAACACCCATGAATAAGAGTTACTCTTCCATAGTATTCCGGGAAAAAAATTAATCACAGATTTAATCCACAGAGTAAAAGGGCATCTATGTGCCAGACACTTGGGAATGGGAATTAGAAGTAAAGCAGGTCTGTTAGTTTAACTGTAAGACCACACACCAAGTTTCTGGTTTTAAAGTGAAGATGCTCTCATTTCAGTTTTTAGCTTCTTGGCCACAGAAGGAGAAATTTGAGTGCTAGAGCCTGCTGGTTTTACCATGAAGTGATGCTGGCCTGTGGTTCTGGCTTGGTAGCAGGGTCAAGTAGTGATTGACTATGAGATGGAAAATGGATCTGTTCTTAACATGTCAACAAGCCTGACATGCCAAATATGCCTGAGATCCTTATCCCACAGGACAATCGCTTCCCTGAAAAAAATTTTAAAACTAAAAAAAAAAAAAACCCAAACAAAAAAACCCCACAAAAAAACCCCAAGAAACAAACAAAAAAAAACCCACCCAAACTCCACCTCTGCAGTACCAGCCAGTTCCAAAACTATTTCCAGCATCACTGCAGGCCTACCATATGGTGCCTTGCTGGATGTCCTGCAACAGGCCCTGACTTCAGACAGAACTCTCTAACAAAATCTGAGATGGCATTCAACAGCTGAAGAGGCTGTCAAAATAGAAGCTATCCCAAATGAAATCGTTCGGCGGCCTGCCCAGAATTACTAATGGAAGAAAGCGAAATTGTTTTAACAGACGAGCTACAGCCCGGATTCATTATAGCCTGCCTGGTGGAAAGGAAACTACAGCACATCAGAAGTTTCCTATTTCTACTGAAAGATGCATGCACGCCAGCATGCTAAACCAGGGAAAGGTCACGGCAGCAAGGCACGGCACCGGCCTCTGCCGTACGCAGGTGGCGCAGCAAAGCCGCAGTGAATCCCAAAAGCTGCTTCAAGCTCTGGCTCAGCTTCCTCCCGAGGACAAGTACTTAAAATAGCTTAAATAACAGGATGCAAGAGGGGAAAGTAACCCACACGTTTCCTTTTAAGGACATATGCTCAGCAGGACACACTAGCAGGATCCCAGATCCCTGTTTGCCCTAAGCCAAGGATTCGGAGCATTGTTTCACCACCTTGCAGCGCTGAACAAAGTGTTCAGCGGAGTTATGATTTTTGAGTACTTCATGTTTCCAGAAAAGATGCTTATCTCTGCTTATCTTAGAAGGAGGGAGAATGAAGACAAATAAACAGAGCGAGTTTGTGGATTTTGTTCTGCCACGCCTCCCCTCTGAAGTGCCCCTGTTTGGCCAAGTACGCACAAACAGGCACCTGTTCCACAGAACAAATTCAGAGATCCAGTGAGGTCTGGAGCACAGCCTGCTCTTCTCCCACTAACCTGTGGGTCACTCAAAGCCCAGACAGTTCCAATGCCCCACTAATTACCCTTTTCAAACATTACAAAACTTTTTTCCCCCCACTGCTCTTTGGATCAGTTCCAAGATAAATAACTAACTGCCTATGGGATGGCGAGAGCTGCTTGCCTGTGCTATAGCTGGCTTTAGTGATAACCTTATACAGTGGTTTCTCACCTGTGGATTGTTTTAATAAGCAGTAGGAATGCCTTTTGCTGGCTGTCAGAGAACAGCATGTAGGAACACACCTCACTGCCTTCCAGCATCCTGAGATGTCTCAATCCAGCCCAGTTGCAGACAGAAAAGCTGGTGAAACACACACCTTTAAAGCCCCATCAATCTACCCACCAGGACTCCAGCAAGCCCAACCAGCCATGCATTGGAGCAGGGCACATCTTGGTGAGCAGAATTCACCCTATAAAATGTTTCCTCCTCCCCACATCTCCTTCATGACATCCTAGAAGCCAAACAGCTGAGTTTTGCTATAACCATGCTTCTCAGCTGTGTTCCAAATCTTCCAGATAGCTGGGAGATGAAAAACAGGCTTCATCTGACATAGCAGTCTTAGTCCAGCTTCTGTTCACATTCACTACAGATGCAATTAGAAGTTCACTGTGAAAGCCAGTCACCCAGCCAGTGACCAGTTCTATATCCCAGGGCAAGCATGGCTCCTTTAGGCAAGAATAAAGGGCATGAAAGCATTAAAGGCACTCCTGACAGGTGTGTCCCACATGCTTGCGGGCTCTACCATGCCTAAAGCACACAAAACAAGGCAACTGAAAAGAACTAGCAGATGCTATCTCATTTGTGGCTATGTCCAGGATAATTAGCACATTTCTCATTAATATTTAAGTTCTGACACTGCCTTTATAATTTAAAGCCAAACAGGGGCCCACCTCCTGAGCAGGGTGAGCTGGTTTCCTACAACAAACCAGGATTTGCCTTGTATTTCTCCATGTTTCCAACCTCATCTTGATAATTTCCCCCACACCAATGACAAAAGGCCACCACATTCCAGAGAGTTTAATAATTTTAAATGTATCCAAGGACAGAACAGGCTGCCTACATCCCAGCCTTTATGAGATCTGCACTAAGGGGCACATTATACAGAGAGAAACACTATGCTTCCTCCCAAGGAACATCTCCTGCTGTGGCAGCTCACTCTACCTGCTGCAAAACTCTCGAGAAGAGCAGGAAGAAAGAGGGAACTCCTTAAAATGCAACTTGCTTCAAGCTCCAACAGGGGATACTGTTCCATGAGAATCAGTTGCCTCTGAAATTCACATTTCTCTCTGCAGACTGGAAATTCTGAGCAAGTGTTTTCACAGCCACTCTGACCTAGAGGGTGGTAACACCCTGTACAGATAAGAGGCAACTATGATTTTGTATATATAACTAGTGCTCAAGTGATGCCCACGTCCAGCTAGGAAAGCAAAATGCTGGCTCTCACCACTCATACAACACGATCCTGGCCAGTGCCAGTCCCGGGTGTGGCTCCCCAGCTGCACACACTGACCTCAGTCCCCAAGGCTGCGCTCCAGCGCCCATCCCACCCCTCCCTGCTGGTTCCCTGGTCCTTCAGTAAGCCCTATCAAGAAACTAAACCAACAGAAAACAGTTTTTTTCCATTATGTCAGTTTTTTGCCCATTCCAGCTTCCTGAAGCAGCCTGCCAGAGGCTTCTGCAATGCCAGCACAAGGAGAAAGCTGCGAGGCAGGCGGAGCAGCTCCTGGAGGAGGCTGGGGGAGGTCAGCAGAGATGGAGCCACCAGAGGGCAATGGAGGTGTGCTCAGCACAAGGCATCGATCATCACCACAGGTCGCTCCATGATGGCCAGGTAAACTAATTCTGTTTTGCTTACAAGCCCCAAACTGCACCTGCACAAACCAGAAATGCAGCACCTACTCCGGCCATGCACGTGGCTCAGCCAATCTGCCACACCAACCCCACCAGAACCAAGCACTCTGCAAGCCCTGAAGTGCTGCCAAGGCCAAAGCAATGCAATACCTGTTTGGGTATTTCTTCTGCCACCAGGCAGGAACAAAGCCCACCCTGGAGCAAGAGCACAAGGCTGTCTGCCAGTGCTCCCCGATTGCCAGACTGCCCGTGTCCCTGCCTTTGTGCTCCTTGGACAAAGTGACAAGCCAAACAAAGCTGCCAAGGGACTCCTTGGCACAGAGACAATCACGAGAGCAGCAGAATGCCCACATCCTGCTGGCACTGCTGCTCATCACAGGGGTGGGATAAATCCAATTCAAATGTGCAGCAGACAGGAGCAAGGTGCCTTCCTCGGTGTAACTTACCAACTTTTGCAAAAGCCTCCTTGAGTTCCTCCAGCTCGTCTTTGGAGATTTGCATGGTGTTGGCCATCTCATGAATTTAGGGAGTACCTAAAGAGAGAGAAAAAGAACACCGGATGAAACCAGGCTGCATTTAACAACACACAGTTTTGAACAACAGCATAGCAACAATCAGTACCAGTGCCACCACAGTTCCCAGAACCACATTTATTTTTCCACTAAGAAAACAGATGTGTCAAACTCAGAGATGGGAAATACACTTTAAAATGTCAAAAAGCCCATTAGCCTTGTTAATATTTAGCTCTGTATATTATTTTATGACTATGCTCTTCTGCACATATTAAGGTACCTGGTGTCAGTGTGTTCTCTAGGTCAGAATTCACATATTCAGAGATTTTCTAGAACTTTGAACAAAATCAGAATCCAGAGTTCAAACAGTAATGGAGAGCACACAGCTATCAAACCCAAAGAAAAGATTTTGAACAGTATGTGAAGAGGGTCTTTTGGCACAAAGTAGTGTACCTGGTACTGTTTGCAAAAAGAAAATAGTTTGCTCTTCCTCAAGAAAGTTGTTTGAATCAACACCTGCTGCTTTCCCCCGAGTCAGACTCTCAAAAAACTGCAAGGAACAGGCTGTTTGCATGGCCTCCGTTTTCCTGAATGGCAGAAGCACCGTGAGCAAGCACAAAACAGCAGGCATGAGAAACACTGAAACCTTGGGTTTGCAGAAACTCCACTTGGATCAGATCTGCTTGGTGTTTAAGAAACAGAGAGGATGAAGGAAGCACAGAGTTCCTCCACCCATCTGTCATCATCCTCCTTTCCAAGCACTGATTAGGTGCCACCCAGCCAGCCTGGACAGGAGGTATCACCACAGGGATGGAAGAAAGTCAGGCACCTACGCACATCTCCATCCCAGACATTCGTGACAGGGCATCGGATGCCCTGGTGGCACTCTGGCTGACACGACCCCGAGAGAGCGGTGACTGATGCAACAAGGAACAGAAACACGGGCACTGATAAGCACATTCTAACACCACGACTAGCTCTAGCTCAGGATCCGTAATGGAGATTTAGGCAGGCTTGGTGCGACTTCAAATGAGATTTGCATCCCAGCTCCCACGTTGTTCACTACAATCCTGAAGTTGAGAAATAAAAGGTTCCTCCTCTGCCTATGGGAACAGACACAGCTGCCTCCTCCTTTGTAAGCAAAAGGATGAGGGGTGGATTGAGGTTTACAGACTGTCAGAAGGCAGGATCCTGAACAGGCTGGCTCTGGCTCAAGGCTCAAGCAGCAAGAGACTCGGTTTAACAAATGCCTATGCTCTGATTAGCAACCTTCTTTTGTCTGAGACTCCCAGCTGCCTTCACAAGCACTTGTTAGCTTAAGAACACAAGTTTGCCTGTAGCTGTAAATATTCATTTTCTGTAACACTTCACTCAGTCTGGAAAGAATGAAGTTGTTAGAGATGAGAGCGATGGACAGGTGTGGCAGCCTGGGAAAGCAGCTCAGACAGGTGCTCACAGCAGAGAAAGTCAACAAGAAGTTACATCACTGCAGAGACACAAAAGAAAGCACTTCAGATCCCACCTCCCAGCATTAGCAGGCACAAGAAGATGTTGAACAGTCAGTAAAAGCCACCAACAGCAAGAAAGCAAACTCCATTGGGCTCAAGATGAAAAAATGGGGCAGGGGGAGGAATCACAGCAAAGGTGCATCAGACTGACAGAGTAAAAGAAAAAAAAAAAAGGTTATTTTCTATAAAAGTAAATTTTTTACTGTTTCACAGATTGCAAGTTAGGCTAATTGACCAAGGCACTGCTACCATGCAGGTCCCTGCAAGATGCAGGAATGATGTGTGCATCACTGTCTTCTTGATGTCCAGTCTGGGATCTGTCTCCACTATGGGAGCAGCCCCTCCCATGAGTGCCTCAGCCGAGCTTCAGTGCCGCCAGAACCTGACTATTTCCAGAGGATAAAGGAGTTGCTTAGCAAGAAAATCAGCTCTGAGCAAGCTTGTTGCATGATACAGATGGATTTCACAACTGGCAAAAACACTTGGAGAATGCTACCAAGAACAGAGCTGGATTTGGCTATGCAGGCAGGTGGCATGAGCTGCAAGGCAGGAGAGGTTGAGCTATACAGTGAAAATTCAGCGAAAGCTCCTCCACAAGTTATGCCTTCTTCCTAATTCTCATTTGCACCAATTTGTTTTCAAACCATGAGGATTTCCCTTAAAAAGGGATTTCCCAAAGCATCGTTATTTAACCACTTAATTGGAATTTAATTTGCTGCTGACTATCTCTCAAATCTTTAACACCAAAAGAAGCAGGAAACATCACCATAAGCCCAGAGCTCTTAAAAATACTGCTCTGTTTGACTTTATCAGGGAAATATGGTCTGGATATGCCCTACAGATGTTTGTATGGGGTCTCGACTTAAAAAAAAAAATTTCCTTCCAGTGCCTAGACTGTTCAGCTCAGTCCATAAAACAGGTTTCCCTCTCTGTTTTTATAATATCACTTCTTCCCTCTGTTTCTCTGCTTGAGAGGAGGGAGGGAGAATTCAAACCAACAGAGAAAAAGCAGACACACCTGACCTTGTCAGGGCTGTCTGTGAAGGGAAAGGATGCTATAAGAAAACAGTCTATGGAAAGGTTAGTGGGCCACAAAGTTACAAGTTCCCAAAGCAATTGTACAGAGCTTTTCTGCAGTGAAGATCTATGACACCATCACTGGGACACTGGGCTGGGAGGCAGGGGAGCTTTTCTTTTTCTTGTTGTGTGGGGGGTTTGATGTTTGTTTGTTTTTAATAGCTGAGTCTAGGGCATTCAGAATCGTGTTTTTCATTCAGTTGCAATTTTAAACAAGAGGCTTTGTCTTGCGGGACATAAAAGGCCCTTTTATCACACTGGCACAGGGATCACACACCAGCTGCCTCACTCGAAGGCCTGTGTGAACACACCACCCTGCTCACGCCTGGCCATGCCACACTCGCTCCTGCCGCAAGAAAGCCTCTGCCAGGGTATGGCAGGCAGAGATGAGCTCACCTTTAAACACCCATCTAAGAGGGACAAAGAGAGAACAAGTTTTAGTCTGGTGGCTGCCAGCCCATCAGTCAATGCACAGATAAAGTGTACAAGGAAGCAATCGCTGCCCCAGATCCCTCATCCTGCCTTCATCCCTCACCCCACAGAAGAGCAGCAAGGGCAGCTCTGTAACACATGGATGCACAAAGGCACCTACCTACCCAGAAGAGCGTGGCTGGCAGATGGTGCAGCCTGTTCCTGTCCTCTGAAAATTGCCTGTGATACAGATCAGAGCTGCTTCAAGTACACGTCAGGTTTTGGAGTATCAACTCCTGCCCTGAGACACGCCGGATAAACTTCCCGTGCAAACAAATTTTACAGGTTCTAAACACCCTGCAGTCACAGACTTGGGGTTTAGTTTATTTGCAGAACTGCAATAGGGGCAGGTCAAGGAAAGCTGTCCCAGCGTGTGTTTTGACAGCTGTGAGCCACCTGGGGACAGGCCACTGCTGGGGCTGCCACTGGAGGGATGCCTCTGCTGAGGCTCTCAGCACTTCCAGCACAACTGCCAGGAGCTAAGCAGGATATTTGGGTGGATTAACTGCTCAGACAGCAACTTAGAAACACTCAAGCATAGAGAAAAATGTTCTCAAGACTTTTCCCCAAGAGGGGAAGCCCTGGAAGCTGCATCCTACACAGAGGATTGCTAGACAACTGATGAAGGGGGGATATTCAGACATTTGTACGTCTTGAAAGTTGGCAGATTAATTCAAATCTGAGAGCACATGACAACCAAATATTTCCTGACAGCCACTTGAACACTTCCAACAGAAACAGAGCTGGAATTTGCTGCTGATCCAAATGGAAGAATTTACTTTCTTAGCAGCTCTGTGTTATTCTGAAAACTGAGTGCTTCATCCCTTCCAGGCCTTCCTTACTTTAATATCTCTACATTGACTGATTAACAATATCAACTTGTTTACTCAAACAGGTCAATGCAGAGATGCATTAAAGTATCAGCAAAAAGGTATTAGTATGTCTTATTTCCACCCGATTAAAAAAAAATAATCCAACACAATAAGTGAGCTACACCTAGTCTGGAGCAGTGACTCACTCCATGTGTATTCCCCGTTTCTGAGGAACCTGTGGTTTTGCTCCCTTCTCAAGCTCCTGACATCAGAAGACAAGTTAGTTAGCATTAGCTAATTAAAAACACTCAAACCCTAGAGACCTGTGACCACTAAGCCAGCACATATCTTTTGGAATAAGCAATGGGACAGCCCGGCACTCGGTCCCCTCACAACCCACAGCAAGTGCCAGAGCCCTCGGGCTTGGGCACTGACACAGCTGCCTGGCCAATTTGGAGGAAACCCGGTGATTCAGCTGACACGGGATCCAGCCCCCAGGCTTCCTGTGGCTCACCTAAACCCTCCTTTTCCTCCCTGTTCTGCAAGTAGGGCTGGTCCCTGCCAAAAGCTGCCTGGCAGTGGGGTGGCTGTGTGCGCTCCCCTCTTCACGCTCCCCAGCCCCTTCCGAAAGCAGCCAGCAGCACTGTGACCATCCCAAAAGGGCTCTGCAAGCTCCAGAGCAGCCACCCTCAGGACACTGAGGGAAGAGTCACTTCAAGACACTGGCAAGGGATACAAGCATAAGTTTTCTTTGCATCCCTTCCCATGTGACTGGAAGCTGCAGAGGATGCTGCAGCGACCTCCTGACATTGCAGGATCCCTCCTCCAGAGGAGCCACAGGCCCAAGCTCATGCTGCTTTTGGATATATCAGCAGGAAGGAGAGGGCACAGATACACCCAACTCCCATCTCCATCATCAGCTCTGACAGCTGTTTTTAAGGTCCAAGCAAAGCCTTTGGGGTTTCACAGACAACAGTCCCAAACCTGAATGTGACAGGAGGACATTACAGTGCACAGACTTGGTCTGAGGAGTCCTCTGAGGTAAATAGTTTCCAATGTTTTGGAGGGAGACAGGAAAGCTGAGGGATTGATGGCCCGTAAATGAAAACCTATCATAAAATCCATCCTCTCCTGCTCATAATCAGTTTGTGTGCTCGTCAAATGCTCACCACAGTGTTTTACTCATCAAATTCCTACAAGACAGCACCCGTACCTTGCATTAGCAAACACCAAGTTGATGTAAGCACATAAACTTTTAATTGGCAATTACCTTCCAGACTGGTCAGAGGTACTGACTGAAACCAGACCTTCACCACACTTTGGTGACAGATGTCACCCTGGTGAGAGCAGCGATTAGGAGATGCTACCCCATCCAGAGAGGCTCCTCCATGGTGGTGTATAACCCCTCACCATCAGCGCAATGATGCAGATTCTGAAACTAATTTGGTGTTGCTCTTTGCACAATCGTGGTTCTTGTGCTCACAAACACTGTGGTGCTCCTATCCACTCTGGGAGCTGTTACCCCTGCCTCGGGAAGAAAGGGGTACACAATGCTTTGAGCAGGCATTGCTTTGTGGTATCAGATTTGGTTGAGTAGCTGCATCTCTCATCTGTGGATCTCCCCCCTCAGTAAAGTTTTCCCAGTCCCGTACACATCAGGCTCCACAGCAGTGAATCAACATCTCTACTGTCAGGTCTGCAATGCTTTAATGATTGAACACCACTGTACTCTAACACCTGCAAAGCTGCTACCCAAATCTAGCTTTATTTCACTCCTAATTTAGCTTTTCTTGGCTATGCAAAGCACCAAAAAACTCACCTCAACAGGCCAAGACCAACTACATAAATTCAGTTTTAATTCTGAATTACTTTAAGCTTGCCTTGCTATTTGAATTGACCACCTTACATCTCCTAGTTCTCCAGCTCCCTCAAGCTACTGCCTTTACACACAGTACACCTTCTGACTGATCCATGCTGGCTGTGTAGCCCACCAGCTGCATCACAGGGAAAGGACACAGGACTGCAGATAGGGATTCCCACTGCACAGGCACCCTTCAGGTCGCTTCATCCCAATTCCATATTGGGATTACCTCCAGATGCTGTTTCTGAAGCACCTCTAAAACAGCAGAAGTCCCAGCAGCAGGTTTTGCTTTATATTCTTTCAGACTCCTGAAACTGTCATGCTGGGAGAGGCAAGTTCCCTGCAATGCTTGTGTTCACCTGGGAGTGGACTGTGAAACTTTGCTCCAATTGTTGCACAACTCACCACTGCTGCAGGGGAAAAATCTGCCAAATCCATCAGGAACAGACACACATGTTAGAGTTAGTCACTGCTCTTAGCTTGCCAGAGGTTCTCTCTGGATTTGGAGGCATGTCTCAATGGCGTATCCACCTCTGGACAAGTATGGTCCTCCAGCAAATCCAGGTTAGAAGCTCAGATTCTCCTAGTTAGACCTGCACAGAATGATGCCAGGTATTTTTCTGAGCAGCACTTGGGATTGGGGCTGCAGAGGCAGGGCCAGTCCAACAGTATGGGAACAAATGCAGCAAATCACTATTCTTATGCCTTCTGCTCAGACTTTAACCACTAGCACAGCATCCACTGACAACCTGGACAACCTGATGGACATGTGCATGATGGACAAAGTGCTTTCTGTCCCTTCATGACAGAACCAGATTCACCAGCACCCATTACCTTAAATCCTTAGTAAAAGTAAATGCTGTCCCATCAGCCAATTTACATTGGGCTTCGACAGCCCTGTACAGCCAAGGAAGCTCTTTGGGGCATGGTCAGGCCTGGATAATGTTCAGTATGATCAGAACCCTGACACAGAACTGATCCATAGCCAGCCCCTAGAGAAAACCCAAAATCAGCATCAAACTTGCTCACAGCATCAAACAGGAATCAGCCCCTTGATAAAAGCCATGGGGAGCCATATCCTCCACAGCAGCACCCAGAATACTGAAAGCTGGAGATATGAACATAAATTGACAGGGATTCTAGTACACTAATCCCTCTGTCTCACAGATAGAGAAAACAGACAGAGAGCAAGCAGTTGAGGATGCTTGGCCACGTGATTCCAAATTGCCCAGAGGCTGGAGGGAAGCACAAGTAAGAACACAAATGATTCCACTCCAATTGCCTATGGAAAGGAAAAAAAATAAAGCTTCTCCAGCCCTCAATGAAATTTCCCCCAACACATCCCCATCCTCTGAGACAGAGCTGCCTCTGATGCACATTAAGGGGCAAAATGCAATCCTGGAGCAGAGTGGACAGATGCTTGGTTACCCTCAGCTACCAGAAGAAGGCTGAACGGACACATAAAACTGCTTTGTTTTAAAATTTCCAAATGAAGGGGAGTAAAAGCTTTCTGCAGACCTTACACTCTTTGAAGGCTCCCGTCATGGAAAACCAGGGCCAAGTGAATTGGATGGACAGTCACAGAGGAGACCAACTGCACTCACACATCCCCGTCATGCTGCAAGCTCACTGCTACAGCATGCAGACCTTGCTCAAAATCTATTACACATATCTACACAGTACATATAATCGTACAGAGCACAGTAGAAAACAGATAAAATACTGCTCAAGGCACCAATGAATCAATCTTTAAAAGCCTCTCTGACAAACACTCCTATTAAGTGTTGCATTTTGACACACCTCCAGTTTTAGTAGAGCAGCTACTCCAGGGTTAGAGAACAGTTGAAACCATAACCCACTAGATTGATTTAACTAACTTTTGAAATAGTTTGATCATGACAGTGGAAACAGAACAGCAATATTCTCATTACCTAGCTAGTACAACATGAAACAGGTGAGGCTTTCAAGACGTCTCAGGAAAGGAAGAACTGAACACTCATCTACCTGGAACTTGCACAAGCAAATAACATTCAGAGATTATTTAGACTTAGGTTCAAGAAGGTAAAAGAGAGGGGGGCTGAGGTCAGGTGTCAGCTAATGGACTGAAACTCAGAAGGCTTCATTTAAATTCCTGGCTCAGGCACAGAGAAGTCATGCAAGCCTCTCAGGAAATTCTTATGTTGATAGTAATTCTTATTCTTGCATAGTTCCCTAAAAAAAAGAGCAACATTTAACACTTCCTTCTGCTTATTCTGCACCTTATCCATAAATGTCTTTAAGAAAGGACCTATCTCTTACCATCCATTTCAAAAACTCAATAATCCTTTATTTTATGAGGGGACTCTCAGAGCAACAGTATCAAAGACAGTGGGTTCCCTGCCAGCATAAAGCAAGGAGGAATGAGGTTCACAAGGCTGAAGCAGTGCAAATTTTCCTCCCCAGAAGCAATCGGGACTTGCAGGTGAACATATGCTTTAAGCATATGTCTCTCATACTGATTTCCCAGTATTCAGCCCCAAAGGAGCACAGTTCCCTTCAAGGTGGGCTGCAGACCTGAGCCTGCACCCTGGTTCAGGAGCAGCTGGATAAAGCCATTCAAAGCCCCTGCAGCCCAGAACGCTCTCCATCCCCCCAGTACCTCTGGCTCTGCTCTCAGGTAGCACCTCTGGCAGGAAAAGGGACTGATACCAGTGTGCCACGATAAAGCAAGGAGCATTACTCAGTCTGGTAAACTTCCCCCCCCGCCCAGGTGGGGGAATCAACCAGATCCCTAAATTAAATCACAGTACAGTCACTGCTTATTCAACAGCAGCAAACAAGCTCCTGCAAGCCAAACACCCAGCATGACGGTGCTGATCCCTGGCAAGCTGGACAATAGGGAGTTTCAGCTATTAATTTTAGGAGGGTGGGTTCTGTGCAACCTTTTAGAAGGTACAGCTGTGGTCAATCAGTTTGCAAACTGTTTTATCAGTTGAAGGTAAACAGAACTGTCCGGAAAGAGCACAGCCAAGGCTGAAATTCTGGCTGCCCAGATGATAAACATTCAGAAAAATGTGTCAATTAATGTTTTTTTTAAATAAGAAACAAAACACTAGAAACTACAAACCGTACCCTAAGTGTTGTAATATGTTTCAAAAGTCTGGATCTTATACCATAGGAATTTTACTAACAGATCTCTAACTAGAAAAAGCTTCTGATAAAAGAAAAACCATTTTCCATTCTTCCCCTGCTGTCTGTAAGCTTGTTTAGAAAGCACTTGGGAAAAAGGGAAAGAAGCCAAATTAATTTCTTTCAGAGCAAGAAAGCAACATTAGACTGCAATAAATCAGTGTCACCAGATAGCTGTCCTAGTGGCTTATGAAGTAGGAAAAATCTCTGTAAATTCACCACTTATTTAGTGTAGAAATAGATGGTGTAGATCACATCTACTCTTCACCAAATCAGAAACAATCTCAAAGATTAACATGAAATGGCCAGAAGTGAAGGAAAGCTCTGCTGGCTTTGCCTCCCAGGAGGTTGCAATGACAGTGAAATCACATTTAGTCTAACTGCAGGGTGTTCCCCACACTTCTCTATAATTTAACTTAATATGGGGAGGAGCAATAGGGAGCCAAAGACAGCAGTTGCCAGTTCAGGATCAGGCAGGCTCTACTCCGTGACTCTTGGATTTCAGAGGAGCATTAATAACCTCCACAAAATGCATTCTAATTAGCAGCTTTCAAAGTTAGGTAAATGCATCCTGCATCAAGGTTAGGAAAATGCATCAGGCACTCCTGGAGATGAGCACTAACTTCAAGTTAGGTCCCTTCAAGCTGCTTTGCCTCCTCCTTCTCCCTTGGTTTCACAGCTCAGCTAGTGCCCAATACCCCTAGGACAGATGTTGTGGTTAAAGAGACGTATGCACTGTAAACAACGTGCAACCTCATCACTACTTTGAATTTCAGGAGGGTGTGAGAGTCCTCCAGCTGCGGAAATCATTCTTTAGAGACAGATGCTTTGCAGAATAAATGCATGATAAAATATCTCTTCTCAGCCTTTTGGCTAAGAGCAAGTATATTATCAGTTCAATAAAATATAACTTAGCAAAACCTCAGACCTACAAATTCAGTACAAACAAGATTAGGATGTGAAGAGCTATACTAGAAGTGCTTTACAGGTCTGCAGACAAGTGAAGTTTTTAGCACAAAAAATTCAGTTCAATACCTAAAAGTATGCAAGTGTTTTAAGTAGCAGTGACTACTAAAGTGTTTAGAGAGGGTCTACATTGGCTTCCAGCATCAGGTCTAGCCAGAAACCACAGCAAGCAAGATATACTGTTAGCAAACTAAATCCTGCCAGCCTGTAATGATGCCTCCAGCTGGAACGGCAAGGCAGCATTCAGAGCCCAACCTCTCCAGGTGAGAGACCCCAAAAAGTTCAGTAGCCACCACAGCCAGCAGCCTCCAGCTGTTTCCCAAAAAGCACTCAGAACTCCTCGCACTTTCTGCAAGGCAGAGCTTTAAATATTTAACACTTTAACATGCAAGTTTAAGCAGCTCTGCTTTGCAAAAGCCTGCTGCAGACTGAGATGGAACAAGGCTGTGTAAGTTCCGAGACACAGCCTCAGCCCTCTCCTGAAACATCAAACCTCGGCGATGCACGGTCGCTGCTGCTGTCGATAAATTCCAAACCCAGACACATCAAAACCTGAAATGCGCTCTGCCCTCAGCTGCCTTCCTCTATCCACTACAGCAGCGGGAATCACAGGACTTTTTGCCAGAGAAAAGCAAAACAAGTCGTTGCAGGGCACTCTGCTGGGTCGGTATCCGCAGCGCCTGCACGCCAGCCGCCCCGGGACACCCTCGCTCAGCCTCCCTTACCTCTCCTCGCTGCTCCGGGAAGGCGAAGCGCTCCCTCGCCCGGCCCGAGCGCTGAAGAGGCTCCCACGCCCCCAGCCCGGAGCTGGGCAGCCAGCATTCCTTCCTGCTGCCTCCCCGCCCAGCGATGGGAGGTCGCTTCCCAGGGATGCGGTCATGGCGCGAAGGGATGCGAGACAGCCGCGAGCATCCCGTGGGCTCGGGGTACCCAGGGGGGGATCCCTCCCCAGCTACCAGACCTTGGTCTCTTGCTTGGGATCAGGAAGCAGTAAGATACAGAGATTTTAGGTAAGAAAACTATTTTTTAAACTAATAAAAAATAAAACACAACCCTTCCCTCCCCTCCGCCAAAATAATACCCCTCTACTGCTCTTTACTCTTTAAAACAAATGCATTTTGATTTGCTAGTTCTCAGCGTGTCCAGTGAAACAGCAATGCAGAGCTTGTACCTGGCTTTACGTACTTATTTAATGAATGTCTTTGAGACAACCAGAAGCTCACAGAATACTAAGGATCCAGACCTATTTGGCCTTAGTCTGCACTGAAGGAGGATGCTGCCTGCTATTGTACCTCATAGTTCCTCAAAATGAAAATTTAAAACAATTTTTTTTCAATTGTCTGAGCAGATTAGATTAGATTAAATTAAATACAGAGTTCAGAGCTGGCCCATACTGTAATATATTGCATTACCTCAGCAATTAATCCTTCTCTGTTCTAGATGAAACGGGGACATCTGCTGCTAGCCAGGAAGACACAAGCAACAGAAACATCATGTACTGTGTGTTGCTGATTCAATGCACAGGAGCAGAATCAATCACCAGAAAGGTTAAGTCAGCTTTCCAAACTATAATCATATACTTGAGAGATTTCTGTTCCTGTTAAGTCCATAATGTTTGAGCATTTCCATAGCTAAAAGGAAAAGATGTCATTTACTAATAAACACAGTACTGGAATTAGTAAAATATTTGAAGAACTCATGACGGTTCTAAAAATTATGGTCACTGGGTGGTTTTTTGTTGCTCCTCTTTAAAAACTACATCAGCCAGGAAAGTGAGTCACTGCCTGGTAGGTACCATTTCTTGGGTATCACCTGAAAATTTAGCTTCCAGCTGTAAAGTTTCAAAAGAAGCATAAAATACACCCCCAAGAAACAAAACAAAACAGAAAACCTAACCCCAAACCCACAGCCTGCCAGCTTCCTCAGGATGGTAAACATCATGGAAACCAAAATAGAGGGTTTTATGCCCAGAACCGCAGCTGCAACTTAAAAGGAAAGAAGTTGGATTGAAAAAACACTTCTGCAGTCCACGGAGACCAGGCTGAATGCACGTCAGACAAGGCTTACAGTCTGCTCTGACTTGCACCAGCAACCAGCTTCAGCCTCTGGGTGCAGGGAGCCCAGGTGGCTGCTCTGACCAAAACCAGGGACTGCATCCACCCCTTGAAGTCTAGGGGCAATCATGCCACAAAATTGAAGAAACTCTTCTCGTGAAGTTTAGTGTCTCCACTTTCTGTTCTACAGGTGAGTATATTGCACAGCATAAATTCATCCTGTAAGGGTCAGCAAGGCTTTGGGGCTCTTCAAATCCAGGGGACAGCATGCCAGAGCCCAGCTCCCAAACTAGGTTGTGACTTTCTATCGGTGGCAGAGGCATTGCACAGGCAATGTCTGACTTCTGGGGGAAAAGAAAAGCCTTGTCTCTGTCATCTGTGTGGCTGGAACAACAAGGCAGCACCTGCAGGTGTGCAGGTGGCAGATTGGCACTGCAGAGGCAGATGCCTAAAAGCCACCAGCCCACGGATCCTTCAGACCTCTGCTTGCTTACTTTTCCTTTTTCAGGCAAGTGTAAAGCATCCTACAGGGCTATCAGCTATAATCATTCCCTCTGACTGAGAGGGAAAGGACATCCCTGCCCCGTCCACCAGGTAGCATAGGTCCTCAGTGGCTCCACCACGAGTTCCATTCATGCGCAGTGCACGTGAAATATCCATCTTCCACATTTGCAAAGGATCAGAGATAGCCAGTTTTTCCAGAGCTTTAGGAGCACACTGCTCTGTGAATACTCAAAATCCAGTCCTGGCGGTCCAGCCTGCAATTACAGTCAAACCTAAAATAGCACCTCGGCGGTGCCAGCACCACTCATCTCCACGTCATGTCCCGAGACTCAGCACGCCAGGGTGTGGCCATGGCAGGCAGCGAACTCACAGTTCCCCGGGCACTCCCAGCAAACTTCCTCGACACGCCTGGTCTCACAGCACTCCCCACACTCTTCCAAAATAGGAATTTTCTTTTGGTAGAGCCAGTATACCAGTGTATTTTCCTTCCCTTCCCATTGTAAAAAAAGCCTTTTAGGGAAAAAGATGCCTGAGGTGTTCAGGTGACACATCCCCTGAATGGAACATTGCGATGTAGGTTTATGCACAGAGAGAACTTCCAGCGCTGGCAGGGTTCCTCCAGCACATCATTGCGCAAGGGGACACATCTCCTCCGCAGCTCCAGCTGCCAAGTTTCACTGGGAGGCCACTAATACCTATTTGCCCTCCAGAAGGTACTCAACAATGGCTGTGGAGCAGCAGCTGCTGCTGACAAGGGAGCAGACAGTAAATTCCGGAGTCGCCTTTCACCACAGACCCTCAAGAACAGACCCTTTGGCGAAGTCCTGGGGGAGGAAGAGAGCTCCTCCAGGAGCTCCACTTTGGCCATAGTGGGCTGTGCAGCCCCAGTGCTCTCCCCAGGGAGTCCAGAAAAGGACAACCATCTGCTTCTGGACACCAAGCTTTCCTGCCCACTGCAGAAGTAGCGCTTTCCTCACAAACACCAAGAGATACCATGCTAATGTTGGAAGCTGTTTGAGATAACTGATGAAATCCACTTAGTGATGAACAAGTCCCTGGGCATGCCACGTCCGTCTCAGTGATTTTTGGGATAGGTTTTAACTGCTGGCACTTCTAGCTCTTGCCTACAGTATCTGTTTGCTAGGATACAGCCAGCTCCACTGCCAACCAGCCATGGGGGTACAGGACATGCTGGCCCACTCCAGCATCCCCATGCTAAAGAAACTTCCATGGCCAGAGGGCTGGGCCACAGCAGCTTCAAGAGATCCCAGAGCCAAGAAAGCATCAGCAGATCTTGGCGAGCCTTCAGAAGCAGCAAAAGTGGCTCAGCCTCCTGCCTCTGCCTGCTCTGGTGCTGCACATCAAGTGTTTTCAGGAACATCTCTCCTTACAAAAAAAAAAAAAATAAAAAAGGAAAAGTTCAAAAGAATACCTAACAGAGAAACAGGTAACTTAAATAGACTACTGCACCAGAGAAAAAATACCATGCTCTGTGATCCAGGGCTTTAGAGAGCAAAGCCGAGTGGCCAGCCACCATCCCATTTTGGACTGACATCAGTGACCATTTGCCATGTGCAAGATGTTCCCCTCCTCCAGATCTGTGCACATTCACTTTTAAATTTTAATGAAATTATGAAAAGACAGAAAGACTCTCACGTGTGCTTTTTCATACAAATTGAGGATTTATGCATGTTTTGCCTTCTCCCTCAGTGCAAATCAATGGCAGTGGATATCACATCAATGTAAACAGCTATGGAAAGATCGGACAACCAAGGAGCAAGCATTTGACCTCAACTCCTCAGTTTATGAGTCTTTTTAAAGAAAAAACAGGTCCAACTTTGCTAGATTTCCCCCCTTAAAAGCTTCCTGAGCTGTTTTGTCAGCAAGCCTGTCATCTGGAAGAAAGCAAGACATTAGTCAGGCTCATGCTTATTTAATAAAAACCTTGCATATGCAGGAGGGACTGAAAGTTGGTCTTCATTTAAAAAACGCCTGCAAACTTGAGTATGATTTTGCAGTGCAAAACAGATCTGAGGACTTGCCCGATTTACCCTGTGCCCCAGCTTAGCAATTAACCAGCTAATTATTCACAGCTTAGATCAGGGAGCCAAGCAGTCACCAAAGAAAGTCCACGAGTATGCCCAGATCACCGCGCAAAGGATATTTCACGTCTTGCTATTTCATAAGGAAATCGGGAGGCTTCGACTGATGTCAGCACCAGGAAATGAGCCACAGGCAGATGATGCCGGAAGCAGGAGGCTTTATATTTAGTACTGAGTCACCCACTGTATTAAATTCAAAAGACAAAAAAGGTGGACGCGGAGAGGGGATAAGTGGGGGAAAAAAAGTGAACAAGTTATCCTCTGGAGATCATGGGCCATGGGGAGTCTAGGGCTGGATGAGGGGTTTTTGTAAAGGGAGAAAGAAATTAAGAGATTAACTGGAAACCCTTTCTGCATATCCAGTGGAAAAGCAGTTGCCCGCTGAGCTGCACTTCCCAGGGCAGAAGCCAGCACTGAAAACACTGCAAGGAGTCTGCAGCGCCCTTGGGATCTCTCCAGCCAGTCCTGCAGGACTGAGCAGGGCATCACCAGTTCTGAGGCACTTTCACATCCTTTCTGCCACATCTTGGAGCCAAAGGAGAAGCCACTGAAAGGAACTTGGAGTAGAGACTACTTTTAAGCCTGTTTTGCAGCTCCACCTAACTAAGCACAAAGCACACCTTGCAACAATCACAGCCCAAAGACAGCACTCTGGGTGATTACAACAGCACCAGATGAAGCCTAATGGCTGTTACTGAAGCATGGGAAGAGGAACTGCCCCGACACAGTAAAACTGCACCCAGGCAGGGCTGACACCATCCAAAGGCCATCCTGTCCCTTTCCTAATCCTCAGCATTTCAGTCTTCCCATCCTGGCTGGCTGAGGGGTCAAATGGACGTCAGCACAAGGAAGGAGGCGGTGGGCAGAGGCCGCTGCTAGCACAGCATCCCACCCAGAGCCAGCTCAGCCACCCCACAGCCAGGCCCCCACAGAAAGCGGCACGGGGTCTGGTAGGAGGGTCTTGGAGGCACAAACACATTTTTTCATCTTTCATCTCAGCCACCACCTCCCAAGTCTGTCCTTGACACGACTCAGGCAATCCTCTGCTCTCTTGGAGAACATGCGCTGGACGACTACCCACCTTCAGTCACTGCTCAAGGAAATAGTATTTTACACTAGAACTGCACTATTGCAGAACACAAGTGACTGTTCACGCAATATTTCTAAACAAGGAGACTGCTCTGATCTATTTTTGGCAACACAGTTTAGACACATCTATAATTGAAAAGTATACAGCATTCATGTGGACTGCATCCTCATGGAATGTATTAATATGGAAAAGCTGCCATTTAGTAGGAATGTAGTTCTTTGAACTAAGGCCTTTTGACACTAAAGGAAATTTTAAGAAGCACCAAAAAAGCAATCGTAATGCAAACGTTTGCACAAGGCAAATTACAGGAGTACAGATTTGCTTAGAAGAGGTTCCTATTTTCATATAAGTCTGTCATAAGACTTGTAACTTTCTGTCAGTGATAAAGACTCTGCAGTCTGAGCAGCAGCAACAGCTTTGCAAAGTCTTCAGCCACTTGAGCCAGATTTCTCCCGTGAGAAGATTCACCTTCTTAATACTAAAACATAAACACTGCTACCAAAGCCAAGCACTGCACCTCATTTTGACTCAAAAAAGTCAACTGAAAACATGAGTTCTAATGCCAAACACCACCAGGGACTTGCCTACAGGAGCACCCTATTAGACTATTAACAAAATAAGGGTAATCTTAAAAATAAAATTACAACAGTAAAAAAGATGTGGCTTGAAAAATAAATTCGTGGACTGTAGCAAGACTGGCAATTATGCAGAACCAGAGGTCAGGAACTGCTTAATACCTTCCACCTATATGCAAGGAGAGATTACACCTCTGCGGTCACAGCCTGCTCTGGCACCAAATGGACATTTGGCCAGCTGTTGACCACTGTGCAGACCAGTTTGCTGCACCCACTCCTGGCCAGTGGGAGATTGCCACTGGGTGGCTCCTCAGTCCCACACAACCCATCCACATCTGCAGGTGAGCTCCCAGTGTCAGAAAGGCTTCGGGCACTGACCAGTGTGGGCAGCAGCACACACACCCAGCCCAGCCAGGGAGGATCTCCAGCAAGGGACTGGAATCTCATCTGGACATCCTGCCAGAGGCACGTGGCTCATCATATTGTGCAAGGGGACCTACAACTTCATCTGTGTTGAACTAGTCCAAAATCTCATCTCAAGGGACACTGAAGCTTTTTCTGGTATTTAGCTCATGCACTTGTTGGCTTCCCTCCAACTGTTCTTTTTATCTCAGACCCCGACAGAAAGTCTCCTGTAGGACAGACCCTGTAGGACAGGGTAGCTCCAGGGGCTCCCACAACCACTGCACTCTTTTCAAATATGTAGAAAGGTGGGGTAGAGCTGGATTACCACTCACACACACACTGTGAATTGTCACCCATAGCCTTCAGGTCCCTCGAGTGCAATCTTCACCACACAGCTCATTACACTGTTAATTAGTAAGCCATCTCACATTTTCCAGACCATAAAAAATAGCTACTAGTGGGAGACTGATCTCTGTGCTGTGAAGCCAGTCTTTGCTTTCACAGCAGATTTCTTAAATTCTCTAGTCTGTTGTTGCTGTTGAATTGAATGCTTTACGAATTAGTATTAAAGAAACCCTCATCCTAGAGGGTTAGAAGTTAACAAAACAAAAACCAAACATCTACAGATCCTACATAAAGCCAAACAAGGCATGGTATTTGACAGAAGGCATGAAGCAACTTTGGAGCTCAGGCAGAAGAGGTAGATCTACAGCTGGGAGCAATGACAGCACAAGGTTCGACATGGATTATACCAGAGGTCCAAATGCTGAGCAAGAATATCAGCTGTGTTACACGTGAAAGGGCAATGCACTAAAGAAAGTGCAATGTCTCGCTGTGTGCCAAGCTGATAGCAAACCAATGCACAGAGCTTTAATTGCTAAAGTGAATCATTGACTGTTGTAAAGGCTCTTGCATAACAGCAGGTTTCAAGGACTGTACAGGGCAGAATCTTAATCCGTTTCACGACTTTCAAAACTCTTTTTATACAGACCTTCAGAACACAGGGAGCAAAGGGACCAACTAAAACAACACTAAATAATCCAGAAAAAGTGTATATAATACTCAGAGGAAGGGGAGGAAGGGGAGGGAGGAATAAAAGTTGAGGCCATCAGTGATGGATCTAACTAATATAGGCTGGGCACTACCATTACCACCCGTCCAGCATAGCTACAGTAATTTCCAGGAGCTTCTTAGATGGGCAGAAGCAATGTCAGTTTTTCCAAGTTTTCAGCAAGAAGCCTGAATATGCTGCGTTTGCTTGAGCATTTGGTTTCTATAATGCAGTGGCAAGAGCCCAGCTGGAAATCAGATCGAGACCATTACAAAGGGGTGGGCAAAAGAAGGGCAGGAGCAGGATTGCACAGGAACCTCCCATCCATGTCCCCAAGGAAGGCTTAGTCCCAGCCTCAGCCAAAGAGTGCAGAAAGGAACAGGCTAAAGTTTAGGTCAGACATTAAGGTTGCTTATTGAAAGTATTTTCAGTGTTCAAAAGGCTTGGTTTCACCTCTCTCCTTATGGAAAGATTAATTTTATCTAAGTGAAGATTCAGAAACTTGCTTATTATTACCAGGAGCACTGAGAAACATAAATGCTTTTGTAAATGTATTTCCATTTGCTCTCTACTGACCTTCAGAATGTTGCTATCTCAGAAACAGTTCTTAAAAGCAAGGGCCAACTTTCTGTCTGAATGCCTGCCTAATACTGATCACAACAGGGTAACTTTCTGTACACCCACAACACCCTATGTATTCCCTAAAATAAAGTCCTCACAATCCATTCTTGGAGGCAAAACATTTTGTGCAAAAATCAGGAAGAAACAGCTTAATTGCAATATTGTTTTGAAACTCACTTCCTTTATTTCTGTGACCAGCTGGAGACGAGCACCTTGTTGTATGCTGGGTCAAGAAAATGTTTAACTAGAGGATTTATAGCAGAATATATATGTGTATATATCACCACAGCACTGCAGCTGCTCAACAGTTATAGCAGAAGGCAAACACTGGTTTAGCCCAAAGAAAACAGGGATGGGCTGGAATATCAGCCTGCTCACTAACATCTTGCTGCAGAGGCTCCAAGGCAGGAGAGCATCCAAGCCAGTCCCTGGGACAAGACTCAGCATCCTGGAATCTCAAAACCACAGCCTTGTTCCAAACCCAAACAACACTCCACAATCCCTTCCTGGCTGATTAGCAGGAAAGAGCACAAGATTGCGATGGCAGCATAAACAAGGACCCAGAATTTATGATCTTTCAGACCCAGCTCAAGCACTGCTTCACAAAATAGGAATGCCAATTACAAGGATGGGTAGCTTGAAGTCAGGTTTCCACTTGGTTAGCGCTGCACTGGACAGACTGAGAACTTTGGTGCTTGCCCAGCAGTTTCATCTGCCGAGAGAGGGGCTGCACCGAGATCTTCCCTGAAAACAGGGACAGACACTGTAAAAACCCGTGAGACCTCCTCCAGCTCCTGACCTTCCCAGCAAGGCAGAGCCAAAGGCAACAAGTTCACTCCTACTGTTTGCGAAAGTAGAGCAAGACACTCTCCTACCTTTTAGTACAGAGGAGAGAGTGAAACAGGCAGAGCAGCACCCCCCTTCCCTGTTATTCTGAGCAAAATCCACGGAGCAGAAGTCCTGGTATGTGGACTTCTGCTACCAGGGCTGGGGCAGTACCACATGCACAGCATCGTCACTGAGGCAAAGATCAATACAAACATTAAAAAAAAACCAAATCTGATCAGGAAAGGTACTTTGAGGGAATAAGCACATAGAAAAAGGATTCCAAGCTATAGTTTTCAGATAACACAACAGGCAAGGAAGAACACTGAAATGGCACATAGATGACTGTGCTATATCTGTTTCAGGAACAACTCACTGCACATCACCCTCCATTCTAATCCAGACAGGATACAAGCTTCTGTTATCCAAGGCCTGCAGTCTGAATTTCAAACATCTTGTGCATTTAGCTCTGGAGAGCCACTAATTTAATCGCTGATATATTGGCAAAAAATAAGCCACACAGATATAATATGCATATTTATGATATGCAGAACCACATGCCTTCCTACCTGCTGATTTGGGATGACTTGGGATTCTTCTAAAACTTCCTTTCCCACCTCAAAGAGACAACAATTTCAACAGCAGTCCAAGAGGATGTCCCCAGAACTCTGCAATCAATTCTATTTTCCCCCTAGCAAGACAGCCTCCCCCATCATTTGGACATAAGGCAGGAGAAGCAGTTCTAGCACACAAAACTCCAGCAGAAGCAGCACTAACAGGACATAGGCCAGGGGCAGGATTACCTACAGCATCTCTCTGAGTCACAGCCCCATTCTGCAGCTGGTACGGGAAACACTGATATAAGCCAGCAGCATTTCTGATGTTACTCTGCCTGTCTCATGTACCAGATTATCAGATCCTCTTCTTCATTCTTTTCCTTGCGTTGGTGCTTTGCAGGTTTTTCCTTGTCTTGACCTGACCCTGCAGTGGGCAGCAGCCCACAATGCCTTGTGTAAGTTCCTGTATTAATAACATTTTTCTAAACAGCCTGGCTAGCATATTTTCAAGAAAAATTCCATTTCCTCTAGCATAAGAAAAAAACAAGGTTTGTAGTAAAGACCTAACTGTAGGAGTCAGTTTTTCCACTTTAAGAATTTGAGATACGAATAAATAGCCCCTTGACTCAAATTAAAAAACATGCAACTGAGTTAGACAAAGGCTGAAAGCTCATCCCTTCAAAACCCTAGGCTTTGGGGGAAATAAAATCCTTCTAGTGTCCTTCTGCAGACAGTTTCATGACTGTTTACAAAGGTTTTATGAGCCAATACAATATTTCGCATTTTTAAGTTTTTTCACCGTCTCCTCTAGAATAGAATTACCAGAAACAGAACAGGCCAAGGCAGAGTCTACAAAACCCAAAGAGAAGGCAGCATTTTCTCTGATTACAGAGAGACCTTTGATCCCCAGTGTCACATAAACCAGGCACACAGAGCACGCCAGTCATTACAGCCATGGAACGGGCACTGGGCAGAGTCTCCCTGCCCTCCTCCCATCACCCTGCCCTGCTCATTTACTCCCACCCCTGCCCTAAACAGCCATAAAGGCGGTGGCTAAGCTGGAGGAATTGCCAGGCAGCACCGCCTGCTTCCAGCTCCTGGGTCAGCTGCATCCTGCCTTTCCCCTTGGAGCGGGCACAGCCTGCCAGCAACATTCCCCCCCCGTAAAAGGACTCACTGCCCCACCAAGCACGGCCATGGACAGTGGAAAACAAATGAAACAACACAACACTCGAGGTTCACGAGGCAGAGAACAGACGCCCAGGGCAAGGAGACACTCTGATCTTCCCTCTGCTATCCCATGGCCAAGCATTCAGCCTTGCCTAAGAAGCTTGGGTTTGAGGCCTGGCTTTTCCAAGAGGCAGTGGGGGAATGAGATCATCACCCCAGGTACCAGTCAGCCTCTTGCCCTCATTGTTTTTCTGTTTTACACGAAGGGGGAGGAATGTAGATCTGGGCAGACAGGAGTGAGCTGGAGGCTGTGGGGCAGTCACCTGGCCACTGGACATCCCTGCAGCACCTGGGCTGAGACATTCTCAAAGTGGCAGCCTAATGCATTAGGCTGTGGATAGAGTTTTCAACTCTTTCAGGTCCTTCAAGAAGCACAGCTAAACTTTGATCAACATCTGTGATAACTATGTGGCTGGCACTCAGACTTCCGACTCTACACCTTTCCAACAGTGGTCACCTCAGCCCTTCTGGATTAATTAGCAGCAAACAGATTTTCTGAGGTATTTTGTAGCCGAAGGGCTTCCTGTGGCTGCCAACACCCCAGAAACCAAGACATAGATGTGCTGTGTACAGTTTTCAGCCTGATGAAAAGGAAGACTATTTTTAATCCAAGCCTACATAGGGTGGGGCTCAGTCTCCAACCAGGCCAAAAAGCCACTATAATCCACAAGACCAATGCCTGGCAATCTTTGCTTGCAGGCTGATGTCTGTTCTATTTCGGGGATGGGAGGAATTTAGAATAAAAAGATATATAAATTAAAAACAAAGGAGGCTATGAAATGTGAATAGAGGGAAGGGCTAGACTTATCCTGTGTATTTTGGTCTAAAGAACAGGACTCTAAAAGAACACAAATCAGAATTACTCTATTTTCCATTTCCCACAGCAGTTTATAATTTATAACATGGCCTGAGGAGAGTACAGCCCCAGCGTATTTTTTACAGGAGGAAAAGTCAATCCGTGGCTCCTTGCACAGCAGTGAGACCCTTGGGAGGAAAAGGCAGGAAAACAGTCACCAGCCATAGACAAACCACCAGGATCCCATACAAGGTTTCCTATCTCAGACACCAGGACAAGAGCTGCTGGGACACCTCACTTTCTATTTTGTGCAGTTGGGACTGCAAAAAAGGCAAAGCAGAGGATTGGAAAAGAAGGCAAGTTTTGCTTATTTAGGGCTTATGGCCAACAGGCAACCAGCCCACTAAAAGCAGAGATTTTTTTTTGTATTCTCAGCACCTAAACAAATCCAAGGCCACACAGACTTCAGACATAAGAAAGGTTTTATTTGCTACAGATCCTGTCTTAACTTGGCATTCAAGCCAACCCAACACAGACATTTACTTTGCCACATTAGCCCCACATTCCTTGCAGCGCCCAGGTAATTTGTCTAAACAGATACAGATAAGCTCTCTCGCTGTCTTCAGGTGCCCCTTCACCACCCATCCATAAACTGTGAAACACTTGCACAGGCATCAGCATCTCTACAGCTCCTTCTTCATCTGGCCAAGGCTGGATCATTAACCCAACTACAGAAGTCTGCAATTACTTCTCTTGGCAGAATGCAGAAAGGGCAGGACAGAGATGGTTCACTGGGACAGGTGGAGGACCAAGAGTGATGAACCTCAAGCACTGCCATCACTTTGGTCACAGACTTCTTTAGGAAAAGAAGCCAATATCTAAGCAACATTGTGAAGTTTAACCCAAACATTATAAGCCTAGCAGCAAAACTGGATGCTGAACACCTCAACACGTGATCCTCAACAACTTTACTTCATCCTTCCTTGTTTTACACAAGAGTGACCTCATCAACTACCTCCTCTCTCACATACATCACTAAAGGCACTATGAGCTAAGGAAACAATGAATGAGACAGTTAAGTCTATTGTCATCTTTAAAAAGAAAAAGCAAAAAAGCTTACTTAAAACATCAGTAATTAGGCCTCCTGCAGAGACACTACACTTTATCTTCTCTTGAAGATCACAGTGATAGTCTCTCTTGCTAGCTATGGAAGTGGGGACTCCCAGCAGCATCTGTGAGCTGTCACTCTTTTTAAAGGAACAAAAAACCTACTGAAGTGGCAGGAAAAACAGCTGTAAGTATTTCAGAGAAGGAAATGAGACAAGGAGACTGGTTAGAAGCATATGGCCCATATGGATTGACATGAGCAATCGGCAGCAGGCCTAACCAGAGCTTCCCATTTTAGACAGTGATTCTGCTACCCACATCCTCAGATGCATGTCAAATCAATCATTATTTTATTTCTTCCATACTCACTCCCAAATGTTAGTAGGGCACAGGCCACCACAGCCCATGGGACAGCCTGGATGTTGCAGGAGTTGTCAATTTGCCCACAGGAATGTGCACACTGCCCAGCAGCACAGGGTGTTGGACAGTGCAGACCAGCCAGCACAGGGGGACACAAGGAAGGGGACCTAAGGCAAGCAGCCCATCTGCCAAGGATGCTGCATTTCATGGGCAGGGGTCACCCTCAAGGGTCAGCTGCTGAAAGATAGAGACAAACTAACAGGAATCAGCTGGCAAAACAAACAAAAGGGAAGGAGGGACTGTGGATAGCTCTATCTCTGCTGGTAGCTGCTCTCCTGGGCACATGGAAGCCTCCTTTTCATCATCATGCCGCTCACAAACCCAGTGTAAAACTAGCTTTATGCAGCCCAGGCATGAACCCACAAACCCAGACAGGAAACCCTAGCTGTTAGAGGAGCATACATGATATAATTCTCCCAAGCAGGCCAGACAGGACTTGCTTATCGTTCTTGGCATTTTGAATCTATTACCAAAAAAAGCCAACAGATTATAGATCCCCAGGAGACCAGTGGATGCCACAGTAACTGAGTGGACTGGCTGGCCACCACAGCTCAGCACCCTGCCCAGGGAAGTCCACACCCCTGACGGGAACAGAAGGTTCCACTGCTGGGAGAAGGCAGAGCAGCCAAGAAAACAGTGCTGATGACAGGGCAGCTGCTGGTCAGCACTGATGTCAGCCGTGGTCAGCACTGATGTCAGATGTGCCCATCACAGGGAAGAGCTCTCTCACCTCCAATGCCACCATCCCCAGACCACCAGCATGGCACTAGCAGAATAAAACGTGCAGGTCTTCTTCTCCCACCCCACTCTCCAGCCCTATTAGGTGAGGACTTCAGCTCCATTAATGAACCACATTTTCTTGTTTAGCTGGTACAGGTTGCTCTTTGCTGGCAAGATCACACAGGAACACTCCAGACACCTGAAATCTCAAAGGCAGCACTTGCTGTTCCAACTGGGCTCTGCAGCCACAAACATCTAAGCCCCATCTTTTGGCTATAATCAAATCATCTCTCAGTCAGCAGTTGAGAGAGTGGGCCACTGTCACCCTCCCTAGGCAGCACACCCACCCCAAGTGTGCCATTTGCCAGTGCACATGGGGGGAGTGGGGGCTGCAGCACAGCGAGATGAGGGAGGAGGATTTCTGACAGCCAGGATCCCCTGTCCCCATGCTGATGGCACAGCGGGACAATGCCACCCAGGTAAAAGAGGAAATTTACACCTTCAGCCCTTCACTTGGGAAGTATTTGCACAAACCAGAAGACTTTTCACAGACCATTCTGCAGTCCTCCAAGTGGATCTCACAACACATGCAAAGATGCTATCCAAGTCTCCACTTCAGAGGAACTTGACCTAGAAGCAGGAAGGATATCCAGGGCAGGAAACATAGGAAGGACACTAGAGGCTTGACCCCTCACCTACAACTCCAGCACTGAAGAGCACAAAGTAGGCAGCTGCTAAGACTGAAGCTGGACTAATGCTGCTGTGTCAAAACACTGCCCACCTCATACTTACTCCCTGCACACACCACACTGGAGACACCTATTTTTAATTCAATAAACCCAAGAGAGACAGTGCACCCACAGGCACCCCCAAACCCCTGCGTACGGAGCAGGGGACACAACAGTAGCTCATTCATGACCAGCAGTCACAGGACTGAAAGCAGTTACAGCAGCCCAGTCACTGTCAGCTGAGCTGCTGCTGCCCAGAGGACCTCCAGGATACCCTGAGCATCATTTGTCCAGCCACAGCACCCAGGGCCCCGATGCTGGGCCATCACCCAATTGCCTTCAGCTGTCACACTTCCCACCTCCTTACCCACCGGCAGCAAGAGCAGCAGGTACCTCTGGGTTAGCAAAGAGCTTTAATGGTGCAAGCAGGGACAGCTGATTCTGCAGAAGAGTCTGAGCAACTCTCTGGGATGGGCACAGGGGAAACAGTCCTTTCATGCCCTCCCCTACCAGCAGTGCTGTGGGCAGAGCTCTGCCAAGACATTACCCACCACAAACACAACTACTGCTGCATGGGCAACAATCCAATTCCCAAAGTGCCAACAGGAATGTATGTGCAAAGATGTCGACAGATGCCTATCAAGGGGCTTGGGGGCCAGGGATAGGTGACGTTGTGACATTTGTTACAGTACCCAACAAATACTTGTTTAATTCAACCTTGCATCACCCTCATTACAAGAGCTGGTCTCAGTTTTGCAACATGCTTGAAAATAAAAAATATTTAGGAATGTTTTGCTTTGCGTATGCATTAAGGCTATCTGGTAAACTTTTAAAATTCAGTATCCACCTTTCACACATCTGCTGTTTCTGGAATTCATGTTTGGCTTTTTTGATGTATTTAACAGCTCTAATTACTTCGTGAGCTCAATGTCCAAAAAGATACACAGATTACTAAACGCACACTAGTACTTAGTCCAGAAAGTGATGAGCATGCGAAGCCCAGCAGTCAGTTGATAAATATTAACATATCATGTTGTGGCTATTCCAAATTTGACAAGAAACTTAAAAGAAAGTTAAAAATTAATATCTGTTATTGCACCAGGCAGGCTGATAGCTTGTCAGTCACATGTTTAAACAGCTGGCCTGGAGAGATAAGAATCTGCTTTTTTTTAATGCTGAATTTAATATATTTATATATGTTTATTATATTTTAATTGCTTTAATGTATGTGGAGGCACAGTAACATTCAAAGCGCGAACAAAACATCAACTTTAAACCATGTTTCTTTTGCCAACCAAGTAGCAGCCCCATAAATTTCACCTGTCCAGCTCCCAGCAAACTGTACAGCAACACTGTAGCAGCTGGCATCTCCATCTCCCTCCTTCCTTCCCCGCTCTCTGGGTGATCAGAAGCGGCACCCCATCCCTGCACAGGGTCAAAGTGCCTCCCCACCGTGGCAGGTCAAGAGCTGCCCTTGTGAGCACCATTAGAGAGGCAGGGCTGTGCTTTGCAGGGCGCTGATGGGTCTGTACAAAACCTGTGCTGGAATAATACAAGCAGGCTTGACGCTGCTTTTCCATCACCTCCTCTGCCACAGGCAATTCACGTGCAAGAAAATCAAGCTAACCGGCCTGTATCTAAAGAGGGACAAATGTCTGCAGAGAATTCCAATCTGCGTCTCTCATCCCTCGATTTCATGAAGCAAAGAGATGCAAAACATTGCACATTTAAAAACAAACAAACCCCAGCCACAAACAAGAAATACCTCATACTGATATAGAGCAGAACTTACTTGGTCTTTGGCTCTGCTGAAAACACGGCCCTTTTGTGTTTCACCGCCTCTTATTTAACGCTGTGTGAAATAGATTACCAACAACATTATCTGTGTGTTGGGACACGTCACCAAATAAATTACCACCACTTAGAACATCACCACCAAGACAACCTCAGGTGTGCAATGAGGTACTGATCACATCATCTACTTAGATAAGGAAGTGCATTACAGCATCTATGATGGGCACACCCTCCCTAAACTCACTGCCAATCACGTAAAAGAAAAGTATTTCTCTTCTCCCAATGCACTGTTATGCATTGCCAAAAATGCAACTGCCATACTCAAGCTCCAAGTGGAGCACTTGGAGTTTGACTACACAAAAAGTGCAGATAAAGTGGTTCACAAGGCACACAGCAGCTGCTTAAGCACAAGTACTGAATTAACTGTCCCTAACATCCCTTCCAATCAATCACCGAGCAGCACTCTCCTTTGCTTCCCTAAAGCCAGAACTGTTTTATTTCTGCTTCTCCAAAGCCATTTAAGTCACTGCACTAGAAAGCCAAGTAAACACAGGAAAGAGTTACTAGAAGATCCCGCATGAGTGGATTCAGCACAAACTCATTTAACGAGGCTGCAATTCCTTCACTCACCATCTTAATCTCTCAACAATTGAAACCCGGAGCAGAGAAGTCAGTAAGGGAGCCCCAGGGGAAGGGCTTCCTCTGCATTTATCCAAATACCTAATGAAGTCATCAGTCCCCAGAGCTCCATCCACTGTAAAGCTCATCTAGCCAAAACTGGTAAATAGGTTTCTGGAGTTTGGGGCATTCTTAATCTGGGGAGACGTTTGCGTATTTTACAGGAGGGGAAACTTCATCAGATTAACTTTGATAAGAGAACAAAGACCCTGATTAAAACACAATTCTTTATATCCAGCACTGAATAACTAAGTTTAATAATCACGTTATGATCTCTTAACTCAGACAAAGAATGAGTAATTCATCTTTCACAGGCAAAAAATTCCTTCAAAGGAGCTTGGTTACAACCAAGCAACATCCTCAAATTGTTAAACGGTTGGCAAGATTAACAGGCTATGATGACAACAGCTTTGGAAAAAGTTTCATTTAACAAATTATTTTCTTACTTTTTTTTTTCCCCCAAGAGTTATTTAGAGGCAAACAAACAGATCTGGAATTTTAAGTCTCTGTGTGTGCACGCACACCACAGAAGGCAATCAAACACCCCCAGGGCAGAATCAGCTGCAGAATATTGCACCCAGGGGACTTGCCTTGTGTCCACTAATCCCCTGAATCACTGCTCTCCACTCACAAACTACCAGCAGCTCCTCTTTGCACAAGATTTCTTTTCAAAACAGATTGGATTTCTATACATCATTATGCACAGCACAAGCACATGCTGATCTCGCTAACTATTCCCTCTTTTATATCCAGGTTCCAGCTGTTGTCTTTAAAGTTACTCTGAGCAAGTCTCCCAGCATTAAGGAGTTTTGCTTCTCAGGTTACCAGGCTCACTGGAGAAGTCACAAGTGTTACTGGCTGAACAATGGCTGCAAGTTGTCATGCAAAAGCAATTTACTTGAGATATCTATTATCTTTTATAGTCGCTTCTACAGATTGACCAAAAACAGGAAGCCCAGCTCTCACATTCCACTGGAATTGTGTAACAGCAATAACAACCTCAAAGGCTGATTCAATGGCATTTGCTCAGATCTATAGCAAGCAGCTCTCCTGAAATCAGTGAGTCCAAGTGATGCCCCGCTGGAAGGTATGGATGCTCTTACAGGACAGGCACACGCAAGGAAGGAAGCATTAACTGGAGGTCGGTTCCCATCCACACGTTTCACCACTATTTCTACTTAGAAAAACTTACAGCTGGAGCACAGTCATGCCTGCAGAGCTGTTACCTCTGTGAGCACTAGGACTCGATGTTATCCATTACAATACTTCCAGCCAGCATCAGGGTGCCCCAGCAAAGGAAAGTTTGAAGCTTTAAGTGCTGAAAATTTCCCTGCTCTTCTCCTTCCCTTCCCAGGCTCCCAACAAGAAGCCATTGTTAGGGGGAGTAGGGTGACACTTCCTCTCCCAGTCCAAATTAGAGATGTATAAAAATAAACCCGCACAGCTGTCCCACGACTTCACTTTATTTCACCCCGCTTCAATGAGACGAGAAGCCGTTCCCATCCCCTCACGCTCTCTGCTTTGGGAACACCAGCACGGCACAAAAGATAAAAGCGAGATACAAACCGAACCCCTTTTCAGCGCCGCTCTGCGGGAAGCCGCAGCGGGGAGCGGCCCCTCCCCGCCCCTCGGCCGGGCTCCGCTGCTGCCGCCCCGCACAAAGCCCCGAGCCGGCCGCAGCCGGGGCTCCATCCCCGGCTCAGCCCGGGGCTGAACTTTCCGGGGGGATGAATCAGACAAGTGCCTTTCCAGCGCCGCGGGGAGCCGGCGGCGGCGGCGGCAGGAGCGCGCCCGGCC
>VWZN01019092.1:784906-823815 GCA_013396955.1 Regulus satrapa
CCCCTTCCCTGCCTTCGGCGCTCTTCTCCCGCATGGATTCATCCTCGTGCCCTGCGTGTATCCCAAACCTCGCGCATGCCTCGCTCCCGCCCGGCGAGCATCTCTCATTCTTCTCCCGCGAGCAGCTTTCTCTCCACGCAGGCATCCTTTCTTCTCTGCAGGCATCCCTTCCTTCTGAGCTCGCCTCCCTCCTCCCCGGCCAGACCGTGTCCTGTCTCCCTTGCGCGGGCAGCCCTGGCTGCCTCAGCCCTGCCACGCAGACAGAGGGGCTCTGGGCTTCCCTCGCCAATTCCCCTGGTCTCCCCGGGAACAAGCCTGCGGGCTGATGCTGAGGATGTCCAGGGAGCGCTGGCGCTGGCGGGCACACTGGGCGAGGAGCTCCTGGCACAGCAGAGCCAAGGGCACGCTCAGGGCCTGGCTCCCACAAGGAGTAAGTGGAGTGCGGGTTCCTGTCCCTTGCACCCCGCTGTTCTCTGCTCCTGGACAGGGAGCGTTGCCATGGCCTTTCCTCACGCAGCTCCCAGCCGTCCAATTTGGGATAGGTGACCTCATAACTGTCCTAATTTCTACATTTCTACACTGATATTCACACCGAACACTGCTAGAAGGGTTCAGGAAATCAAGGGCCTTGGGGACGCTTTTGCGTAACAGTGGTGGAGAACAGAAGTTAATCCAAATAGGTCTTGAACAGAGAAAGAAAAAGCAAACACCTGCTGTGGGAAGAAGGAGGTGAACAGAGGGAAGGAGATGGGGCCAGAGCTGGACCAGAAAAAGGAGAAGTTGATTCCCCAGGAGTGTGGGAAACTTTACACTCTTGGCCGACACTGGGACGTCCACCAGGACCAGGAGAAATCATGGGTTGGGATATTAACGTCTTCTTCTGGTTTTAGGAGCAGAGCAAATATGCATTCAGGCACAAAAATCCCTTTCCAGAAAGATGAGATGTTCCAGTGCCTGGAGGGAAGAACTGCACAAAGTAATAAATTCATATAACAACCAGGAACACTAATGGAAGGTGCTAGCTCTTGTATAGTGTAAAAGCACGTCTCATATTTTGCTGTTTAACTATTTTCCACCAGTGTCAGAAAAATTAAACTTGCCAAAAGGTAACAGTTACCTAACAGACTATTAATAGATAAGGCACACACCAGCATTAGATCATTCTTTCTCTTCTCTTCCAAAGTTAAATAAATGTAGGGCATATTTAACTAGAACTGCCCAGTGAAATTGACTGCAATGAGTACTTAGTTCTCTGTGCTGGCAATGTTACAGGTGCACATTTCTGGATCTGAATTGCATAGTGCTATGTTATGAATTTATATATGACTTATTTACAGAAAGGCTGTCAGTCTGATCATTATAACATAAGGTAAAACACATTTTGTTGTCAAAACTGCCAGGAAAATTCATTTTGCAATGTTTTTACAAAGCTACAATATGACATGGTCTCATAAAGTTGTCCCATATGATGGAAGCGACATGGCTCACAGTGGGAGTTTCCTCATCAGATTAGCAGGAGCAGCTTCCTGAGAAGAATCAGACTCTCTTCCCATCATCCTTTTATTCTTTTTATACAGTTGGATTTCTCATTGGATATCAAAAACTCTTACATATTCATCAGTTTATTAGGCTGGGTCTTAGAGATAGGGGTGGTAATTTTAGATTGATTTAAAAGATTAGTTCAATTTTACGCTCTGTGGTGGTAGTCCTGTGTTTAGATTAGACCAATGCTTCACACTGCATTACAAACACAACAGAGCTGGGAATATCTCTGATTCTGATTCTAGATTTGAGCAAAAAAAATGATATGTTGGATTACTCCCTGTCCCCTTCTGCTAGCAGGCCAGCATAAAACAACGGGTGACATGAAATCATCTTTGTGAATCTTGACTATTCAAAAAATGCAGATTACACATTTCCATGCCCCGCTTTTGTCCAAACCAGTAGTGTGAAACAGGCAACTCTTTGTTCTCTAAATGAGGGAGTAAAGTATTAAGCATATTGAACATTTACCAGTTGCCTCTTTATTAGGATTTGCCCATGTCTTTTTGCACAAAGAAAGTTGAGCTATAGTAGACAAATCCATTCATTCAGCTACAACCACTGATTAGTACCCTGATATAGTCATCAAGCTCAGTTTAATATTTTTATTATGTGATCAATGTAATTACCATCTTCTGAGTAAGATGTCAAAATGTGGAGTTTCACTGACACACAACTAGTGGACACCTTGTTTGCAAAAACACACAACTTCATGTTCCTGGGTGACTGTTTATGGTTAAAAACACTTAACATGGATATTGCTTTCCCCTTCTCAGGGCTTTGTAAAAGAGTGGACAGACTTTTTCAGGACCACCTGACAGCAGGTAGTTGGATTCTTATTTCACTGCATCCACAGGTGATGGAACTGGTGAAAGGTGAATTTTTGCCAAAGGTCAGAGGGGAAAACTGGTCCACTTAGGAAATGTCCCACAGAGATTTTGAACAGAGGCTGAAGCACAAGGTGGATCTGGAATACTGGTGTTGGCCAATTCCTGAAATTGTATTTGGTACATTTTTAAAGCCCTTCCAAAAAGGTTGCTATTTAGAAAATTACAAAGAGTGTTGTTTGCACGGGGGGACTTTCCACACAGTGCCATGAGAACAGAGGTCTTAGGGCCAGACTGGAGACAGCTATTTCCAACCTGACTTACAACAGAACTGGCGTTAGTTAGTATGACTTTTAAATGAAGTTATAGTGAAATATTCTTGCAGAAAATATGCAGACAGAGGATTCTGACTTCACATCCTACTAGCACATAGGAACTTAGAAGGAAGGAAATAGCCCATACTTTTTGAAGACATGTTTAAACAGTGCTTCATTAATTCTCTTCTTTAGCAGAGTACAGTAAATTTAACAGGTATTAGAAAATACCCTGGCTACAGAGCCACAAAGGAAGGAGACTGCCTGTTGGATTTTTTCATTTTATAAGGATATGGATTTCTATAAATGCAATTTATTGCCATAATAATCACCAGGCAGATGGAGAGTTGGCCCTGCATCCAGTATGACTTTGTTACTGATTCCAGTGGAAGTTGGATGGGCCCTTAAGAGACTTTGCCACTGCCAGGTTAATGTTACTGTGAGTCCCTGCCTAGAGAACTGAAATGAATTTTTACTATATCTGTTGAAATGTAAGCTTCTTATCTGGCAGCTTAGTGATGCTTCTCCTGTACTGCTTTTCTATTATATAAAAGTTAAATCGTTGCTCTTGGCTGGGTTATTGAACAATGCTGATATCCCATGGCTAAGATAGCTGCCCTAAGATAAAGATTGTCACAGACCATAAGTGAGGGGTGGTGATAATCAGGAAAAAGAAAAGGAAGCCTGAGAGGTCAATTAAAACTTGTGTCTCTGATGCACAGTATGCCAGGGAGAGAGAGAAACTGCAAAACACACTGTAGGAGTTCATATGGGTTCAGAAGAGGCCTTTAGGAGTTGGTGTGAAATTCTTCCATTAGAATTAGGGCATCTGTTCTCAACTAGACTTTTGTTTTGTTTTCTACAAATACTTACCCACAACATTAACAGAATATAAGAACTAGGATATTTATGTCTAAAACACTTGTCATCAACCAAAGAGAACAACTGAGTGGTACTGTGAATAGATTAATAATCTGGAACTATTTTTTTTTCCATTTCAAGAAAGCAGATGGGAATCTGCATAATATTTTGAACTACAGAAAATTTAATTTACCTCCCACTAGAAACATTTGCTCAAATACTTCTGGGCACTTCTTTACTTAAAAACAACTCGCAGGAGATAAGTGTCAGTAAATTTATCCATCAAGTTTGTCCAGCACAGGGAATCCATATGCAAAGTCTCCAGAAGTCTCTGAGACTCCTCACGTGAGTGCAGATTACCCACCAAAGTTAACAGCCTGCCAGGCTGTGGGCAGGCTGCCCTCCCTCTCACTGTCCTGGCTGCCAGATAACAAACACATCACCTCATGGGACTCTAGATTGTGCTGTGACACCCCCAGTGCCTCCTATTTAATCTGCTCTTGCTTTGGCGAAGGAGCTGCCTGTGTTGTCCCTATCCTGCAGTGTATGTTTTATTGGTTTAAAATTGTATTCTTTCTTATCAAGGAGAGTTTTTCATGCAGCACTACAAGAGCTCTTCAGTTCCAACTCATCAGTGGCAAGGCAGAGTTGAGATGCCTTTGTACAGCCCTCAACCCCAGCTTTTTATGGGTTGATCTTACAGAGGACTTGTTGACCTTCAAGGTACACGGGAATGTGGGTGAATTAAGATTTTATTTGCAGATCATATCAACAGGGTGAATGCTCCTCCTTCACCATTGTGGACCAAAAACCCAAAAAAAAGCATGACAATGAAAATGTGGCTTTGTCTCTTCTCTTTACTTGATTATCAACCCATCAAGACCAGATTCTGAAAAGTTACTGAATCCACCTTTCCTTTCTCCTACCTAAGATACAAGTAACTGCTTACAAAGAAAATCATGTGTTCCAGAGAGCATGAGACGCAGAAGGTCAGATATAGGTCGTTTTAGGCAGATGAACCAAGCAGAATTAGCTGCAAACTGTGGAAAATACAGTCTCTGCCATGTAGCTGACAGTTGGCCAATTTTTATCTCAGGTAATACTTTGGTGTGCAGTAACCTGGTTGTTACCAGGGCCTGATCTTCTGCATGCAGCTTCTTATTAAATCCTGGCAGTGTGCTCAGAGCTGGACAACATTACCCTGGAATGAAGTTTTTAGGAGGGGTTTGAAAGGGGAAAAGTCTGCTGGTTTGGCAAGATAGGAGTGGGTCAATACTTCATGCATTTGGTTTTGCACTGGGACAAGACTGGAGGCAGAAAGCACAAGAGCTGCTTCTGCAGGCAGTTCTGTATGGTACAGAGGGCTTGGGATGGGATGAACAGGGACTTGTACAGGGCTTCCAAGGAGGAGTTTGAGTGCACAGTGCTGACCTTTGTGCCGGTCAGGCTTGCAGCAATGGCCTTGCTTTCATTTTTCTTTCCAGTCTGCCTTCCTTTGGCTTAGGTCAAAATGAGGTACACAGGCAGCTAATGAATTATATTTGCCTGCTGCAGGCTGAGAGCTGGAGGCTGTGCTTGATAACTGAGGAAGTGTTCTTACTGCTCAAGGACACTTTTTCTTATGTTCCTAATACTTACTAATTTGTTCATATCTTCACCAAAAGAGTTGTCAAGTACTCAAACAGTTGAGGTTTTTTTCCCTGGCTGGCCAGGGAAGTGGTTGAGTCGTTATCCCTGGAGAGATTTTTAAAGTCTTGTAGATGTGGCACTGAGGGACATGGGCTTGGCAGTGCTGGGTTAATGGTTGGACCTGATGATCTTAAAAATCTTTTAAAACCTCAATTATTCTGTGATTCCAACTGCTTTGGACCTTTTAGTTCTTCTAGTCTGTAACATATTTGTGAGTATTTTGTTCTCATTTTCTCTGGACTTTCTCCTTGATTTTTCTTGTTTTGCCTCTAACTTTTGCCTCCTCCTTCCTTTTACTGGTGCTAGCACAAAGTTCCTTCAGCTCCTACAAAACTCAGTCATCCCCCAGCTTCCAAAATCTATGGTGAGCGGAAGTGAAGCAGGGCTGTCTACATTCCTGCAAGCCCAGGGCTTGGGAGATGGTGTGGATGTGTGCCAGTGCTAATAAATAGGGAACTATTAGTGACTGTGTAAGGCAGGAAAATTGCAGAACAAGATAAGACTCACAGAATTCTCTTACGCTGATTTTGGATAAGGATATTTACACAGGGGGAAAAAAAATGTTTTTCTTAAAAGCCATGCAGTCTCTCCAGCCATGTGTGGCAGGAGCAGGACCCTGTTGGAGATGCAGCTGTGACACCCTCTCTCCCTCGCTCCCTGCCTGGCACAGAGGCTGCTTTGCAGTGTCGCAGCCCAGGCTGGGGCTGTTCCCTGCTCTGAGGCCAGGCTGCACCACACCTGCCAAACCAAACACCCCGTGTAGCTCCACTCGGGCCCAGGACACATCAAACCCAACGCAGTGCTGGGACAAACTCCGTGGAGCAGTTTCTTCAACAGGTCCAGCAACTGCGAGGCTTTGTTTGCTGTGCTCTGCAGAGCAGAGATCAGGCCAGGTACCCTGATCTGAGCAGATTCAAGGAAGCTGCTTTGCCCTCAGTGACATCTCCAGGTAGCTGAGTGCTGCTGGGGCAGGGCTGATCCTGCTGATCAAAACCAGAAGGCTCTGGTGGGTTTCAGCCTCCTCAGGATATGTGGGTGCTGGTGCATTAACCCACAGTTACGTATCTGTGTAAGTTTACTTTATTGCCAAGGACACGGCAGGAAAAAGAGAACTGCTTGAAAGTAATGTGACTTTTGTGGTAATTGTGTGTGGGATGGGGCAGAGAGCAAAGGAACTTCTTGTGATAGACCAGAAGAACAGAAGGAATTACGGAAACAGAGCAAACAAAAATTCAGTCTAGGGTGGTTCAGGTTCATGTCTACTGCTGTAGGATATGGCTGGTTACCCTCTCCAAGGCACTTCCGACTTATCTCCTGCTATTGTCATTCCTGTTTGTTGCAGGAAAGCAAAGTTTAGTCACACTGGGATTTCTCCTTTCCCATCCATCTGTGCAGGATCTCAAGCAGCAGAGGGTGCAGCCACAGTGCATGGAGCAGCTGCAAGCTGTGTGTGCAATGGAGTTAATCTCATTTCCAGCCCCATGAGTGGTGCTTGGCTCCCTCCCCCTGGCACAGCAGCACGGATCAGTCCTCCAGGCAGCAGCATGCAGAGTGTTGCATCCAGCTGGCAGCAATGCCTTCGCCTTCCTGACCCCACCACTGTACTCCCTGTGCTTAGCTCTTGCTGTTCTAGTTTTTGCTGATCTAGACGTGTTAAAATTAATTTTTTTTTTCTCTTGATGCCTGGCTCTAGGCAAGGTTATTAGATAGCTGGGTCACTGCAGTCTGTGACTGTCAGCTGCTGAAATCATTTGCATTGGGCTGTGGGCTAGTAACCCACTAAATACCCACTTTTGATGACTAACCAGCATCAAAACTCCTGCAAGCTCCATTTTGAAAAAACAAGGAGTATTTTATTGAAAGAGAACAAGAAAATGCATTTCCATGTTGTAAAATGATTTGCCTTCATGTGTCAAGAGCCCAGCTCAATTTCCCTCTGCTCTGCATTCTGGAATCATTACCACACTTATTTCCAGTAGTGCAGAAAGTCTTTTCCATATGCCTTCACTTCTGCCAGCAGTCTGTAGCTAGTGTTTAATGTCTGCTAGGCAGGAGGAGATGAGGACAAACCAACAGCACTACTGTGATGACAACTGTAGAAAACAAAAAACCTTTTTCCAAAAGAAGTCCCCCATCTCTGAAAGCAAGTTCAGTCCTGCAGGGAATGCTTCAACCTCTGTGAGGAGTGTGCAGCCTTAGGACAGTTTGTAAGAGGAGCTCACGGAAAGCTTCTGTGTCCCAAAAAATCCTCTTTGGCCAGAGCAGCATGGTACCTCATCCTGGATGAGGGGAAAGGGCTCACCAATTAAGAAGTTGCATAAAGTTAAAACTTCATTTGGATATTTGAATTTATAACAAAACGTGGTTTGCATGGGTATTTGCTTTCACAGCATTGCAGGACATTAGTGCCAAATGAGATGAGTACAAACTTCATCTTCTGCATTCACATAATTTGCATCACAGCACTTTTAACTGGACACTGTCCTGGCATTTCACATTCCAGCCCAACAACAGTCTACAGGTTTTGACCAACGTGCTCTATAAAAAAAGTAATTTACTGGAAAAGAACAGTAAACAGCTAATAAAAATGTTTCTCAGCATCAGCTGCAGGCAGGAATTCCTCCCAAGAGCCCTCTTGCTCCCTTTGTTGGAGCTGATAGAGGCTATCATAAGGGAATTCATAGCTGTGACATGGCTTAAAAACAGAAGAAACTAATACTCTTGTGGAAAAAAAAAATGGTTCTCTAGTGGGCTGGGCACAGGCAGAATTAGAAAACAGGCTGTGTTGTCCTCAAGCAAGGGCATTCCATGTCCTCCTGCTTCTGCAGCAGGCACTGACAGTCTTTTTAAGAGTGGCAGATGAGAGCAGTGAGGGGCCCTCAACTCCTGTGTGTGGAGGATACCTGAAATGACCAGGCCCTGGCCATACTGACCTGTAAAGAAAGGACAAACTGGTTCTTAGAAAGGCACGGTGGGCTGCTGCTCTCAGCCATGCCAAGCCAAGGATATTCCCCACACCATCTGTCCCAGGCATTTTATCACATCAATGTGGAAGGGGAGCTCTTTTGGGTCCCTGCCTCAGCAGCCACTCTAGCAGAAGAGCCCAAAGCTCTATTTCTTTAGAAATGCAGCTTTTTGACAAGGGCTGTATGATCCAACACTTCTCCAAGGGCCACACTTGCCGGAGAGGTGGTCACGTGCAGCCCAGCTCCAGTCCCAGGAGCTGCTTTGCAGCTGCACTTACAGCTCTCCCAACCTCCTGTGCTGCACATGGAGACAAAACAGGGTTAAGAGCTGCCAGCACCAAGTATCCTGAGAGAGCAGGACACTGCTCTGATGGACGAAGTAACATATGTCTGTCCCACAGAAATCTCATCTCCTTTCTGACTTGGCAGTGGGAAGAGTTTTGATCTCTTCCTGCTTTGTGCTGTCATTGTTGTTTTAGCATTATCTGTCCAAACTTTTCATATTTTTGATGTTCCATCCTGACTAACATCAACTGCTGTGACAGCTATGAATAAAAGACTTTCTTCTAGAAGTAGGGCAAGCAACATTTGGCTCTAGTTTTGATTTCGTCCCAAACACTTTTATAATGCACTTACTTTTTGTATTCACACATGTATCTCATAAGAAATTTGAGAATGAAGCGCTGCCAAAGGCATTAACAGACAAAAACATTTTTCAGCCACTAAATGTCCCCTCCTGATCTGTGAAAAGAGGTTTTTTTTCCAATCATTATACGCTCCAGGTCCATCAAATCGGTACTGGAAGAAAATCTGAGGTAGCTTTCTCTGTTGCATAGCTGCTAAGTGGCTCGTATTATCTTTATCTTTTGAAACACCATTTTTGGTGGTGATGACATCAATACTGATGGTTTTGTCAGGCCAGCTAGGCATGAAGGCAGTCTGAAAAACCTGACCTGGTTTGCAAGTGCTTGTAAAGGTCTGTTCCCTGTGGATTTAATTCCTGTATTAATGGAGGTAGTTAAGGATTATTTTGAAAGAGGTGTTTTACAAAGAGCTGAAAATCACACATTATGATGAGAGTTCCTGATGGACTGTAGTTCATCAAAAACTGCTCCAGCCTGGGTCCCTCCCATGGGGCCACTCCTTCAGGAAGAGGCTGCTCCAGGTGAATGACAGAAAGTGTGGAGTCAGGTCAGCCTCAGCAAATCACCCCAAATCCTGGGGAATACAAATTCTAACCACAGATTCAGGTGCAATATTTCAAAGCACAATCACTTGACACTTCTTTTTGAATGTGAGGTTAAATGCTTAAAAGAGGCTGTAGGTGTTGAAAATCTTCAAGCTGATGCAAAACAAGTTATTTATTTTTCACTCCAGCTACAACTTACCTTTTTCCAGTTTTGTTTTCCAGCCAAACTGTGATGTTCCCATCCTGTAACTGGGGAAAAGAATCTAACTTCCCCACTGGGGACCAGCCTCACAGGCCTGGGAGATGGACGATGTGCTGTGTAGCACACCCTAAATAAGACCTTTGCCCTGCAATTCAAACAAGCCTGTAATGGTTTTACAGCCCCAGCTGGGAAGAAGGTTTTTCTGCATCCATGCAGCTTTCTGGTGCATACACAGCTACTCAGGTTTAAATGTCAGCTTGAGACCCTGATATCTTCTCAGTGTGATACTAATCTCCAGGTGAGCAAAACAGAATTATTAATTCTTCCCCTATCAAGTCCCACCTTAGCTAACGCCACCCAGCTTCTTATTCCTTGCAACCTCTGGGTTGGATATTCTTCTTGGCACAGCCCAACATTTTTTCATAAGACTTGCAATATTTTGCATGATTTTTAAAATTTGAATTCCTCTTGAACAGTGCCACCTCCTTGAATCCACCACTGTGTGTCCACCTGCCACCTTTCACTCTTTATTCAGAGTATTTGGGATAATGATGATGATGTCCCCTGGCCATGTGCCAGCAGTGGGGGCTGATCCACACGATCTGATTCTCAGAACCGTGGTTATGGAGGCAGAAGTGACATCACCGAGGGGCGCAGGAGGGTGATGGGCTGTGGAAGGTCAATCCTTGCTGCCTGCAGACAAGCCCCTGGGTGACACTGTTCACTGCTGTGATCGGGGTGGCCTCTCATGGCAGCTTTTCCTTCTGGCCACGGATTTGCCAGGGGCTGACAGTGGCCCTGTCCCAAACTGCCCTTTGCGATTTGCCCTTGGCATCACGTGCAGCTCTGCTTTATCAGTGTGGCCACTGCCTCCACCCCACAGATCACTCAGTTCCCAAAGGAGCCCTCCTCCACAGTGGGAACTGCTGTGAAACCCTGCAGACAAAAACTTTGATCTTTATCAGCGTGAAAATAAAGACTTTTTGGAGGCCACCCTTCCCCAGCTGCTCTGGCCAAGCGGAGCCACAGCCGTAGCTGCAGCTCTTGGCATGCCAAGGGAATGCTAGCACGTGGTAGGGGATTAGGATGACACAACTGTTGGGACAACAGCTGGGTAGGCTGACCCTGAGTACAGGCAGCTGCCCGGGGTGTGGCCAGCCAGGGTGGTTTATGGAATCACCTGTTGCACGGGGGGCTGCTCCTCTCGGCCCTCTCGCACTCTCGCGTGTACACAAAACTGATTTTTCATTGCTGTTGTTAAAAGCATAATTTATTCATACAAGGATGTAGCATTTCTTCGCTGTATGAAAATCATGATTCAGCTGGGGACAGTCCATAGTACTTGCACCTCCATCAGCATTCTCTTCCCTTTTTCTCACACAGTGCTCAGTGTGGAAGAAAAAACAGGCAGTGGGAGAAGCCCCACGTGGTCAGTCCACAGCCTGTTTTAGCAGGATGGGTGAAACCAGAGGCTGCAAAGGACCACAGACAGATCTACCCAACAGGGTCCCAGCTGTTAGCAGATCCTCCCCAGAATCTCCTTTACTGTTTCACTGGCCTTGACCATGAAGTAGATGATCTGAGCTGCTCCCTGCTTCCTCCAGTAGCCTGCTGTGAGTCCAAAGCTGCTGGGCAAACACTCTCTGTTTACTTTTTACTGCCTGTGCTATCTCTCTCCTAGCAGCACAATTATCTGCTGTACATATAATACGGTAGCTTTCCTGTACAGTCTTTATGGTTTGTCAGGACTCTACCATGACATTTCTGTACCCTAAGGAGGCATTGGCAGGAGGATCAGGGATGGCAATGCTCCATGATGAGGGATTGAGGGGAAGAATTAGACAACCCACCAATGTAGATGTTGAAACTTCCATACATCAGTCTGCTGGCCTGTGTCTTTATCCTGCAACTTCTGGCTGTCCCTGATGACCTGGAGAGGGGCTTTAAGTGTGTGATTACCACCCGTCTTCAAGTGAGCAGTGTCAGGAATCCATCAAAGGGCAGAAAGCGAACCACAGAGCATGGAACCTTACTGTGTCACAAAAGATCTTCAAACTGCTTTGTTGAGCTCACAATCCTGATGTCTTTCAAAGTGAGGATGCTTTCAGGAGTGAGAGCTGATCTGGCAAGGGACAGCCAGGCACCGTTAGTGCAGCAAGGCAGCCACCCACGCTGGGGATGAGAGTGGAACTCCTCCCATGCTGACCCTCCATGCGGGAGGATGGAGGATGAGGATGAGGTCTCTTCCTCTGCTGCCCACCCAGCCAGGCTGACAGAACAGGTTCTCTGACCTAGCAAATCAGTAGGTGATATAAAACTCATGATAAGGGAGGACTGTGACTCCATCTGCCATGCAAGTAATTACAAGAAAGGTATAAAGGGTAATGCAGGTCCATGGCCTTGGCTCTGCCCAAGGTGAGCTGTGCAAGGAGATCTGCTAAGGTCATATTGTCTCTTTTACAAGGAAAAAAAAAATCCTTGCAGGGAAAGTCTAAGTGTGCTTCTCTTCTCCTAAAGGGAAGCTCACTGCTGGCACTCAGGGAGACCACAGCTCTCCCTGCCTGCTCTGCCACAGCCCTGCTTGCCCACGGGGCTCAGCGTGGCTGTCTCCAGCATCACAGTGCTGAGCGTGCCTTTTCTCAGCTGGCAGGGGAGCAAATGTGCTGGAAAGCAGAGATAAAGGTTTCAAATTCAAAGAGCTCAAGGCAAATGAGAATGCCCGGGGAAAAACAAGAAACTTACTAAAGGTACACCTACTGTACCCTTGAGCAGGCAGAGGAGGGAGCATTTGTCAGCTCAGAGGTCAAAACAAACCAGAAAGAGAACATGTCTTGGTTAGCAAGACAGGGAGGAGAAAAATATTTAATCTTGAGCAATCAGGAGCATTTCGTTCAACCTGAACATTCCTGTGTTTCCTAACTCTATATTTAACTCTCCTTATACTTAAGGTTACTTGTAATGGAAAAAATGCATTTAAAAATCTTTCATTGGAAATTCAAATAGTTACAGAGGTCCTCAGGTGAAACAAAGGGAAAACCAGAAGATGTTGAATCAAACATGTTTTTTTCAGCTGTCGTTGTTGTCAAAATCTTGAGTACTTTTTGTTCTCCCAAAATGCCTTTGTGCACTCATTTTGAGAAGAGAGATGTGAGAGCTACTCATGGGCAGCAGCTTCGAGACTCCTCCAGGTGAAGAAAGGAATTATTAAAGATTATAAGGAGGCAGCTCAAGCCTGTGCCTGTGCCCTACTGTGCACGTGATGAGACAGGTTCCTGACCGCCCTGAACCGATGGCATATTTGTTATGAACATATAATCACCCACCTGCAATTAGCAGTGGGTGCCAGAGTTCATCAACCTTTGCATCTGGCAAGGGCTCATACCCAATAAACCCCTCTGGCTTTGTTTTGGACTATCCAGTGCTGGAGACAGCAAAGAGAAAGCAGAGCCTCTTTGCCATGGAGAAAGGTAGGCTCAGCAGCTCAGAGGCTGCTGGTACCAGGAGGAGCCATGGATGTGCCAAGCAAGGGAGCCTGGGGTTTTTGGCTTCCATGATTTTTAGGGTAGGATGGTCCCAGAAACACCTTTTGAGTGTTTATGCAGGACTTGCCCTTTAGACTTTAACAGTGAGGGGCAGCTCAGCCCGAGGGTGGAGGTGCAGTGAGGGCCAAAGGCTGTGACATGTGGCACCTTCCCTTCCCTCCTCCCTGCCAGGACACCTCCCAGCCTGCAGACCTTGTAGCAGTACAGTACTTTGCCCCCTGTCCTGAAAAAAAAAAGATACAACTTTTTCAACAGCTAAAACATGAAGCAAGCAACTGAATTAAGAGGGATCTTTGGTTATAAAGAGTTTTGGAGAGCAGTTTTAGATTCATGAGTTGATTACGTAGCGTATGCAATGGGAAGGGCAAGCATGAGGGTGTGCTCCAGCACAGCAGATCCTGGTACAAACAGGCTTTTTCTCTTTCCCCTCCCAGGGGCATCACCCCTGATAGCCATGCATCCTAAGGATCATGGTGGGGAGCACTCAGGAAAAGTGTCCCACCCTGCAATGGTGGCTTTCAGAGATAGCATCTACCCCCACAGCAAAGCTTCAGATGTGTTAGAAAAGCAGTGTCAGCATTAGGAAAAAATTTATCCCTCCATTAGTCTCAATTTGGACTTTACCTTGGACTGTATCCACTGCAGGGCAAAGGAAGTCAAACCTTAAAAACAACTTCATAATAGCTTTTTGTATCAGAGACGTTTTGATCCTGATAAGATTTTAAGTTACCGTATGCTAAATGCCAGAAGTTCCTGGAACCATTATCTTTCAGTTTCAACAACACCATTCCATGGGAGGGCAAACTCCTGCACATGGCAGTGAGGTGACAGAGAGGAGAAATCTCTTCTGTCTTTCCCTCCTGTCTGACACAGCAATCCTGGGAGCACACGGGCCAGCTCCTACGCAGTGGGGAGCTCCCACACCCCTGTACTGCTGCTGGACAACAAAATCCAGTACATGAACAAACCTGTGACACAACCCAAGCACTGCCACCCGGCTTCCCCCGTGCAGATAAGAAGTTCTTCCTGTCATGTCCCTCCTTCACCCTACAGAAGGCACCCTGTGATGACCACGGCTTCTACTGGAATAGAATGAGAGCTGGTGGGTGCTGCCTTCTCCTCTGTAGCCCTGCAAAGATCTCCCACAGCACTACAAAGAAATCCAGCAGCACTGCTTGGCCTAATACTCTGCAGAAAGGCTGCACAACCTTTGTGCTGCCAATGATGAAGGTCTCAGCAGTCATGGTGCTCTCTCCCTTTTTCTCTCTCTTCTTTACTTTGTACTTACTGTTTCCACTTAAATAATAATGTTTCTGTTACTCAACATAGCCAGAAAAATCAAACTCGTATACCTGAGAACCAAAGGCATGATTCATCCGTATGATTTTGGATGTCAATCACAGCAAATCAGTGGCATTCTCTGAAAATGAGCTGCAGAACAAGGACTGAGCAGCAGCCAGTTTCAGCTGCGTCTGTGATTCCTTTGTTATGATTCACCTTTTACAAATATCCAAATAAACAAGTTTGCTGCCAGGAATATTCTGGTGAGAGGCAAAACGTTGGAAAAAGTCGCTGAACTCTTGCTCTGAATGGAGAAATCTCTTCCTGACAATTTGGTCATCGAAAGTGCCCTGGCTTGTGCCCCAAGACTCTCTGTGCCCGAGGCAGGTACCCACACCACCTGCTCGGCACAGTGCACAGTCACACCAGGAATATGCACATGGCTTTCTTGGCACTCATCTCAAGGAAATGCATATTTTTCCACTGTGCTGTCTTTTTGAATCCTTACATAGAAAAGTACCATTAAATGCTGTTCCAATATTCTCTTTGGTTTTACTGATCCTAGTAGCTGGATGCAGATGATCTTCTAAGCAGGACTTTGCCACTATAACAAGGGTTTCTCCCTTATCTGAGACCTCCACAGCCTCTTCTGTTTCTTTTTATAGTCTGTCTTTCTAAAAAACATCGCTGATTTCCCACCTACAGTGTCCAATGTATCAGCAAATCTGTTGATTTCAGTGGATCAATGAATATCTAATGTTGCTCTTGCCTATGTGGACAAAACCCTTCAATGTGTGCCCCAGTGCCAGGTTTACAGTGTGGCAGCATAAAGTGGCCTCTTGACCCAGAGTGAAGCCACAACAGTGGTGCCTGCAAGAATTTAGTACAGTTGCCTGGGATAGCAGCTTGCAAAATATTTGAGATGCTGAAATATATCCTGAAGACAAAGAAGACAACTGTTTCAGACAGGCTGACAAATGAGCCTGCTACCCTCTGTCCCTCAGCAGATCTTGTGCCATTTATTAACTCCTGTCAGAAATGGCTCAGGGCTGATCCCCTGGGCATAATGTTCTCATTTCTAGGGGTCATGCATATGGGTCACGCCGAAGTCCAGAGCCTGGAGCACACAGTCTGGCTCTGCAGACTCTGCAGGCATCTACAGCCATTGCACAGGAAAGGGGGTCCATGGAGGGTGAAAAAAGAGCAGAGAGTGAACCCTCCCCCAGATTCGGAGACATAGATTATCTCCTTTTTCTCCCACTTAAAGAATTCACTGAGCCTTTCTGAGCTTGGGCTATTTGCATGTTTGCATTAACACAGGGTTAAGTTGTTCTTAACAGGTATTCCAGAAAAAGAAAAGAAAATACCTCCAAAGTATTTTTAAATGTATTTAACTGTCTAAAAGCCTTTTGCTAGATGTAAGCTCAAAACTAAAACTATTCCTTCTTATTTTCTTCAGACAGTGCACACTTCCAGGATACAGAAATAGCCCAGCATCCCTTCCCAATAGTTTATGAGTTGTCAATTCATGCTCATTGTGTCCTGTGTTTAGAAATCATCTAGAGCAGCAGGATGTATGTACCAGGCCCAAGAAGTCTGTTTTATTTCGTACACGTCACTATTTAGACCAGCTGTGCTGGTGAGATTTCCTCACATTACTGCTATTGTGAGAAGAGCAAAAGACACTGAAATACTCTATTTCAGACGGCTGCTAAATGACAGCGTTTGAAGTCTTGATTGCAGAGCAAAGCCTCTCTAATTCAGAATTATGGAACTTTCCCTGGAGCCACATGGATGTTTCAGGAAGTCATCAAAGGAGCAATTTCTGCAAAGGGAGGAGGTTCACAGGAGGATCTTTTCCTCTCAAACAGGTCTTGAGTATTTCTGAAAAGAGACTGGCGTGTTATAAAAATTGTCTGCTGACTATTTTTGTACTATTTCATAACATATGTGCCACCAGGACAGGGAAGGGGTTTGCAGGAGCCTACACGTGGTCCCACCCAGCAGGGAAACCCTGCGACCTTTCCTGCTGACAAATGGCACAAGAAGATAACTCAGAAATAACGACCAAGAAAGAAGCTGGGGAAGGGGCAGGGGCAGATAAACCTGCAGAGACACTGGATACCACCATCCTTCTTCCCACAGAAGAGAAGTTGTCATTTATATATCGGCTTTGCTGACTGTAAAAGAGAAATGCACCATGAAAATATTATAATAGCCATCATACACTAATGCAGAAATAATGATTCATTGGTTATGGATCTGCTGTTGAGCCAAGAAGCTCCATGCAGCCCTGGCTGTGGAGTTAACTATGCTGGCTGTCCTAAAGGACAAATCCTGCTCTGGCTACAGCTCCCCAGCTATGAGTCACACCCACTTGCTGCTGGTGAAGGGCAAAGGAATTTGTCTCTTTCAAAGCTCTTGAAACTAAGAAGTCATCTTCCACAGTCACTCGAAATATTCCAGGAAAGTTATTATTTCATATATAATTATTCTTTGCTTTTTAAAAATTTTATTTTAAATATATGAGCTATGTGAGCCCAAAAGCAGCTCTGACTGTCGCATCCAGGCACCTAAATGCAGGAAGAACAGGGCATTTCCATGCAGGTGTCACCAGACATCTCCATGGGCTGTTCCTTCAGTGTGCAGCCCAGAGCAGAAAGCAGCAGTCTGGAGGAAGGATGATCCCTGGGGCATTGCCTTTCACATCCAACTCTCTGCAGCAGCCAGTGCTGTTGCAAATAATAACCTCCAGGCAGGCAGTTTGTCTGGGAATACCCACGTGGTGTGATAGGAAGCATGTGACAGCAACACCCAGACCAAGGACGCAGGCTCAGGGTCCAGCTCTGGAGCTATGCTTAGGGATGGAGTCATCACAGCCCTCCTGGGACTTGCTCTGGAAAACCTTTCATACCCCAAAAGCAAATAGGATCCCCATTTTCAGGCCTCTGTGAAAGGATGGCAGGAGGTGAGCTTTCCTCCCTTACCAAACATATGTGTTTAGGAGACCAAACCCTGTCCGATCTGGGGTGGGGGCACAAGCTAAGCTGTTAATGAGGCGATGCCCTGTGTCGTTCATGAGGTGTTATGATTACAAGTTACTAAACTAAGCTCAGCTGACTAAACTAGCCTCAACTAACACTTCCCCAGGTGCCTTTCCTTCCCCATTCCCTGCACAGCCTTTTCCCTTCACACTGCCAGAGGTGCCCAGGGTGGGGAACAGGAGGCAGGTGGCCCCAGCAGCGCAGGCAGCCTTCACAGGCTGACCCACCCCGTGCTGGGCACCATCTCATGCCTTCCCACTTCTTTCTCCTCTTGTGTCCTAGCAAAATCTGCAAATCAGTGTTCTCCCAGCAGAGCTTTTCCAGGTTTCTTTTCTAGACCCTTTTTGGGCAGGAGTAGATGGGTGTGTGTGAGAGACAGCAATGAGAGAAGTTAGGTAAAGGCAGAGCTCTAACCCAGGAGGGGCAAAGGAAAATTTCTTTTGTTGTTTTTGGATTAGCTCACCCAGAGTTTCTCTTTGTTTTTCTGCCAGAGCTGCTCTTAAATGTCTGACTGTACACTTTTCAATGCTTATTGAAAGATCATTGCTTCCCACAGCTCGACATTTTTTCCATCCAGCTCATAAGCCCTCCAGTGCCATGCAGCTCCCCAAAAGTGCTCTGCCCTTCTGCATCCTGGGGCCAGGGCCCTGGGGCGGCTCCCGGGGATGGGAGAATGAGGGCGTCTCTGCAAAATGCATCCTGATCAGATTTAATCAGCTACAAAGCTGTGAAAGCTCAGAGGGGAAAAAAATCAGGTGCTAATGGCCCTGAACTCAGTGATAACTTTGTCAGGACTGGGTGCGAGGGAGCTGTTTCCAGCTGGGAAATTGCCGTGGGGTGAACAGAAGGAAACAGCGGAGCAGAGGTGGAACACCGTGTCCCTGCAGCAGGGCTGGCACGTGGCTGTGACACGCTTACCCGGGGGACATCAGCTCCACAGCCCACGCACTGGAGGTGGAGCTGCCCTGCTCCCCACGGACACGGGGCCGTGGGGGTGCTGGATGCTGGGGTGCTGGATGTTGGGGTGCTGGGTGCGGGGTGCTGGATGCGGGGTGCTGGATGTTGGGGTGCTGGATGTTGGGGTGTTGGATGCAGAGTCCTGCACTGGCTCTCCTGGTTCCTGGTGCAAACCAACCTCTTCACAGCAGACTCAGGGCTTAGGTTAGGGAAGTGGCTCAGGCCAGCAGCTTCTCCTAAAATGTGAGTTTGGGGCAAGAAGTTTTCACATGCTCGGATGTGTTTCCTTCCTGGGCTTTCTCAAAGGCAAAGAGGGATAACTTGGAGGCCTGGAGGGAATATGCTGTTCTGTCTCTTCTTTGCTGTCACTCCCAGAGGTCCTTTAGTTCTAATGGTTACAGAGAAAGCAGAGGCTGAGCGGGGACTATGCCAGGCACGTGAATCCTGACTGAGAACAAGTGCACCATGATAATGTTTGAAATCTTTCTCTGGCAGATCACCATGACCCCCATCTGTGTGCAAGGAGCACCAGCAGTGTGGGGAGGCAGCTGGGGAAAGGGGACGCCACGGGTGGAGGGAGCTGAGCAGCCCCATCCTCTGGGCTGGGTACCATGTCCTGTACAGCAAGGTCAGGGCTGACCCCAAATGGGGCTGATGAGAAGCACGAGCCAGGAGCTGTTGCCCCTCTCCTGGAGGGAGTTAAACTGACAGCCTTGTGGAGCACACAGGCTGGTGTCCCTTTCCTTGCCTCTGACTGCAATTCTGTTTCAGAAGTGGTTTTTTTATTTCTGATTCTCACAGGAGCAACCTGTATTCAGTCATGAAGTGAACTGGCCTCCTTTTGTTGCTCTTAAGTGCTTTCAATCTGTGTGCCTTGCTAGGAAAAGCACTGTCTCCCGTAAGAAAGAAATACATACGGTAAATTCAGAAGCATTTTAGGCATCCCAGCAGTGCACTAAGACGTTTAAGATGCATTTGAGGAAAGCTGCCCTTTGTTGAACTGTTTCATCACGCACTGTTTAATGCAATTTCTGTCTCCTTGCCCTGAATAATGTATGTAATAGCCAGTGTTAGTTGTGGTCTCTGGTGTGTGAATAACGAACAGCAGCCAGGGCTGGAGGCTGGCTCTGGTGAGGAGGAACGGTGCTTCCACCCTCATCTCCTTGGAAGAGGAAGTCAGCAAACACTGGCAGCTCTCATAAAATAAAGAATTAATGCCCCCTGAAGTGCACACAGTGAATATTGGGCAGATATATAAGCATCCTCTGTCAGCAGTCAATATTAGCCCCCAGCTGAGGTTGCAAGTGCTGATCTGCACCAGGAGCTGCAGCACTGGGGAGTGGGGCACTGAGAACACAGCAAAGGACTTGCTGCCCTGAGCAAGGCTCCTACCACTGCCAGACATCAGGATGAGAACTGCAGGAGAGGAGGTCTTTTCCCAAGCCATATTTTGTTCTAGTGGCTCCAAGAGCAAGGATCACCCAGGGAAAATGATCCATATGGTTAGGTGACAGTGAACTGTGGTGGTGGGCTGCAGAAGGAGACTGGAGCATGAGGGACAGAGTATTAAAGCAAGGACACGGGGCTGCAGCAGAGCAGCCAAGAGAAGGAAAATGTATTAATAAACTTTTTTTTTTTTTTTTTTTCCACTATGTTGCAAACCAGGCACTGAAAACAGTCAGTGGAAACTGGAGGAATTTAAAATGTTTTAATAACAGCCTCTCATCTTATCAAGGGGATTTCCCCAGTACATCTCAAACACTTTACCAACGAGTTGAATACCCCTTGTGCTCAAAAAACAGATAAGAAGACTGAGGCTCAGCTGGGCAAAAACATCCACAGAGAGTTCCTGTCCCACACCAAGTTCTGCCCCCACGCACTCCCTAGTGCAGAGTTGTGTGTACAAAATCCTCCTTCTCGACACACATAGCCCAGAGTGTGATGAAAATGGCAACATTCCTCACTTACATATTCCTAATGCTCCCACAGTCTGGCTGCCACCACCCTTGGCATCATGAGCCATGGCACACTGTCACGAGGAAGGTGACAGCACAGCACATTTAATACACAGAGATTATTCTTTTCAGCTTTGGAGATTGGCATGTACCATGCACAAAGAAATGTCCCTTCTGACTTATCTGAAAGATCCCCTGAGTTATGTTATCATCCTAAATATTACAGCTCAAGGGAAAGGTGAAAAAAGGGAAAAGAAAAGCCTGGAATCTTTTATGTAAAACTGTTGACTCTTCACACTCTTTTCTTCACATGCCAGGCATGCTGTCCTGCAGATGCTCAGCCAGTTTTGCTAATATTTCATTTCTAAATGGAAGCAACATCTTGACCAGCACTGGGTCAAAAACCTGATGCATCCCTGCTGACCAGTTCAGCTGGTGGGCAGCATGCTGCATCCAGCTGATCATGTCACACAGAGCAGTAAGAAACCTGTTGTGATAATTCCATCCTCCTAATCACCAGCTGCTCCTAAATTTCTTTGTGGCAGGTTTGAAATTAGCTACTTCTTGCGCAGTCTTGCTGCTTGACAGCTGCAGAGAGGACAGGTCTCACCAGTTGCTACTGGGCACAGCTGTCGTGTTCACTGGTGACCCTCAGCCCACCTGGCCTCGGGGAGGAATGCTGTTCAGCCCCTCATGTGGCATGAGCCAGCCCCTCTGGAGCCTTTGGGCACCATGGCAGTGGAAATGTGCAATAACAGACATGATGTGTTTGTGCACACTCCAGAATCCCAAGGAAGGAACCGTATGACACGGTGCCCTCTCTTTTATTCCTGCGGTTTCCTGCCAGAGTGCTCTTAGGCTTTCAAAGGGTCTAAACCTCCTTGAGTACCAATGCAGGGGAGAGAGAGAAGGCAGCAAAGTGCCCTACTTCTTGCTTGCATTTTCATCTTGGCTTGACAACACACTGCTGCCGCTAGCACATCTCCTTTCCCGTTCTCTTTTATTAGCAAATGCACTTTGACTGGTTGAATGATTCATGCAAATAATTTACCAGGCCACATAAAGCCAGCTTTTCTCTTCCTGTGTTATCCTCAAATGAACAGGTACTTCTTTTATTGATGTATTTGCTGTCTACAGCTGCTCAGTGACAAGGCTGTGAATACTTGAGGTGGTGAGTTGTTTGTGGCTGGGCTGACCTGTCTCTGGGTAGGAGAAGGGAGCAGACAGGCATGGAGCAGTGTGACCCCATTTTTACTGGAGGACATGGAGTAACCATCGTCCCTTCTGTCTCACAAGTGCCCTGATTTGTCAGAGCAGCAGCCAGTGTGAATATTATCGTAGGCAAAGCCCTGCACCCACGAGTGTTTGCACAAATGGGACGAGAAAAGGTGACACATAGTTGAACATATCATCTCAAGTGAACATTTTGCAGCACTAGGTCAGGTCAATTGCTCATCCACCATCAATTTTTGCTGTAGGGGAGATTTCATTCAAAGGAAATCACTGATTCATTGTACAATATTCACAACCCTTCTGTGAAGGCAGAACTAAGACCTTCCATGAGTTTGAACAGTTCTTGCCTGTTACCAAATCATCTAGATTTTCTCCAAGTGTCACATTTTGCTTGCAGTTTACCCATCTTGGGTGGTATTTTTTTTATTTTTTAAGATGAGTTTCAATGCTGCTTGGGCAAATTTTAAGCATGTCATTTGGTCTGGAGGCTCTTGGTATTATAGAAGTACAAATAATTCTGTATTTTTCTATTGTAAAAGAAAAAAAACTTTGCTTGAAGCAGTGAAGCACCACCAGTTTACACCAGGGAAACATTTCCAGTATATATCACATCATCCATCTTCTTTTATGTTTCTTTTATGGACATGTCCTAAGTCTTGATTACTGGAATACAGTCTGCTGTAAAGAGCATTTCCCATCAAAGAGGTTGTTGTGCTCCAGGAGATAAAGAAAATACAGCCTGTGGTGGCTGCTAGATCCACCTGTATGACTGGAAACAACCAGAAACTGTGCTGACAAATGGTGCTCGAGGCAGGTGGTTAGTCAGACCTGGGTAATTTTCATTGTTCCAAAATTTTTTCTTGGGTAATGGGACAAAATTTTAAAAAATTTAAAAACCAGATCAACCAATCAAAAAAAAACCAAAAAAAACCAGTCACATTGTTGACTGCTGGTGAGTTGCTCTGGTTTGAGGGCACTGGTACTTCCCAGCCCCCATGACAAGATGTGGTGGCCACTGTCTAGACTGATGCAAACCCAGACCTTGTGCTGGCACAGCTTGAAACCTCACAGTCAGCCTCAGATCCTGCTTTAAAATGCTCTTCCCCTTTTTCAGTGGAAACTCCTTAGAAAACAAAATGGTTCCCTGCTAGGCATACATCTGACAGGCAGCCTTCCTCACACAAATAATTCATGGTAACTCGAACCTGAGATCCATGCAGGACTGGTACTTGTGCATATGAAGCAGAAGTTGGCTCTCCTGGCCGAGGGAGTGGAAGGGGGAGAAACAGGCAAACAAAACTCAGCACCTTCCATTCTGACATAAATATATTCCAGGATGCTTCCAATGTTTGTAAGAAGTTCAAGGGAGAGCCACAAAAATTGCTTGCAATCTAGAAAGATACCTTCAGCATGAGAGCATGGAGCTGAGCAGTCTGTTTATCCAGGAGGAGAAAGGAGGGTGGCTCCATCACAGGCTTCCTACATGAGGATGCACTTCTAACAACAAACACTTTTAAAATTGACCTAAAATAGTAACATTGAAGTGAAGGAGCAAATAGCTAGTAATGAAGCTAAGTAATCGTCAAGATGGAAAGAAGGTAAAATTTTCCATCACATTAATAGCACCAGAAAGAGTGGTTGTTGGCCTTCCACAAAATATGCTGCAGTACAATCAGCAGTGGCGGGCTGAATGCAGGAGATGCTCAATGACAATGTGAAGCCCACATGTCTGTCTTCCAACAGATGTCATCCCATGTCTTTTACTTCTGCCTGGAATACAGCCATGTGTAGAATTCCCAGATGTGAGTGATGCCATCTATTTGGCTCTTTAAATAGCAGTAAGTCTTGAATAATTGATTGCTATTAACATTAATGAGACTTTTTTCATATGCCTCAAAGAGCAAGGAAGTTCTCCTGTGCTTCTTTGAATTCTGCAGCACTGATGACAGATTTTTCTCTAAAGGACTTCTTAGGAGCCAGGTCATCATGGGGAGGTTGGTAGTGTTATACTACTAGAGAGAGAGTATTTATTCCAGCAACCTTTCCAAGATGGTCAGCTGAATTTTTCTTCATATTCAGAGTTCCTAGGGCCTGGTGACCAAAATCTGTGTGATAGTGACACAGCAATTCTTAGATGAAATTATATAAGCAGGAGAAAAAAAGTTCATGTCCCTTTGCAAAATGATGCAGCACCTCTGTCAATGCTGCCCTGTGATTTTGCCATACAGCCCTGAGCTGCTTCTCCACCCCACATGATCTGAAAAATCTCTATTATAACATATTGGTTTGTGGTGACAGTCTTTGCAGGATCTGCTCTGTCTTGGCAAAGATGGAGCACATGTCAGGAATTGGTGACTACCTCAGATCTTGCTAATAGAATTCTTCTTTATCAACCCATCTTCTTAAAACTGAGTTTTCTGAAACAGCACGTGGGATGGTGGTGCTCCAAAGAATACACGGCAGCACTCTGCTGTCTGCATGGCCTTGGGGCCAGTTCAGGCCTCACAGTGGCACCTGTGGGACCAGGAAAAGGTAGCCAGGGAAGAGGGTGCCCCTTCAGCTCAGCAGGCTGTGGAGCACCAGGGCTGGGGGGTGGCACGGGAGCTCCTGATGGCTCATTGCTCATCCCCACACGGGGATATCCACAGCAGCCAGGCAGGCTCAGCCATCATCCCCTGGCCTCCTGTGTCTGAAGGGGTCTGGATACGGCTCAAGGTATATTCAGCTGTGTGTCACAGCCGTGGCCATCCCTGAGAGCCATGAACACCCTCCTGTCACTGCTCTTCTCCACAGCCACGGCTTTTCCTCTCGGACTTGCCGTGGCTGACGTGGCAGTTCAGGCTCCAAACTCCAAGTGCCAGTCCAAAGGCACTACTGGCTTCTCTTCCAGCCAGCTCGTTTCCACTGATCCCTGAGATACCTCCCCAGGACACGGAGGGACCAGCCCCAAAAAAATGCAGAAGTATTTTAACATTTTCAGTCTTGGTATGTGCAATGGGCAGGGCACAAAGAGCATATTAGTGTCACACATTACACAGAACTTAAGTTAACCCAGTTATAACAGTTAACACAGAACCAATTGGACACAGTGTCTCCACCGTGAAATAGAGGGTTCAGATATAAAAACTGTGGTTTAGTTTTAAAACAGGAAATAAAGTTCTTAGTTTGCAGATTGTTGCCACATGAAAAGGCTCTTTTCTGCTCTTTTTAAAAAGGAAAAAAAGAAAAGAGTCTAAGATGCAAATAACATTTCCTGATATGGAAAGCAGAAAACACTCCTAACACATTTTCCAAGGTCAGCTCAGAGAAGGAAGCTGCTTTCAGACTAGCTATAAAAATTAGCAAGCCAAAAGTTAGAATTCTCTTCTATAGTTAGTCTGTTCATAAAAAAAGACTCAGCACCTTGGTCCTGTCCTCACCCCAGAAACATCCCATCTTACATCATTGGGACATTCTGGGTATTTGGTATTCCCAGAACTTGAGTAAATGTCCAAATACAGACTCAGGAGCCTACATTTGAATCTGCAATGAAAAAAAACAAACCCTAAAGTCTCTCATTTCAAGCAGCGAGACAGCAGAATAGTAATCTATAGTTTCCATGTCTTCTCTAAAGTCTAAACCTATTCTCTCTCTTCTTTGTTTACTGTGTAAACTGCTTCCCCACAAAACTAAATTATGTTCCCAATCCAAATTTTACTTTATTTAAAGCAGCAGACAAGGAGTTTACCCTGAGAGCTGTTGAGCACGTAGCAGTGCTCACTGACCTGCCCACAGGCTCCTGAACAAACAGAAACCAAAGTGCTGATTGTGGAAATGCAGCCATGAAAGGGCTCAGCAGCAGGCTGTGTATGTTCAAGACCAGCAGCCAAGCAAAGCACCACCATGAGTTTTAACTTGCATTTGCTGAGGGCTGCTCACAGCTACCTGCTCTAACTCCTCAGATCTACAGTGTCTCAAGAAGCTTCCAGATGTGTCCAAGTATTTTCATCTGGATAAATAAAGGGCACTTGCCCATAAACACTTCAGCTCCCCTAACAGGAGTCCACCTCAGTCAGGACGGGTCAAACCCACTGGTTATTTTCCCTTGGTGCTTAGAGCAGCTCTAGGGACAGGCTCCAAACAAGATCAGTTGCTCTTCCACCCTCCATTTCAGCAGAAATGTATCCTGCAGCTGCTCTGGAGGAAGAAGGGACAGGTATCTGTCTGTGGCTGGGCCTGGCATGTCATACACCTGCAGCTCAGAGCAATATTAATCTGTTTTCTGTGTTACAGTGCCAGGCAAAAGCTCTGGGAGACTCTGTGGATCTTCCATTCAGAGCAAGGTGGAGACACTAAGAGGTAGCACAACATATCAGGCAAGGATCCATTAAAAAAAAAAAATTTAAAAACCCAAAACAAAACAAAACCAAAAAAAAACCAAAACAAAAAAACCCACAAACAGAAGTGTGATGATTTATTTGTGTCTTTTTGTTCTGTGATCATCCTGAAATAGCATATGTGATTCAGAAGCAAGCCTAAAGCCACAGCCACTGCCACCTCCCTCCAACCTGCTCACAGAGCCACAAGACCCCACTGCCCAGAGGCTGTTGTTCAGCTGCCCTGACTCCAAGTTTAAACAATCCTGGCCTGTACTTGCTGTAATGAGTATGATCAAGATGAAGCACATGGGACATAAACAATCCAAACGCAAGTTGTACTCACAGCCTAATCCAGTTACAGCTCTAATTTGCACATTTCCTCTTTGAGAGCAGTTCTTTCATCCTCTACATAAAGCTGAACCTCTCCCAGATGCCATTTGCAAGCCAGGAGAGGTGCTTTGCATGGGAGCAACACAGACCTGTGGGAGCATTTCTGACCCACCCACCATGCACTCTATGCCAGGTGCAGGACAGAGTCCTTCAGGCAGCTCTTTCCATCAGCAGTTCCTCAGCCTCCCCAGCTTTGCAGGGAGCTCTGGGTCCAGATGGGAGGACTCCAGAGCTCAGCAACAGCTCCTCAGCTGAGCTCCCCACTCAGTCCCTGACTGCAGGCAGCGGTGGCACCAAGAAGGAGGAGCTGCAAAGAGCTGGTTGTTACCTGTGGCTCTCAGTTATGAAACCTGCTCCTCGTTTGCATCCCCAGACACCTCATTATAAAGCAGAACATCGGCTAGCATCGGCTTTCTTTTTCTAGTTCCTCCCTCAATTCTCTGCTCCTTTCCAGGCTGTTGATGTTATTTGTTATGCTCCTGTAGAAGCTGGTGTCATCCTAGCAAGCACAGGCACCCAGCCATGCTGTTGGGGCTGGGATAGCCCAGGTACTTGTCCTCAGCTCTTGCCTTTGCTTGCAGATCTTTGGCTGTGCTTGTCAAACAATAAAGTATCACAGAGGCTGTTAAGAGACCTTGTAGGTGAGGTGTGTAGTCAATGACAGAGGGAGAGCACAACACACAGCCTGTTTTTATGAAAATAGTTATTGTTTACCATTCCAGCATTTCCTGCAGTTTTGGGATGTTATGGCTCAGAGGTTTCATTAACAACTCTTTGATGAGGCTATTCTCAAAGAAATCTCATATGTATAAAAACAAAAAAATCATGAGGAATTCCTGGCTTGGCCTTGGAAACGTCTAAACCTAGTTCCAGAGCAGAGCTGTGTTTGTATAATCTTAACTAGTTAAACTGCTCGGGGAGCCAGGTGCCAGCTGAGCTCTGTCCTTGCAGCTCCTGCCCCTGCAGCAGGGTCTGCCTGCTCACCAGAGCAGCTGGGGCTGCCCTGTCCCTGGAAGTGTCCAAGGCCAGGCTGGACAGAACTTTGAGCAACCTGGGATAGTGGAAGGTGTCCCTGCCCATGCAACTAGAGGAGCTTTAGGGTTTCTTACAACATAAACCATTTTATGATTCTATCTTTCCTGGTGACAGAATTGGAAAATACTGTTACACACAGAAAAGACATTTTTACCAACTAAAGAAAAGTTTGTGTTTTCCTGTGCAGATAAGTGGAAGAATTTCATACTCACAAGTGGGGAAAAAAACCAAAAAAACCCCCCAAAAAAACAACAAAAAAAACCTGGAAGTGGCAGTTTTGTTAAAAAATAGTAAGCCTGGCTTGGCCAGTAAATTCAGCAACAAAATTTGAATCTCAGACTCCTATACTTAGATGATGTTTAGCAAGTCTATTGTTCAGAATAATCACTTTAGCTTCCTTTTTGAAAACAAATGCCAGCCAAGACTGGTGGAAAAGATTTTGTAAGAAAAGCAACAGGATAATTCAGTCATGGCCTCCCAGCAAAACGCTTTTTTTTGTTTGTTCAATAGAAACAAATAATGTTCTCGATAAATATTTGGACTTTGTCCAATTATTCGCTGTTTAGCCAAGAAAGTGACAAATCCATGAAGAATTATTATTTATTTGGAAATTGGTAGTGTATGTGATAAACCAGCTTCAACCGTCCCTGATCCAGCATAACATACAGCCTCTGTGATTATTTATTATCCTGAATTCCTTAAACCCATTCTGTTCCAGCAATTTGCTTCCAAAGCCTGACCCAGAGTACCTTTCTCCATCAGGTGAATGTTGCTGGATGGCAGATGCAGCTCTTGGAGGAGCAGGGGATGAGTGAACTTGGGGCATTAGTGGTGGTAGGTCTGTTGCTATGAGACACTTTGATTTCCCTGAGGAAAATTTTCTGAGCCATCCCATTCTGATCATTAAAGTCCCTCAAAATATTATTTCAGATAATTCTCGAGGATGTTGGCATAAATCTCTGATTAGAAGTAATTGCCACAGGAAATTTACCATTTCCTTTTGGCTTCTGCAGCACATGTCAGCTCGAATTTATTCTGTAGTTCGCAGCAGCAGAAAAATGATAATGATAAGTGTATACATTTCATAGAGACACTCATGGCACAGCCAAAATCTTCAGGATGCTGTACATAGATGGAGGTGCTGCCCAAGAGGAGCTGCTGGTCTGGAATTTAAGCAGTGGTCTTTATTTGGTCTTGCCCAGAAGTGCCCATCCATTCCCAAGTGATCAGGTGCCCGTGGTTAATGGGGAGCCATCCTTAACAGCCTGTTTGAGACACAGCCTTCAGCAAGAACACACTGTCTGGAGCACTCCACGGAGCTGCTTTATTCCGTGCTGGTCACAAGGCAGAGCAGAAAGCCCAAATTCTGCCCCCTGAAACCTCAAACACGTTGATCCACATGTTGGGAAAACAAAACTTTGCACGGTACAGTTCGCACAGAGATAACAGCAGAGTTAGAAAGGTTACAGTTTCTCTCCCACAGGAATTTGGCATTCCAGCCTTTCCAGTCTCCCTGTTTAGAGGAAGACTTACTGGCTTTAAACGAAGTTTCCACACTAATCATGCGGTTAATACTGTGCATCTCCACTCATGCAGAGTTTCCTTATTGTTCATGCCACGTTAGGTTCTTTCAAGGCTGTCCACGCTCCGGCAGCAGCCCGTGAGCTCTGAGGGTGACTGCAGCTCTACCTGAACATCACCTTCCTGTGGCAAGGGACCCAGCCCTGCCTAGCATTTCCCAGGCCATCAGCTGCAGCTCCATGGATCCCAAATGCCTTTGGCAAGCCAGGAGGAATGCTTTGTACGCAGAGACCTGCAGCTCGTGCATCACTTTCCGCCTGGATAATACAGGGGCAGTGAAACACCTCCTGGCACACCTGGCTGCTACCCAACACCTCCCACGGATTAGATGAACCAAATCAACTCAAGCAACTGCTGTAACAAGGTATCTGCAGGCCAACAGGGCTGCCAAGCAATTAGTGTCCAGACAATGGCTCGTTAGTCCCTTGGGTGCATCGTATTGCAGAGCAAAGCAGAAGATGCCTGTGGGTGTTACACTGGGAGCGAGCCATTCTGGTCTGATTTGGGCTGGAGCAAGGCAGGAGGAGCTGGGCTCCTGGATGATCATTCCCAGGACACATCTGAGGGGAGAATTCTTCTGGCTCTCACAGCACTGGTGACAGTTCTGGCTTGTGCTGGCAGGGGAAGAAGAGGTCTCAGTCTGCAAGCAGTGCAATAGAGAGAAATGCAAGTTCTATTCTGAATTAGCTGTAGCAGATAAGATATAGATATAGCTATAGATAGATATGAATGATAGGTATATACATAGATGATAAAGATACATATAGATAGACACATATAAAGGCAGTTTTGTGTAGCCTGATTGAGATATGTTGGAGAGCTTAAGACTTTGATACGCAGTGAACTGTACAATGTGAGTAATGTAAACCTATTGGTTTGGAGGGTAGTCACAAGAAATGAAGTTTCTAATTGATAATTTACAGGATTTCTTAGCTAAAATCAGGCATTCAAAGCTGACCAAATGTTATCATTAAATTTTAGATCCAAAAATAAACAGAATTTGAATGGGGTCAGAAATCTCCTCGGTAACTGTTGGTAAATCCCAGCAAACCACACTTCTGTGTCAAAAGGAAACACAGGCATGCATTGGTTGGCTTTGGCAGAGAAGAAACAAATTTGCTTTCCCAAATCTGCTGACATGTTTATCAGGATAACATGAATGAATGCATTGCATTTGCCAATATAGCACACAGTGGCAGCCGGAGATAGAAAATTATTTGAAAAGAAATTACAAATTATTTGGCTGCACACAAGGGGCTTTATTTTCCCTGCCTGCACAGTGAATTGCACTTCTGAGCAAGATGAGAACGAGCAGCAAAGCTGACTGCTGGCTGTGGCTCTGGGAAAAGAGAGGTGGGGAAAATCTGGGGAGGAACAGGTCACTCGAGCATTGCAGCACCCAGTGGACCCCTCCTGCTGTCTCCAATGCCCTGGACCTCTGCAGAAGCTGAGAGGTCTCAGTTTTTAATGGGTGTTTCTATTTTAAAAGCCTGAAAAACAAAATGTTTTCAACCCATTTGCTTGAATTCTTCTGTCGAGTTTTCACTCTGCACTGCCTGCTTGGAACAGAGAACATGGAAGAAAAAGGACAGGAGCTAATGATGAAAAATACCCTTTGCTTTCAACTTTTTGTGTTTGCTGGAAAATAACAGATTTTCTTGGCAAATATCAAGAGGATATTTGTGACTGAGTTTGCTCTAATGAATATGAGCTGTGCTGTGCCTCTAAGGCCTGTTGCACTTTCAGATGATTTCACCACTTTACAATTCAGCTCTTATGATAACATTTAACACACACTTGTTAAACCATTCCGTGCTAAGGCAGCATAAAGTCCAGCAAAGGGCAGCACTGGGCACAATCAGTTTTGAGGTGGAGTCCATCTTGCAGAAAACACTCAAGTGATCAACACAAAGCCATAGGTGTTGTAACTTTTTAGGGCAGGGAGTAGAATTCGCTGACAGTGTTAATGTGATTTAAGCAAATTGAGCAAAATAACGCATGGAACTATCTTTTAGTGCTCTTCTATTGTGTGGGTTTTGCTTTGTCAGTTGTTTTTTAAAGCAACCAGAAATTACTGGGAATGCTGGGTTTAAAAAAAAAATTTAAAAAAATAACAGCAAAAACTTATCAGACATTTCTATAGCTTAGCAAAGATAATTACTGAATCAGTGATCTGACTCAGCAAGACTGAATGAAAGAGCTTTCATTAACCAGTTGATAGATATTCAGAAACATCTTTGTTTAAATATGGTTTAAAATGACACAAAAATTAGATCTATTCCTGAAACCCTGACACATGCAAAGTTCTTGTTGTCTGTACATCTGGGCTTATGGTCAGATCTATTTTAATGTCTTTTTAAAAAATACAAGTGCTGGTAGAAAACCAGAGGGTCACCACAGCTTTTGCAGGGCTTAAAGGAATGCAGAGGAAAAGCCAGTCTGAAATTAAATCCTGGCCAAAAAATATGTTCTGCATGTGCCCTTTTACCTGCTCACCTGCATAACTGCATTGTCCTTGGCAGATCTGCTGCTGGCAGGATGAAGGATGGGCTCCCCTCAGGTGTCACTCTGCCTGCCGTGAGACACGGGAGCTGAATGAGCTCCTCATCCATCAGCACCAGGGAGCTGAGGAGGTGACAGGGACAGGTGGCTGTGTGCTGTAAATGTGATGTGTCACTCGCTTCCTACCTTAAGTGGTGCCCCCCAGTCCGTCCCCTGCTCCGGGGCAGCCCTCACTGCAGGGTGGCAGAGCAGCAGCTTGGCCCAAGTGCAGTCACCACTCAGCAGGGCGTGTCTGGGCCAGGACTGTGGAAAAGGCAATGCTTGCAGGGCTGTGGGCAGAACCAGCAGGCATTCTTGGGCTTCTCAGGATGTTCACCCAAGTTTGGGCAGGGTGAAATTTATTGCTGCTGCAAAATGATGCAGCAGCTCTGAGCAGGGCCTCTCCCAGCCCAACTGACCCTGACAAACAGGTCTCATTAACTCCTGTAATTTGTTGACTAGTCTTTGAAATTCTTTTAAATATTTTATTTTACTGTGTCCAGAGTTACAGCTTACAGTTCCCAGTAGCTATTGGGAAGGAGAGGAGAGATGGGTGCAGACAATAGCAGCCCTTGGAAGAGAGACCTGTTATAACAGCACCTGCACAGACTGATAGGATGTGGAAAGGAACCCATAAATTGTTGAATGATTCTGGGACTTGATTTAATGTATATAAAAGAATCTGAAAAAAAAGACTAAATACCCTCTGTCTTGCCAGAACACTTCTTTGCAATAAATAATCCCTATAGAAATGTTTACTTCCTTTATTCCCAGCAGTGAGAGCTTCTTGACAAAACAACCTTGCATTAAAGCTAGGTGCTGGGTGTAAATTGCAACATTTTCATTCTCTTTGTGGCTGCATTCTGTTGTCACCCTGTTTTCAACCTTCTGCAATAAGTGTCTATTTTAATGAAGACTGCTGGGGCTGATCTAAATACCAGAATCTCTTGTATACAGTACACAGAATTCCCTTTTCCCTTCAGCAGTGCTGTAGTGTTCATTTGCATCATAGATCCATGACACATAACAGGATGGATCAGAGTGCTTCTGAATGTAGAGTTAGATCCATTGTAAAATCCAGGGCATCCTCAGAATCACCCAGGTGCAGCTGTACCTGGTGTAAATTCCAGGGCATCCCCAGAATCACCCAGGTGTAGCTGTACCTGGGGCTGTCACTGTGATCTGGACTGCTGTAGAAACACAATCCAAAATGCTCCTCTGGGGTTGCTTAGCAGAGCTGGCAGGCACAAGCTGCAGCAAGCAGGGTCATCCCAACGCCTGGGCAGGGCTGGGGATCCCCTGCCTGAGGAGACCCCGGGAACAAGGGTGTCTTTGGTGCTTGCTAACACTCAGATGCACCCTGCAGCACTTCATGGCCATGGAGGGGTGCCAAGTGCCTCTGTCTCACCAGCTTCCTTTCTGCTGCCAGGGTTTCCTAGCCTGGGAGGAGGTGCTCAGGGAGCACAGATACAAAACAGAGACAAGCTTTGTGCTTTGAGGGGAAAAAAAATAAAAAAAGAAACAACCTCTGGAACTTCAGCAGAGTTTTGTCTCTTTTTCCCTTCTTCTTGCAGTCTCTCCACCTTCCCTAGCCCTTGTCAGCTCTTTGATGCCAAGATTCAAGCAGGGCACATTCCCAATGATCCTTCGCCTTTTCATCACTATCAGCAAAAGAAACAATTGGATTTTTTTCCCATGGTGTAGAGCTGGTGAACTCTTAAAAGCTTGTTTTCTTCTCTAAGAACTGAGATCCCTGAGGAATCTGCCTCCCTTGCGTCTTTCTTGTGTTTAGGTGGAATTAGTCACATTTTTTGCAAATGACAGTTGTTTCTCGGAAAAAAGAGCAAGTTCTGAACAATTTATAGGCTTATGCAAAAAAATAGTAAAACTGTCTCTAGCTCTTTGGACTGTGCTCTCTTTTCATTGCACACAAGCAACTTCCATCACCATAATATGCAAATAAAGATATATGGCCTCAATCTTTCCTACAGGGAGAAATCCCTCAGCAATGCCATGTATCTACAGCCAAGGCTGGTCGCGTGTCAGACCATCTTTTTTTTCCCCAGCCTCAGTCCATGCAGGCTAAGAAACCCACAGGATCCCACATATCCATAGACCAGACCTCTAAAGATGTTTCAGCTCAGTTCTGCCTCAGGTGAGGTTCCTCACAAGTTATTTTTCATACCACAGAAGTGCTGTAACTACAAAACTGTAGTGATGGGAGCTGAGCCCTAGCTGGTGAGAGCTGTTTAGTCTGTTGTTAATATACAGCAGGCAGCTCACAGACACTGAAAATGCAGCTTAGATCCCTGTCCTTACCCAGGCATTTTCTGCATACCAAAATTAACTGTGGTCAACAAAGAAACCTTGGATTGGTCGACAGTGAAATCCTTTAAGCAAACGCACAGATGAATCATTGTGCCAGGTCTAGGGAAGGGGAAAAAAATCTGCATTTAGGATGCATGCTCTCTGCAGGCCCAGAGGACTTGTGAAATCCATAAGTTCCTGCAGAATCCTCCTTGGCAAGGCTGATTTAGGGAAGTGCAAAAGGAACTGGTATTAAATATTGCTGCCTCCACTGGTGGCACTATGTGGTTGTGCTCCCAGCAGAGCTGTGCTCCATGGTGTGATCCTGAAGGGAGAAGGGAGTTGCATGAAGGTCTGAAAAATTCACATTAGGGCTGTCCGTCTACAGCAATAGCCTGTCTCATGTCTCATGGGTAAGGAAACAAATTCAGCCATGGTGGGTTTGAGAAGGGGATGTCAGGATTGGGAATTTTCCACTTGTGGGTTTGAGAAACGGCTTTTAATAGGGCTTGGAGAGCTCTCATGAAAGAGGCCACTGCAAATGTTCAGCAAAATGCAGGCTGAAAGGGACTTCTGGCAGCAGAGACTCCTGGAGGACACAGGGAGGGGAAAGCCTTTTCAGCAGAGGATAAGGCTGCCTCGGGGACAGGCAGAGATGGCCACAAACTCCCTCGGGCTGGAAAACAGAAGCTAAGAAGGGTCTTCAGAGCAGTGGCTGCTGGATGCTCCCCAGCAGAAGTGGGGGGAGAAGCTGTCTGCCCCAGGTCCTGTGCCTGTGGGTTGCCAAACGCCTTGGCTCTGGCAGCCCCTTATTTCTCCAAGGACAGTCAATGGGAGGATAAAATGTGTGCACTTCCTGCCACTGTCTGGAACACAGTAGGCTCCACAAGGTTTATGAACATTCCTGGCAAGAATGGCAGAAGTCTTGTTCCTGTAGCAGCTGAGGCAGACATTACCAACTGCAAATAACTCACAGACAACATAAAGCAGCCTCTCTCTCTCCTTCCCTCCCTCTCTCCTCAGCACCTGGCTTTGCTTAGGAATCTATGGTGGGCTCCCCTTGAGATTTCTGCCAGTCACCACATTCCATCTTCAAACCTACTCCTCCTCTATCTATGGGGAGGGTAAGGGACACCCTCAGCCTCCAGGGATGGGTAGCTGCAGAGTGACAGTGCCATCTGATCATTTGATGGCATAAGATGGGGAGCCTGGACCCTGACACTTCCTCCTGGAGCCCAGCAAGAGAAGGGTTCCTAGTTTCAGTCTGGTGTCTTCTCCAGTCATGACCTATGGAAAGGACAAATCTCATGTTGCTCAGACCTATGTGTCTCTGCAGCAAGCTGAGGATACTTCTGCAGTGCAAAAAAGTGCTGCTGAAACAGGGGATGTAGGGACAAAACCCCCAAATGCTGGCAGTGGCACTGAGATTCTTGGTTTTTTGACATCTGGCATCCAATATTTTAAATTACTCTTAGGTCACGGTCTTTACGGCACAGCCACAGCGTTGCAAAGGGACTTTTTAATACAGGAAAGTTGAGATTTTTCACCTCCTGACCTGCCTCCAGGAACTGGGGCTTTAACTGCCCTGTTAAATATCTTGGGACTTCCAGTGTAATAGTAAGAGCTGGCAGTAGACCTGACACACCAAGGAAGGAACTGCTTTAGAACACGGCTTAATACTAAATCCTAAACTTCAGGTCTTGAAGATACTCCAAATCTGTTTTTTCTGCTCCTCTTGCCTCCATGTGTTAGCACCTTCTGTTATGCTGCCTATAAAAGTGTCCAGAGTTGATCCAGATGAGCAGTGGGAATAATGCATCAGCAAATGAAACCTGCAATGGGAAAAAAGAACTGCCTTGCACATGGAAAATCAAGGCCCATTAGCTGAGCTCTGGAAGAGGATATCCCCTTTCCAGGGTACAAAGCTTCTGAATCTAGTGCAGGACATTGGTTCCTGACAAAGATAATGCAGTTCTGTAGCAGGGCAGTCCCTGAAAATGGGGCATCCTGCCCATGGCAACAGCGGAGTTGGAGGGACTGGGATTGCCTGGTGCTCTCTCGGGGAGTGCTGTTTGTTGGGCTGGCCCATGGGAAATGGTGGTAAACTCTTAGGGCTTGCAGCTCTTTCCTACATCCCCTTCTCACCCAGCACTGTGCTGAGGTAGGCCTCTGGTTTGTTCAGAAATTGTTTGAGATGCCTGGAAATGAGATACTTGATAAAGCACCGTTTGACCTGCCACAGCCTGTTTCCCCTCTCCAGGCTGCTCTGCTGTCTGGAGCTTGCCCAGTTTAGGCCACTTCTTACATTTCAGTCTGGGGGTTTTCTGGTCTCATCTCAGCCTCTTGTATCTCTTTTCTTCTGGGTTGTTACCTGGAAAAGGCTTTCCTGGTAGCTCAGCCTATCCCAGCTCCAGAGGGAACAAACTGCTGTGCCTGAGATGCTGTTTGGGACTCAGGTTTCTGTTTAATAGATGCCTGTGGTTTGTGGCTGTCTGAATGCCTCCAAGGCCCCCTAAAAACTAACAACTCCTGCTGCTGACAGCAGGCCCCACTGACACTTCCCCCTGCACCTCCGAGTCTGGGCCAGGAGTTCCTGCCCTGCCTGACTCAGCTTTGCAGCCAACCTGACAAACATCAGCACCAGGAGCCCACTTCAATGTGGGACAGAATTACAGCCCCTGGGAGGCATTCCTTGGCTACTGCTTTGGTTCCAGGAGGGAGCTGACAGATGGGTCTACTCCAAACCACGCCTGCTGTTCCTCAGGCCCCTCCTGCCATGCTGCTCCTCCAAAGGCACCATTCTGGGACCCTGCCCTGTGCTAGTCTGGCAATACAAGTTCCCCAAAATTCTGGGGAGTAACCTGATACACTTCTCCTACTGGTCATGTGACACTAAAATAATCCAGAATCTACAGAGAAATTTGGAGAGAACACTGGCCTTCTCTCCCATCTGTGAAGCTCATTAAAGGTCGCTTACAGCATCAAGCCAGACATCCCATGAAAAGCTAAGAAAATACCAAATGTCATCTTAGCTGGGGAAGTGGACCCTGGGGCACATCCTCTTACAGCCAGCCTTCCTAGGAGTCCTCTCTCCCACCAATACGTGGGCTGCAAGACTGGCTTCTGCAGAAAATGTTCCCCAGAAACTCGTTGCATGAAACCAACAGAACTGTGCCTTTCCATTGCCTACTCCGAGTGGTTATTCAGGGTTAAAAAGCAACTGGAATGTTAGGAATTGCTAGGAGAGGAACAGAAAACAAAGCAGAGCCTTCCTATAAATCTGTCTCAAATATTGTGTCTGCTTCAGCCCTGCTGTCTCATGCAGAACTAGCTGAGCTGCAAAGGTGACAGAGGATCAGCTGGATCAGCTTCCAGGCAGTGGGCAAGGAGATACACAGAGAACTGAACAGAGGTGGGTAAGGGAGAGCACAGCATGTGTCTATAAATTGCCAGGGGCTTAAAGGAAAGAATATTCACTGATAATGCTGCATTTTGGAGGCACACAGAGTCAGATAGCATCCTTGATCCCCAGCTGCTGGGTGACACAGGGTTCCCCTTGGAGGCTGATGGTGATTTGTGTTGGCTGAGCCCTGCCTGAGGCCACTCCTGGGCAGAGCCTCTCTCACAGGGGCAGGCTGGCAGGGGCCATTTTCTGGTCAGTGCTGCCCTTTCATCAGTCCCTGCCATCGCCCTGGTGGAAGAGCCAGAAGAGGAGCTAAGCTCAGCCTGCTCCACAGAGGAGATGCCCTGCCCAAGGCGCAGGAGAGCTGAGCTGCAAGGCTTGGTGAGCTACCAGAGACTGGTCTGGCAAGCAGGCAAGAGAGGGGCAGCCCAGGGTGGCGGCTGAAGGGAACAAGACAGGGAAAAAGTGACTTAAGGGGACAGAAGCAGGAATGAAAAACAAAGGGCCATTAAACACAGTGAGACCATATCTAGCCAAAAAAGAAACAGTTTGCCAAATTGAGTGTTTGTCAAGAGAGGCACATCTGCACAACTGCCCTTCTGCAGCGGAGGGACATCATTTGCAAAGAAAATAACTGCTGGCCCTGCAGGGCCCGTGAAGTGCACTGTGGTTTCGTGCATTTTCCCAGCCAGCATTTCCAGTTGTAGGAGCAAAGCACCCCCATGTGCTCTTCGGGAGCTGTGCCCTCTTCAGTATAGGCAGTAGGAAAGGATATATCAAGCTAAAAATAAACAAACAAAAGCCCAAATAAATAAAAATTAGGGTTCAGTCCTCGTTTGTCAAGTGCTAGAAGGTGGGCACTTCGAGCTGTTCCAGGTTGCTTTGGGGTTGGCTTACGGATGTTGGAGTCACTTGTGTATCTGCATCAAAAGGCTTTTCCCATTTCACAGTTAATTCACAACAATGTGAGCCCAGATTGACAGGTTTCCTGATGTGAGTGTTCCTGCCTTTATAAAGAACCAGATCGGTGGAAGGCTTTTCTCTTCTATATTATTTCAAATCAAATAATGTGTTTGTCAGTCTTATACAGAATAAGAGCTATAAATTAGTTAACATTATGAAAAAATAATTTTCTTTTCTGGAATAAATTAATGTGATTCTTACATCACCATTTATATAAATATTCTTATGTTATATTAAGTTAACCTTGTAAGCAATTTCCTGCACTGTAATCATAAATCAAGTTTTGAAGAACGTTAAAATAGGAGTTTATTTTTGTAATAATCAACTAACTGGTTTAATGAGGGTTTGGACAACAGCAGTAGAATTGGAGACTATTCAGGAATACTATTCCTGGTTGTAAGAGAGGAGCAGCTGCCACATTTTGTGGAGTGAGCCCTTTAAATCGCCAGGTATCAGCTCAAGAGCTGGAGGAACAAGGAAGACACAGCTGTTCCCAAATGTCATATAGAAATCTGAATTTTATGATCTTTGATCACCCTAATAACCATCTACATAAAAATTTTACAGACACTATCTTTTATGTGCCTGTGTACAGGATTTGTCTGCACAGGTGAGTACAGGCACATGGACACATGGAAAAGCATTTTTCCAGTTGCTTTTATAAGCTTCAGACTTGGCATAGTTTTACTGAATCTGCACCTGTGGGGTTTTACAAAAAAAAGTAAAAAA
>VWZN01019092.1:828291-844953 GCA_013396955.1 Regulus satrapa
GCTCTGGCCCTGTACCAGCTCTGGCTCTGTACTGGCTCTGGTCCTGTCCTGGCTCTGGTTCTATACCAGCTCTGGCCCTGTACTGGTTCTGGTTCTATACTGGCTGTGGTTCTGTACTGTCTCTGGCTCTGTACCAGCTCTGGCCCTGTAACAGCTCTGGCNATTAAAACTAGCCTGTCCTGCAAATACTCTCCCAGCAATGTAAACACTGTTCAAGCCATTCACCTCTCTCATCTGCTTTTGGAAGCAAAGATACGAGCAGGCAAAGGCTGCTAAACTGAAGGTTTGTCACCACCAGCAGGTTGCAGAAAAAATGTCTCAGTACTGACCTCTCTCTGAGAGTTGCTTTGGAGAGCACTGCAGCCTCTGCTTTCCAGAGCTCAACCCAACTAGCTGGAAACCACGTCCTGAGTGATGGGAAGCAACAGCAACAGCAAGGATTTGTTCTTTTTTAAGAGTTTTCCTCATTTCTTACATCGAAGAAATGAAGACTAGTAATTTACCATCTAGCAGCATATGGAGATTATTTCTTCTTATGTTCAGTTCTCTAAATGACTGCACTTTTTCTATTTGCTGGGGAAGAACCTGAAGTTCACTGCAAATAATATCTTAATAAATAAATGATTAATAAAGGAAATTAACATCTTCAATTAAATTAAACAAAGGAAAACTGTTATCAAAACTACCGTAAAGCATACAATTAAAGAAAGAAAAAAATCCCATTTATTTTGGGTGTCTCACAAAAATAAGTTGTACCCAAACAAATCTCATTTGTTCTTCAGTAGTTAGTGTATCAAGATTCAGAAACTCAATTCAAGAAGTTGAATCATATGAAAGACTGATTCAGAGATTAAAACTGTAGCCTAGGAATCGGGAATTCCTGGTTTAGATCCCACATCAGTTAAAAATTCCTTGTGTTACTTCTGGCAAATAACTGGCCAGCAATCAGCTTCTTTTCTAAAACTTACTCTTCCTTAAAACCCCCTGAACTGGTCCATACAGCTACGAATTTACTGCAAGGAGCAGCAGGCTCACCAGCTTTTTGGATATGAGCACTAGAGGGTGACAGAGCTGCACCAAACAAACACAGACTACAGCAATTTCTGGCACTAATCTAACATTTATTTATGTTGTCCAGACTGATTCAACAATCACATGGATAAAGAGCATTCCCGACCTTTTTTAATTCTAATTTGATAAAATCGGCTTCAAAGGTTAACGTATCTGCTGCAGGTTCTTCTCTTGTCTGTGTGATCCAAGTTAAGATGGAATTCCCTTCCTGAAAGCATCTTTCTAGCACGTGGCTTAGATGTCAACTTCCTTTTTTAACATATATATATGAATTATGTTCTAAACAGGCATTGGAATGAAACCCTCCCTAGAATGTCCTTAGTCTGTGTCATCAGGCATGCATTCTAGGTTTGACAGCTCTGAAAAAGAAGCCAAAATTGCTACCATTTAAATCCTCAAAAACATTCACTTCCTGTAAACAACAGCAGTGATCCCACCTTGAAATGCCATGACACTGAAGTGAGCTTAGAGAATTTCTCACTAAATAGTAAGAGACATTAGAACAGCATTCAGAATATCTCACAATACTTGTAAGTTAAAAGAGAATGTTGATTTATAGCTCAGAAATTAGGAAATGTGGAAAGAATTTCCAGGACATACACTGCTACTGTGGAAATTGGATAATGATGCCTTGCACTGACCACAGAAATCATGAATGCTGTAAAAAAATTAAAAATCCCTGGTCCAAGAGCAGGTCAGTGAATAATTGTACATAGTGATTTGTGTTTATCCCCCATTTTTGAAACTCTAGAATACATTACACCTGTAATTTCAGCTCAAACGCAAAGAAGAAAATACAGTAACTGGATTTACAATTTGTGGTCTCTCTTCTCCTCTGCCAGCCTGGCCCATGCCACCCCTGTCCCCGCTCCTCCCGGGGGAGCCATTTCCACCCGCTCGCCCCAGCCCAGCTCTGGCCGTACCAGCTCTGGCCCTGTCCTGGTCCTGGCTCTGTACTGGCTCTGGCCCTGTACCAGCTCTGGCTCTGTACTGGCTCTGACCCTATACTGGTTCTGGCTCTGTACCAGTTCTGGCTCTGTACCAGTTCTAGCCCTGTNTGAGCCGCTCCGTGCTCGCTCCAGATGGGGAAGCCCGGCCCGGGGCAGCCCGGGGGTCCCGGCCCCCGGGAAGGAGAAGGTACCCGGTGGATCCGCTGCTGGGGACTTGACCGAATCAGCCGAAAGTGGCCAGAAGGTCCAGGAGTTGCTCCGGAGCAGAGGGGAAACGCTCGGCCCGTTCTCTGCATCTTCAAAGTAGCTTTGCACAAGCAGAAATGTCACATTTGAGTGCAAAGGTGACCAGAGTGACCGGACAGGCCTGGGGGTGACACTGTCCCCAGCCCTGAGACAAGATGGCATGGCCAGCCTGGGGAAACAGAGCTGGTGTCATCCGCGGGGACCTCGGTCGTGTCCTGCACACCTTTGGGATGCCTCCGTGGCTGTGCGTTTGTTAGCATTTCCAGGGGTTTTGGGAGAAGAGTGTGTCTTGGGGGCTTGTTTGATTTTCTGGCATTTCTCTAAGGGCTGGGAGTGTTGATTTGGGCTTTGCTTTTGTTAGAGCGATGCTTTGAAAGCAGTTTGGCTGCAGAGCCGCCACTAGCCCCCGGCGGGGGAGCCCCGGAGAGCGGCGCTGGCTGGAGCCGACACTGGGTGGCAGGAGGCGCCCGCAAACGGCTCGGTCCGGGTCGTTCTTCCCTTCCCAGCCCATCACCTCCACCACGGGCTGCCCTGTGCCCCCCTGGGCTTATCCAGGACCCCTTCGTGCCCGCCTGGCCAGCCCTGCTGTGCCCTGGCCCCCCAAATGCACGCTTAGCCCCCCACCCCATTCACACCCGGGCACCCTGTGGCCCCACCATCAGCCTCAAAGCCAGGGCTGGGCGTGCAGGTGTGCTCATGGGCGTGCAAGACTGCTGGGGGGGATGCAGGTGTGCTCTGAGGAGTGCATGCATATTCCAGGGTCCCTCGGGCCAGTGCTCGGGCCTGGCTGAGCAGGTGAGCAGGGGGAGCACATCCCTCCTGCTGTTTGAATAAACTGGGGGATGTCTGCCCATGGGGGATTAACAGCTCCAAGAACTTCTCAGAACACAGGGACCTTCCATCTGGGAATGTCACCGAATTGCAGCGTCCCACCAACCTCCTGCTGTTGTGTGTGAGTCCTCCTGCTTTTCCTACTTCTCCACAATCCTTGACCCAACCACCAAGAAGCACCCAGAGAGACCAGAAGGGGCTTTGCTCAAGGTGTAAAATGTAGCCCAACGGTGGGAAGGGAGTACCTTGGGCTCTTGTGATGTGAACCTACCAGGAGCTGTCTACACATCCATATCCTGAAATTTCATTCTTTTCAAAAAGCAAATTCAGTGGGTGAGAGCTGCCCGTGGCTGTATTGCCCAATAGTTACCCAGTGTCAGCAGCAAATCTCATGTTCCCTTTTGCAGAGAGGGCACTTGTAGTCACCTTTGACCCCTACTCCCTGGGAACAGCCAGTCTCGGATACTTCCACAAAATCTCATTTTTTGCTTTAACTGACTCTTTGTTTTCTAGGAAGGAGGACCAAGCAGCCCGTGACCCATGACCAGCCACTCTGGGATGTTTGACAATGCGCCACACTCTGCTTTAGGGCTCCCAGTAGCAGAAGATGGGCACTGTGGTCATGCAGCAGGTGGCATGGTTGAAGCCACCTCTGCTGCTACACATCTCTAGGGTCAGCAGGTAACCTCTGCACCACTGTCTTCCCATGGGATTGTGGACATCCAGTGCTGGTGCCTGGAGGAACATTTGTCAACACAATACAAACATGCTTTATGCTCTTGCGAGATCAAGAGGAACAAATTAATATGCAATGGGACAAATAAATAGGAAAGGGCTTGGGGCTGCTCTGCCAGGATAGCCTGAAGTAGTAAAGCACATGAGGAGTCCTTCAGGGAAGAGGGCAGAGTGGAGTGCCCAGATCCTGCTTGAAAGCCTGAGATGATGGGGAAGGGTGACATTCTATTAGCAAACCACTAATGACCACCTCTTTGGCATTTCCTGAAAACTACCATAGGTTGGCTGGTCCCTGGAGCAGCGCTGTGATGTCAGCAGCCAGAAATCCCGCAGAACCGGCCAGACTGGCAAATGCATGAAAGTCAGCTAATCTGCTGTTTTATCGCTCCTCCCCCCAAATCCCCATCCACTTCAGGCATCAGAGGGAAGCTAATTGACTTGAGCTTCCTTTTTTGTGCACAAACACCTTGGTTGACTTGGTTATTTTCTCTCAGTTTTGTTTCATACAAACAGATCAGCTTCAAAGGCGGTGCTGGCAGGTGTTATGTGATGCATATCTACCAAATAACCAGGAGAGGCCTTGCTTCACCAGGGGCTTGCTGCCTCTGAGTGATCTGGTCACAGTTTTGCTGCCTCTCCCCACCAACTGGGGTGAGAGTTAGTGCTGGAAAAGGACATCAGTTCTTGTTTGCCTTCCCTCTTTTCCTTTATCCCCCAGAGCAGAGGAAAGTGGAGACTTTTGGGCAGCAAGGACTAATGTGGAGAGGCTGTCCAGGGAATGGGACCCTAACAGGGACATGGCACCATTCCTCAGAGTGGCTTTTGTAGTGAGAAGGGCAGGTGTCCATGGAACTGGCCTCCTGGATGGGGACTGATCCAGAGGGTGAGGCTCTCATCTTCACCTTACCTGACCCAATAAATTTGACTCTGATCCTCATCCTCCTCCACCCTGCAGATTGCTGGATGGGCACGCTGCCAGACTGTATTTTCCCTTACCACGTTGGAGACACAGTATAAACTTGGAGGCAGGTGGGAGGTGCTGAGCTCTTGCCTTGGCAGCAACTGGGACAAACCACCTCCTCATCCCTGCTGTCTTACTGGTGTGAGCAAATAGGAGCAGGTTGAATAGAGCTCCTCACAAGGGCCCCCACTCTTAAACACCCAGAGAGTTTCAGGGATCCGTGCAGAGAAGGGAGCAGTAGCCCTCCCCACTGGCATGTGCCGGGGCATGTACTGAGCCAAGGACTAGCTGGGCATCACCTCTGTCCTGGCAGGGAAATGTGCCTTCAGGTCTGCACCAGACACCCATGGACACAGCTCTCAAAAACCAGTCCAGGGCAAAGGGTCACCTATGTTGGACCCCAGAGAAACCACATGAGGTCTTTCTGGGCTGTGGCCTGCTCTTCAGGTCCTGTCTGGGGAAAAATTCCAGGCTGGGAGAGTAACTGGGACAAAACCAAAAGCTGAGAAAGCTGTGCTGTGCTGTAGGATATATCAGGGTGTTTATCACGGTAATGTAAAGAAGGGTCTGCAGGCCATGCACACGATTATTTGCATATGTGTGTGAGAGCACTGTTGTTTCATTTTGATATAGAACCACAGCAGTGATATCCAGCTGGAATAAATTGCTCAAAAATTCAGGTACTTGCATGCTGCAGGAGTGCCAGCAAGTAGAGGGAGGCAAATTGCTAGACCTGAGAGCAAAAGCATGTGTGTTAAATGGGATCCACTTACACAGGCACCTGTGGAGCACAGCAAAGCACCTACCAAAACCACCTGCAGAAACCCCTGTGCAGGGTGCTGGGGAAATCCAGGGGAAGCACTGCAGCTGCAAGTGAGGTTCTGCACTGACCCTGCTGCAACCTGACAGCACAGAATGGTCAGGGCTGTTGGGAGCCATGGGGAACAGGGAGGTGGGTGGGAAGAAAGATGCACTTCCAGGGTTTTGCCTACCCACCAAAATATGCTATGCCAAATGGGGAGGCACCAGGAGAGGCTTTGATCTACCCCAGCTATAATTAGCCAGGAGGTGAATGCAACCACACAAACCCGGCTGCAGGACCCCCGTGTAACCTGGATGTGATGAGGTCCTGGTGACACTGCCTGTGTGGGAGAGATATGGGCACAGGGGCCACTGGGACCAGGCATGAGGGAGCCCAGTGCTCTGGCAAGTGCAAAGCCACAGTTCCTGCAGTGCAGTGTCATGGTGTGCATGTCTGCCAGGAGCAATCCACTGCTGCTGGCTGTGTCCCTGCTCCCTCTACAGCCATACATCAGAGTAAAGCAGGCTCCCACTGCCTTTGCCCATCACATCAGGAAGAAGTGGAAGGAAAGCACTACAGCTCCAAACATAGCCATGGTTGTTGTCCATCCCTGTGGCAGTATGACTTGCCAACAGCAGGAAGATCAAAACCTGCTCATTGGGTTGGGACAAGCCAGCCAGCAGCCAGAAATACATCCCTCTGAGCAGCCATAAACCACCAAACTGCATCACTGGAAGACATGCCAGACAAGGCACGTAGAATAATAAACTGGTCAGGTGGGACTACCTAATCCATAGGAGCATAAGGCCAAACATCTGGTTGCTGGCCCTGTTTCTCAGGGCTTGGTGCTACCTCTGAGCAGCTCATGGGCTCTGGGAATCAGCTGAAGCACAAACCTTTGCAGACTGGCACCACCTTGGGCCAGTGTTACTTGCCCTTCTGACCTTAAAATTTTAGATTGGTGACCTGTCTTGCCTCAGGAGCTGGCAGATGAGGAAGAGCACTTTGCAGTGCACTTGGTGGCGAGATGTGGGGCAAGGGGACATTTGGGGATGCTGGCTCACCTTGCCAGGCAGCACCCCCCTGTCAGATGCACAGATGCAGGCAGCATGGGCACACAGCAGTGACAAAGCTGAGACACCATTTGCACCTTCTTCCACTCACAGGACCCTCCGCCCCAGTAAGTACCTCCTGGCACTGCAGGTTTTTTTTCCCTTTTATTTAGCCTGTTTTGAAAAATCACTTCATGTGTTTGTTTGCTTTTGTTACATGTGCCTATACGGCCTAGCCAGACAGTTCATCCTTTTGGCTTGTGCAAGCCCTTTCAGGAGCCTGGCTTCTTCCTCTTATCTGTGAGTTGATGTTTAACCAAGTGAAGCATTATTTTGTTACAATCTTTCTGAATGGGTGTTGTTGCCCTTGAGCCTTCCTTCTCTTGATGTTTTTGAAAAGTCTGTCAGCATCCTCCTTAACTTTCCCTGCCATGAGCACAGTCATTTTGTGGTGATGCTACGCTTCATGTCCATCTTATTTGACTTGTAAAAACTTCCAGATCACCTCTGGTCTTCTATCCACATTGCAGTATGGGTTCAAAGTGGAAAGCCTTGTTAGAGAACACTCCTGTGCATTCTCTGCTTCACAGAATCACTTGGTTGGAAGAGACCTTCAAGACCTTCCAGATCATCGAGTCCAATCCATCCCCTAACACCTCAACTAAACGATGGCACTGAGTGCCACATTCACTCCTTTTTTTAAACACATCCAGGGATGATGACTCCACCACTACTCTTCACATATGACCCATAAGCTGTCCCTGAAGCTGTAGAAACACGAAGTATTGCTTTTCTTTGAGTGCAAAGAGGACAGGACAGGTGCAGGAGAGAGGAAATGGAAAGAGAAGAGATGCCTTGTTGTGCTGCACAGGAGCAATCAGACCAACATAGCACAAAAACTACAGCATGTCAAATTTTCTCTCTCTGAATTGCAAAAGGAACAGCTCTTTTTGCAAGAATACACAGCTTTGCTGTGGTTTCTTCCGCCCTAGGGTTACAAAATCCACTCCCGGGCCCCCAGGCAACCGTCTCTGGTGCAAAGGCAAAGCCTTGCTCTGGTGGGATGCTCTCACGGCAGGAGAGCTTTCACAGCACTGTAACCTTTCAAAGGAAGGGTGAACCCACCTTTTCACAGCTTGGTTATGCATTTTATCCTGCCTCCTACAAATATAACTTTGGTCCATAAAATCGGTGTGTGAAATAAGGTTAGTCACAGGACTTCCTGACAGCAGCTCATAAACAAGCTTTCCTCACTTCCCTCTTATGAAAGGTCATCTCTCCCCTGCTGCACTTCTTTGTTTCCGTCTTCTCCCATTTATCCCCCGATGCTCATCAGTATCTCAGTCAGTCCAGTAAACGTTTTGCCCCGTGGCAGCCTCGTCAAACACAGCAGGAAGATCAGGCTCTGGAGCACAGTCTTGACACATCTCCTGGGGATGGATCCTTTTGCACTTTCCGGTAGGTTTATTTTGCTGTCCTTCTTCACTCACACACTGAGCAAGGGGGAACCGACGGCCCAAGTATTCAGCAGCTCGTTAGCAGTGAAAGGTAATAGGGTCTGTGAGGCTTCCTCTTCCCTTCATCCCTTCCTCACTCATATCCTCCCCCTACTTTAGCCTTTGTAGTGGCAGTTTCCTGGGCTGAGTCTGCTGTTCAACATCTGGTAGTAAAGGATGGTATTTAACAAGGTCTCACGATTATTTATGTTTCTATGAAAAACACACCCACTTTCCTGGATGCAAAGGTGGCCAAGCACTAGCACGCATGAAAATTCAGCGCCCATTGTGTGTTTTATAATGCAGCCTTCTAGCACACAGGTCACACTTATCACCATCACCATTTACATTCTCATCAGTAGCCTTGCTGGCCTTGATCCACATGTTTACATCTGACTTCCTCACCAGCACAAGGGATAAGTGTACACAGCAGTTGGACCAGATAGAGGAGAGTTCCAAAAGAAGCCATGTGTACTCATGAGTCATTTGCTCTTTGGTTGCTCTTAGCTGGCAGAAAAGTGACTCTGCTGTGAAAATTTCCCTTCCTTGCTGCAGTCTCTGTCATTGAACACACTGCACTTAGATCTCACCATGCTGGTGCCTTGATCTCACCCATTCACCCAGAGAAACCCCGGCCTGGCCTTTGCCCAGAATTTCATTTTACCTGCCAGGCTCTGCCTGTACCAGTCTGATTGCAGGTCTGGGAGTAAGAACTGTCACCTTATCGTCACCCCATTTGCCTCCTGGCTAGTCATAGCTGTGATGGCAGCTGGGTTGGTTTGCAGCATTGCCTGAGGGTTCATTTCCTGGAAACAAGAGTTGTGAAGCCAGGAAAATTTTCACCCTATTTACATATCCAAACAGAGATGAAAACCTAGCAGGATTTTCTAGCTAGCCCCGTGTTTCCTTTTCCTTTCTGTCATCCTTTTACCCTGTTTTGCTGTAAAACTGACAAAGCTCTCAACTACTCATCTCAGCCCCAGATTGCCCCCTTCTCCTCACTGTCCTCGCTGAAGTTGTGAGCATCTCCTGATTTTTTTCATCCAGAAGTCACCATTTGTGACACCTAGCAGTTCACACAAAACTGCATGCTGTGGCAGCCCAACTGGGACACAGATGTTGAGCCTCATTTCCCACAATCCGGTGGCTTTTGGACATTTTCCCAAGATATTTGTTCCATCCTCTCCTCTTGCTCAAGCTCCCTTTTTATAACCAACTCAACTGAATATGTCTTTTATGCAAACAGCGATTTCCTTTTGAAGCTCTCAGTGAAGGCCATGTTTGTCACTTAGTGTTCTGAGAAGAGATTGAGTAAATTGGACTGGAGACAAAAATACCTCTGTTTCCTCTCCCAGGAAGGTATCAGATTCCTGCATTTCATGTGCATTTCTGCTCTGAGAAGCTCAGTAAAGTGGTATTATCAGATTGTATCTTCACATTGATTCCTGGCTCAACTACACACAATTCACTCATTAAAAAGACATCTTGCCATCATAACTAAGTTCCAACTGGAGGTTCAGGTGAGTCTCCATGACCCAAGCTGTGGCCTCTCCCCTGCTAGGACACCATCACTAAAAGCAAAGGATATACATGCCAAATGCAGCACTTGGATGCACTGACTGTGACTGTCACTGCCTCATTTGGACTCAGCTCAATATTGTGTCACAGTGCTGCCTCTGCAGGGATATGGGAATGGAAAGAGAAAAGAGAGGATTGCATTTAATGTCCCAGTTTGTCCGGGCAGAACTTGTGGGTAGAGGCAAAGGCAGTGGGTCTCTGCCTATTCAGGCCATTCCTCAGTGAACTGAATGTAAACCGAGAGCCATCAAACACACATCTCCCTGAACGGTTTCCAGGGACAAATGCTTTTCCACAGCCACATCCCACTGCTTTCTTCCTCTGCCTGCATTGGGGCAACTGGGAAAAACTGTGGGCTGAGGTGATGAGCACACGTCTCAGCCACATGGAAGGAACCGTGGTGCCACCGTTTCTTCCTAGCTGCCAGCATCACTGCAGGGGCAGTGGATTTCTGAGCTGTATTCCTCCAAGGGAACCATGAAGTTATTCCTAGCTTTGACCAAAGTTTTCTCTTCTGAGTGTCCCCGTCTGGGCTCCCCACTGTGCCGTGACCGCTCCATCAGCCTGTTTTCAGCAGGTACTGATAGCTGTGATGTGCCAGGAGCCCTTGGAGGGCTGCCCGTGCATTTTGTGAGCCCTGTTGCCACGATACTGAACGCAGAGCAGATGTTTATTTCAATAGAGATGGCTTTGATTCCTTTTCAACTTTTCTCTTGAGCTGCCAGCGTGTGTGAATACTTCTTCCCGGGAGCCGAGCGCGCTGTCAGGGCCCAACAGGCAGGCCTTGTGGCTGCAGCCAGTGAGGAGGGCAACAAGGCTGAGAGGCAAGAGGCAGAGCAGCACAAAGCAAGCTGATCGCCCCGGCCTCTCAGGAGGGATGGCTGAAGCTCTGGGACAGGGCCTGAAGATGTATGTGTGTCTGCATTCACGTGTTTGTGCACACGCGTGTGTGTGTCTGGGGGGGCTCTGTTTTGGTGCTGCACGCCTGGCAAGGCTGGGCAAAAGTAGTCTCCTTGTCACAGCTCCCTAGCTCTTCATTCTCCTGTTTTCCCCTCCCAGTTGCCTCCGTCAGATCATTGCTGCCTTGCTGCACATGTGCACCAGTTTATCTGGAGGCTGAGGTGAAGAGACCATCTTGTTGAGAGCAACAGAAACCAGGCACCAAAAAATATTGAAGATGTACTAGGAAAGGTAAGAAGATCCCTTCCTTTAATACGGTAATTCCATGTGAGGATTATCAAGACAATTACTTCTTTCTGAATTTTTTTCCTTCTTTACCCTTCCTTTTCAGTTGGTGTATTTTAAAAATTAACCCACCCCCCCCTTTTTTTATTCCACTCTTTCCTCTCTCTTATTTAAGCCAGCTTGTCTGTCTTTCTCTCCATCCTTTTCTTGGTGCTGACAGAGCAACGTGCCCTCACAAATATCCTGGCCAGAATTCTGCCCAGGGCTATCAGCCTCTTTGGAAGGGGTGCTTTGCTAGTGCAGGAATTCCATCAGAACCAGCTTCTTGCTGTTCCCTTATATAGAAATGTTTTTAATTCTATAAATACTGTATGTATTTTGCTAAAAAAAAATTAGGGGAAAAAAAAAGGTTGGACTGGCTATGTAAAGACACTGTGCTGTAGGGGCTGGCGTTTTGTTTGCCCACTGGCAGGGCCTCTCACTTCCTTCACCCTTTCCACTGTTGTGAGCAAACTATTTTTGGTATTCCAAGAGCGCAAGCTTTGCTGAAATTCTGGTTTCCTGCTTTGAGGGGGGAAATTAGAGCAGGGAAGAGTTATTTAAAATTACAAAATATACTTGCAAACAGGGGGAAGAATATATGAGAACAATATTTCGAGAACAATTTTATTTGATATTAAACTACTGAATTGGATACAATTACCTATAAATACATATATGTGTGTTTCTCTGTGTGTGTATTTAGAAATTGAAGTGTTAACAGAGTATATTTGTAATAAAGAAGTCAGAAACAAAACAGTATCTCCATCTCACTTATCTTGCAATCTCAGAAGCACAGAACTATCCTACGGAAGATCATCTTCTTTAAGCCAAATATTGTATTGAAATAAAAAGTTAACTGGCACAAGGATCCTTTGTGTTGAAGGTGGAAAAGTCGCCCTTGAACTTGTGAACAGTCCATTCAATTTATCATAACCCTCTAGGAACATAGTGACTCACCATTCAGCAGACTGGTACAACACACATGCACTATCAGCTTAGTACCCTCATAAAGACAACTCACCTATTTTTTTCCCTGTTACAGAAAATTAAAGGTTATGTTAATGCAAGATTCCTGTGCTACAGACTCATCTAGTACCATGGGCACCATGTCTACTGCTCCTGTTAAGAAGTAGCTTTGCCTACCATTGCAGGGCAGTTCCTCCCATCTCAGCTGAGTACTTTGGCCAAAATTTTAACCCTCCAGGCTGAAACTTCTGCATGGGACAGGCCAGTCATGCAAGGACAAAGCCCATCCACCACAGTAGCTCACCTCTGACTGGAGCCAGTGGAAGTGGCTGGGGAAGTGGATGACAAAGGAGTGAGCAGTGCTTGCACTTGCCTGAGGGGATTTGCCGCTCACCTAATTCCTCAACCAGAGGTGCTAGTTTTGTAAACAGCATTTCCCAGTGTTAGGGTGGTTTTTTTTCTTTCCACTAAACTGTCCAGTCACTTTTGGCCTGTAGCAAATATTTCACCACCTTAACTATACCCTGTGTGAAGAAGTGCCTTCTTTTGTTTGTTTTGAACTTGGCATCTGCTCGTTGGATTTAATGATCTTTAGTCTTTACATTGAAGGAGATGGTGAACCAGCATCCTTCACCCACCTCTTCCATCCTAGGCATTTACCTCCGCCTGATTATTTTCCTTAAAAGTACAGGAAGTGTCAATTAAAAAAATAGTTCAGGCATTTCTAAGAGGAAGATTGCAAGAAGACGTATCATTTTGCCTTGCTAAGAAATATAATTTTGCTCCCTTTGCTTCTGAGGGAGGACATGGGGCATCATCCTTGTGTTAAGCATGTGCCACTGCTGTCTCCCGCAGAAAATGCGTGGTTTTGCTATATTACATGAAAATCTCAAATTTTTAACACTTAGTTGGCACTGGCAGACTTTGGCAGCTGAATTATCTAAATAATCCATTTGTGCTGGAGGAGCTCCATGCACTTGGTGTCCTACAAGAACAACTGAGCTGCCTCCTCTGGGGGAATCCAGAGCTGCAGAGGCCACAAGGAAGGTGGGATACGGAGAAAACAATGAGGGGAGACAAGATGTATTCTGGCTGTGGGAATGAAGGTGGTGAGCACAAGTGAATGCACTACGGTATTGTTTCCAGTCCAGCTGCAAGGCTCTATAATTCTAAATTATTTTTTGGATACAGAGATGCCAAAGTTGTAATAAGGGTTTGAGAAGGACTATATTTGTCTCCCATGTTAGTGAGTATCAGCAGCTTCTAGTGGCAGTGCTGGAAATTCTGAAGGTCCTAAATAAGTTGCCTTGAAGACAAAATGATTTCCCTAAAGCCCATGAATCAGAGACTGATTTATGACAAAGAATCAAGAAATTAGTCCTTACAAAAACATTTAAATCCTTCCTTTGACATTCCTGATGTTCTCGTTAATAAAATAAATACATGGGGCTTTTTTTCCCTTTCACAACATCTTTGGCAAAGTGTTTCAGGCTTAAAAACATGAAAGGCTTCAACGTTACTGGTTTGGGATGCTGTATTCCACTTTTATGGGATAACCCTTTAGCTTTGCTGCTTGTACTGAGGGAAAGGTGCCAGGCAGGAGAATCGTGGGTGCCTCTAAATGCATCACATGGGATTGTCACCACAAGCCCAGGTCAGTGCAACACCAGCCAGCTAAACTTTGTAAAGGCACTGAAAGGTTTGGAACACCCCATCTGTCCTGATACATAGCAACTGGGCATCATATTTTCTAGAGAGGTGTGTCCATCAGCTCTGCTAGAACCAGATCAGACACCTTCCCCCCAGCACATCACTATGAGGAGTCCTTGGAGTCTGTAAAATGCAGTATTTTTCTGCTTAACACTCCAATTAATTTCATTTTATCCATTTATGTTTTGAAAATTTAAAAAACATTTCTACCACTTTTTGTGGTAAGTCGACAGCAACTAACATGGTGTAGGCATTCTCCAAAAGCTCTGTGGTTTTGATAGCTCTCTGCAGTCTTCTGATGTAAAAATAATTATATTTTCACACCAGCAACACAAAAATAGTAGTTAAAAAACATGAAAGAGTTGAAGGTCTGACTTGGGTCACATCGCTACTGTGAGGCCCTGGGAGCTGTCTTAAGTGAATTATAGACACATTTTAAGTCTTGGAAAACAGCAGCACCAGGTATTTAAAGGGCAGGCTGGGAGGGAGCAGGGAAGCAATATCAGCAACTGACCACCTGTCTTTCTTCATGCACAAACTAGAATTTGTTAATTACAGAGGGGCATACAATATTACAGCCCTTTTCTTAGATGGTATGGTGCCAGTCTACCTCACTTCACAGCCTGGCTCAATGATTCAGTCATTGCATGACCAGCTGATTACTTAAGATTCCCTGACAGATTTTCCTCTCTGGCTTTGCTCACCGTGTCCTCCCTGGGCTTTCGACCTGCCTTTTCCCAGGATGTTTCTCTTTGGGTTTTTTGTCACTGCAGTTCCTTTGGTCAACCTGCCCTGCGCAGGAGACAGCTACAGATATAATTGCTTGGGAGAATACCCTATCACATGCTTCACAGTTATCCTGCAAGAGCAGAAGTAGAACTCTCTTAAATAAATCTATTACAGTCCCTTTCATGTTATATTAAGCTGCATGCAAGTCAGAAATGCATAAAAGGCCAAAAGTCCCTGTATATGGCCCCAAAACAGGAAGAATGGATTGACAATTAGTATTATCTGGTACAAAGTAAACAGGGGAAAATATGTATAACATCAAGACATGGCTGAGATAAACAGCAGGAATCCGGAGAGAAAAATCAAGGCAATATATGAATAGAAACAAAGCCTCAGAACCAGAAGAGGAGCAGCAGGTCTGCAATGCAGCAGCAGCATGGAATAAAAATCATCCTATTTGGTTTATCAGGATTTTTTCAGGACTCATGGTCTAAAGATTATTAAAAGGTAGAAGGAGAATTGATTTAATTATAGTTGAGTGGAATGAATCAGGCAGGATTCAGGAGTACCATGAGTGAATATTCATTCATTTATTTGCTGAACCACTGTACATAATTAAGAAAGCTTTTTGTCAGTAGAAATCCCCATTTCTTCACAGAGGTTTATTAATGGAAAAAATTTTTGAATTTAAGTATATGGTATAAACTTTCAGAAAATACTTACCTTAAACATTCCACACTTTAAAATGAACTCCAGGTAGGCTCATAAGTAATTTAGATGTATAACTGTCACACAGAAGCTTTTAAAGTCATGTTTTTTTTTTAAAAAAGGTGCAGAAAAAAGTAAATATTTTAGTAACAGTAAAGGCTTAACAAACTGGCAAGTTGGAAAAAAAAATGCACTATGATCCACAAGCCCGTCCTTAATAAACATTACTGTTTGTTTTTTGGTTCCAACCACAGTCAGTTAAGGATGGAAAGATTGCCTAACTTTGAAATTCTTGTCTTCAGCCTGTTTTAGCACAGCCTTACCTTAAACAGAGGTGGTTTGTATTCCTTGCCACAGTGCAGCATTTCTGTGAGTCCTAAGGGAGGGAGACTGCCTGCTGTCACATCCTTTCTGAAGGGACCCACCCTCTCAGCAGGATAGCTCTGGTATGGCCATCTTACCTTACTTTTTCTTGGCTTTTAGACCTAGAAATCTATGAATTTGAGAGAAGCCCTCACATACCCATGAGGATATTTGTGATGGATCTGTGTGATTTCTATACTCTTGCTCAGAGAGCTGCTGAGAAGACCAGTGCCATAAAAGATGTCCGTTTGAGCTTTGCTTTAGTAATTGGCAAAACATACATGTACAGGAGCGTGAATCACACACTAATGTGTGACTCATGCATGAATGGGAAAAAAGTCACTTCAAAACACTGTTATTTTCCCCTCTCCAGGCCCTGGTAGAATGCTGGGGGAAGCCCACCTCACCAAGAAAGCAGGTGGTGGTGAGGGAGAGGGGAACAGTGGGACAGCCCTGCAGAAACCCGTGCAGGGTGGGGAGAGCTGGCCAAGGAGGGGGGAACCCTGGTGAGCCGAGAAAGAGCCAACCACCCTGAACTGAGCTGAATCTCCAAAGACAAACTGGACCTGCCCTCGCCAGCCGAACCACAGCTGGCTGCCAGGGGCACCCCTGAGACGAGATCACTTCTGCCACAAAAGCGAGTAAGCCCCATCAAATATTCCCTCAGTTATTTGTGCCCTGTTACTGTCCAGTGTCTCCGGGGTGCAGGAGCCAGGGGGGCAGAGGGGATGGGATGTTGGGGACAGAGAGTCTGATGAGGAACTCTCGAGGGAGCTGGGAATGTTTGGCTCAGGGAGGACCTCAGGGGTGGCTCTGCACAGCCCCCGACAGGAGCTGTGGCCGGGCGGGCGTCGGGCTCCTCTCCCGGGGAACCAGCGACAGGACAAGGGGATAAGATCTTAGCCGCGCCAGCGGAGATTTAGGTTGGACTTTAGGAGGAATTCCTTCCCAGAAAAGGTGATCAGACATTGGAACGGGCTGCCCGGGGAGGTGGTGGAGCCACCGTCCCCGGAGGTGTTTAAGGAAAGACCGAACGTGGCGCTCGGTGCCCTGCTCTGGCTGCCAAGGCGGTGTTGGGCCACCGGTTGCACTCGATGACCCCAGAGCTCTTTTCCAACACCGCAGTCCCGGCCAGGGGCGCTGACGCCGAGAGGTCTCCGCGGCCGCTCCCTCCGCCGTGCCCCGGTCCCGGCCCGCCCACGGAGGCGGCCCCGGTGACGCCGGGGCCGTGGGGCGG
>VWZN01019092.1:845198-907340 GCA_013396955.1 Regulus satrapa
CGGGCCGGGGGGAGGCCGGGCCGGCCGGCGCGCCGGGGGAGCGAGGGAGGGAGGGAGGGAAGCAGGGGCCGCTCCGAGCTAGCGGGAGGCTTCGGGGGCCGCGTACCAGCACCCCGGCGGGGGGAGAAGGGATTCTCCTCCCTCCCTTGTCCCCTTTGTTCAGGGGTGGCCGCGCCGCATCCAGGAGCACGTAAGAGCCTCTAAAACTGATTAAAGGCGAAGTGAAGTTAATGGCAGGGCGTGTGGGTGCGCTGTAAATGACATAGCAGGCGCGCTGGCAGGCGGACCTGCTGCGGGGCTTGCCCACCAGCCTGGCGCTGGGCCTGTCGTGCGGCTCCCCGGAGCACCTCGGGATCCCTGCAGGGATGGGATCTGCCCGCTCGGGGGGACACAGCGCTGGGGAACGCGCTCTGTCACAAACCCGCGCCTCTCCTGGCCTGGGAGCGAGGCCTAGTGTCGGTATTCTATGTTCGTGTTACCTGCTTAGAAAACAAAGTAGTTGGTATGGTGCTGACTTTCATAGGAAAGGTGGAAAACCTTCGACTCCTCTTTCCTACTCCACTGGATGATCTAATACATATTTGGCCAGAGATCTTTATCAGTGTCAGGGAGTTGAGAACCCAGCTCATTCCAGTGTTGATTTTTGTTTGTCAGACACTGGCAGCCCAGTCAGTGTTTTGAGCATTCTCTTACCTTCTGGGATAGTCGTACCTGTATAACGTGGGAGGTTTTTTCACTTCAAATAATACAGAAACGTTTATGAAACATCTCTGTGTACAGGGGAGATACAGTAAAGAGTTCAGGAAGCTTCAGAACAGAAAGTTAATGCATCTCTTGGTCAGGTAACTTTATGACTTCTAGAAAGTGTAGAATTGGTGTATAAACAGTATTTATATATTAATTTATGTCAGTTACAGTCTTAGGGTTTAGTTTACCTTTCTCATTTCTAACAATTTCTAGGCTTTCTGAAATCTGTTAAATTATGGTCGTTCACTGGCTTACTGTTTCTATAAGAGGACACAAGTCACATCTTCTCAGCCTATTTTATCCATTGTTTCAGAGAAACAGTTGCATTAGGACATCCTAAAGAAATTTTGTGGTAAAAGATTATAAAGGCTTTAGTCTGAGCCTTTTTATTTACAGCCTCTGGGCTTTCTAGTGTGTTTCTATTTGGAAAACTTCAAATTCAACATTCTAGTTTGTCAATTTCTTATTTTTATATCTGCTTAATATATTGTTGTCTTATTTTCCATAGCTGCCATCACAAAAGGACCGTGAAATTATTTAAGGCTCTGTTTTTCCGTTGTTATACCAATAAATTTTATCCTAATAGCATCTTTATCCCCACTAGTATTGTTATTAGTGTAACCCACATCCCTTAACATATATCAGTATGTTCAAAACATTTTTTTAAACTATTCAATAAATCCAGATGTATAGAATTAAAACACTTTTTTTCCCCCTTGGTGACTTTTTTTAATGAAGATGATTACACAAGTCCTGAAACCCTCAGGACACAAAGAAGTAGAATTTGGTGTGATGTAAATCTGCTCATCCTTCTTCTAGAAGAGTCATAATACAGAGTGTTTTAATGGAGAAAAAAAAAAAAGCCCAAAATTAAAACCAACACAGCAACTGCATGGCAGTCTGAGGTAGAAGAGTTGTTTCCTTTGGGTTTTTTTAACTTATCTGGACTATTCAGTCAGGATCGTCTAAGTGATGGTAAAAGTGTGCCTGCTTCTGCTCAGTGTTAAAGTAAATGTATGGTGAGTGACTGAAGAAGGAATAAACAGGTTCTTAAGTGATGCAAGATGTAATAGTTATGTTAAAACTATCACTGTGGGAAAGTGTAATGTCAAACCCCTTGTTTTGTAATCTGTTGAGGGCAGGTTTTATTGACTATAACAGTTGGAAATGGAATTTGTCAGAGAATGTCACAAGCTTGAAGTTTTCAGCTTTATTATCATCTTATGCTTTCCCTTACATTTGATTATACAAAAAGTATCAAGAAAAATCCAGAAATAAATATGTTACGTAGTTCACATACTCTTAAAAACAAGGCCTAAGACAGTTTATCACAAAGTATTTCAGAATCTTTTTTGACTCTTGAGATTTTTCATCTTAGGAAGAGTCAGGTCCCCTTTAAAAAAACCTCAAACATGGAAAATTACAGAAAATCGCACCGAGTTATTTTGGGGGACTGGGAGTCTGACTTCAGTCCCCTGGCAGCAATGGCAGACCCAGAGGTAGTATTATCTCTTGCCCTTATGAGTAGTTACAGAGCCATTTGTTTATGTAGTGGTTACATTCTGTTTAACCTGTCTTGTGTCCATAACAAAACCAAATTTTTATACCTAACAATTCTTGCCTCTGCAAACAACTTCCTAAACACATTTTCCTTGCTGCTTTGGAAGGACTCCACCTGATGCTGTTGTACAGTTTAAGCTTAGGTGGCTGCTGAACTTCGAAGCCCCTTCAGTAAAATCAAAATACTGAGTGTATGTGTAAAATGAGTGGTCTGAAGCTGAACACGATACCCCAGGTTCCAGCATTTTACACAGAATCCAAGATCAGATGGAAAATGGAAGGGATGGTGAGCACGGTTAAGGTGTCCTGGTTACGGGGAGGACAGTTTGCAGTGAGCTTGATTGTCAGGTTTGAGGTTTTATTCAGTAATGTCACAGTAACTTTGTTCCTTGGGATAAAAATATTCAAACTAGTTCTTAGTCTGGAATGCTTTGAGAGCTCACAGTGAGAAGCGTGTTCACCAGCACGGTCTTCAAGGAATCCAGTTGAACTCCTACAGAACATTTCTGGATACAGCATGCAAGAGAGATGTCCTTGCTAGGTCCTTGCCAGCCCGAGTGCTGAGAACAGCTGGGGTGAAGAAGGTGTTGGACTCCTTGTGATTAGTCCTAAGTGCTTTTGTATTGCCCAGCAGACACAGCACACAATTCAGAGGGCTGTTTGTTCCAAGTGATGGGGAGCATTTCAAGGATGTCAGTCATTTGAGATTGATGGGTTTTTGATGAACTTATGTTCTTGGCAGTATCTCACACAATGCTCCAAAACTCTAAAAATAACAGTGATTGGAAACTCTTCACTTCCAAGTGAGTAACAGCCTTTCTAAGGTGGACAGGGAGGCTATTTTTTGCTATGTCAGCATTTAAATCTTCTAAACCAGTCTGTAAACTTGATGGAGCATCACTTAAGTAATAAATGCCCTTTTTAGCTGGTAGAATTTTAACGTATAAGCTTACCCTTTTCCTCTTCTAATTTGTCATGCAAAACCTTAAGTCTGTGAAATATTAATTTATTAACTGACAGAAGTATTGATTCTTCTCATTTGTAGTTTTTGGTAGTACGTGTGTTGTTGGAACGTGGTTTGGGGCTTTATGTCCCGTTATGTCTGCTACCCTACTCATCTAAACACTTTCTGTTTCCTTTCTCATGGCTTTGTTGATATCTCCTGATCCTGTATGACAGTAGTTTTGAGCACAGCCAGAAAGGTTGTTTAGAACTGCTCTCCATCTGTTTTTGTTGGCATTCAGGCTATCTTGCAATAAAGAACCGAACTTCCTCTAAAAGTGGAGCAGCCAGGAGCATGTGACCTGTCAGGCAGTGTACTCTGATTCACAATTGAAGGATTGCTTGAGCAAATGAAAGCTGGGATGTCAAGGTGAGCTTTGCTCTCTGTGCTGCCAGTGAACAGAGCGGCCGTAGGGCGCTGCTGACGGAGCAGCCTGAGCCTGGCAGTGGGAGAGTCCCTCCCTGCAGGCTGCTCAGGGGCAGATCAGTTCATGCCTGGTTGGATCAGTAGAGTAAGATGAGAGGTAATGTTTAATTTTATAAGTGGTCTTTCTCATAGCCCTAGAAAAAAAATATTTTTCTTAACTTAGTGCACATCTAGAAAAATGTGGTACCTAAAGCTAGTGTGAAAGATTTCTAGTAGACATTATGCAATGAAGTTAAAAGAATATGGCTTCTGTTGAGAGCAACCAGTCTGTTACTGTAAAATACTTGAATGTTTAGAAGGTGCATGTTAGAGGAGCTTAAACCTTTGAAGAAAGATCCATTCAAGGTTCTTTTAATTTATTCCTCTCTTAGGAACTGAGCTGTATTCAGATGCTTCTACAGCAAATTTGAAGAAGCTTTAAACTTTTACTATTTAGAAACATGTCTTACTCAAGGGAAACAGGAAAGTCTTAGCACTTGCAGGACACCAGGAGACTTCCACAGTGCCTAGAAAACCGATGTCTTATGATTAAGCTGATGAGGACTGTGGTGTTTTTTCCAGTTTCAGTTCCTTGATTGGTACTTTGAGCATGGTGCAGGTAGACTGCAGGTAGACAGTATTTTAAATCTTATGGAGAACGAGCCTCTTTTCTGCTTGCAGCAGATCTGCTGTAAAATATTTGTGGAATTCAACACTCAGTTGTTCCTTTCCTGGTTGTGCAGGACCTACAAGCTCTCTTGTATCTAAGAGTAGATTCTTAAATCAGCTCAGGCTTTATTAGCTGAACTTGATTCTTCCCTCTTATGCCTCGTGGTAAGTTCCTCTGGTGACAAGAAAAGTAGAGCTGTCATCCTGGTACTGTCATGGGAGAGGAGCAGAGCTCTGAAAAGTATGCAGTACGTACACGGGAGCTGTGCAGGTATAATCACCTGGAATTCAGCAGATGCTTTTTGTCAGCGTTAAAAAGTCCAGCCCTGTGGTAGTATTTTCTGTGCATATTTTATTGTATAGACACATTAAGTGCTTTGACTTAGAATTCAGAGGCAGATCAGCTGAAGCTGGAGAGAGCACATAAACCAAATTACTTTAATCTCTGTGCAGTTCTGTACATCATACACTATCTGTTTTGAGCAGAGAATAATACTCCCCCAAAGGTAAAAACATTACACCTGGAAACTGAGTGATGACTTTTAAAGGGGTATAGTTGTTACTTTATTCTGATTTTAACATTGAATATATTTGCACTGGCTGTTTTTGAACTTCAGTGTCTCAGCTTTACAAGTCCTGATGAAAGTTTTGTCTTGCTTTTCTGCTTTTTCTCCAAAAGTAGAATGTATAGCAAGAAATAGCTCAGTATATGAATTCCAATATATTGCAATTTTTAAATTTAGATACTTACTTTGAAGGGAGGAGTGTTTCTTTATATATAGAAATTCAGTGGTACAGCAGGAAGCATATACATGATGTGCGTGCCTCTGCAACAGCATTTCTCCTGTGATACCTGTGGAATGTATTGGTTAAAAAAGACAGGAGTAGTAGCCTCAGTTTTCAGTCATCTCTAAAAGTGAAAGGCTGAATTTTAAAACCAGTAGTAAAAGTACCACTTGTTTTCTCTTTAGTGACTGTCTTCAGATTTAGAAGTAGTGAAATATGGAAAATTCATACGAGACTTGTTTTGTCTTTCATTTATTATTAGAGACTGAATTTAATAATTGAGAAAAGCATTCAGAAATCAGTTTTGAGAGGATGAGGTTGAAGATGAACAGTACAAAGCTGGTTTTGAAATACTTCTGTGACAAATACTTTTTGTCATGCTGTAGTGTCTGTGTGTTGTCTTTGAAAAAGTAAAGAGTTGGTGAGTTGGTGATCTGTGGCATCAGGAGTCACTGTTCCAAATCCTGCTATTTTTTTCTTACAATAATTGGAAAGAAAATTCCTTCCTAATACTGCCTCACCAGTATTTACTCTATTTAAAGAACTGTCATTTGTTCTTTAAATTTAAACTTCTTGCAGTTCTTCTGGAACATGTCTGTTCTGCTGATTAGATGAGGATGACTGAGCACACTCCTTAGCTCTGAAGGAGAAGCTTAAATCTCCTGGGAAGGGTGCCCACCTGTTGATATTCACTGAAATCTCTGCCAGAGGATTGCTAGTCAAATAGATTTGGCAAAAATAGCTGAATCAAAGAAACTATTAATACAGGTTCAGACAAGGTAGCAGTAGCTTGCTGGTCTCATTCTTCCTCACGTTTTTGCATGTGTTTTTGCAGACGTGGGCCGTATTGATGAGGTCCATAGCTTGGGAAAGAGCATGGCTTCAACTTAGTTCCTTCTTCGTAAGAAAAACTTTGAAGAGTTGCACAGAACTGAAAATTTGGGAAGTGTGTAGCCAAGTTTGTGTTGCTGAAATCTGGATTTGAATGGTGTGGATTGAGGCAGCATATCTGAAAAAGCCTTGTGACAAGGTCTGTCATGGTTCTGTATGAATTCTCTGTGCATCAGCAAAGGGAAAACCAAGGAATCTGAAATGTGCAGAAATCTGCAGGTTTCACACTTGAGCCCTGGAAGGAGAGTCTGAGAGCCCAGAGTGGCTTCACTGTTTACATCAACCAGAATTCAAGAAGCATGTGTTCAGTCCTGGAGAATGGGGTTTTTTTTCCTGTTTCCTCCTGCTTCCCAGTCTTTTGCAGGCTTTCCTCTCAACTGGGTACTGTTATATGTTCTGAATATCTGAATAATGTTGGCTGGGAGAGGATCAGAGGGTGTCTATGCTTTGCTAGATGTCAAGTTGTGTTTCAGTGGAGGCTTCTGTGTTGGGAGCTGAATGCAGAATAATAAAAACAGTGTACAGCTTGAAGTGACCCTGTGTTGTAGCATGCCTAAATGTAAAATACTGAGTAAAAAAGATTGGATTTCTACCGATGTAGATCAGTTTAAAACGTAGAGAATTATGAGGAGAGCAGAATGTTCTTGCTGTTGATCTCTCTCACCTAGGAAGGTGTCATCTGGCAGCTGGTTATAGCAAGAACATTTTTACATTCCTGCACAGCTTTATTCTAGCCTAGTTGGCAAGAAGAATCTGATTCTTTTTTTTTCTTTTCTTTTTTTTTTTTTTCTCCAGGGTGTTTCTTTTCCTCCCCTCCCCCCTCCCCTTGCCTTTTATGTAATGAGATGCTTTGCCATGCTGTGAATGAGCTGCAAAGTAATTGAAAAAGGAGTTTCCTGAAACGGGCAGGTTGATTCTGGCAGCAGAGGTTTCTTTCTTTTGTAGCTTATTTGGAGTTGTATTTCTGGTTTTTCCTTGTGTGTTTTTTGTAGCTTCAGGTCCAGTATCGTCGATATGATCGAGGGCCAGTGTTCAAGAAGAGAGTAGAGCTTTCAGGCTCGCTGTCCTCTAGCCTCGGGGAGAGCACAGAAACGCTGGATTCTAATGGGCTGCTGTTTGCCTTCCTTTCTCCAAATGGTCCCTCTCCAAATTAAAGGAATGATGATACTCTCTAAATATGGGGTCCCACTTAGGGTTCATTGCAGGCAGTCACTATGCCTGGAGACTTATCTGTGGTAACTCAACTTGTGGCCTGCTCTTTAACCCACCCACACTGTGGTTTGGAGCCATCCTTTTTCAACTAGCGTGTTTGTGCCTCACTTTAATTTTGTTTGGCCTGAAAATAAGTAATGACTTCTTCAGTGGAGAGATTTAACAAAAGTACTAACGTGTGTCGTACTTCAGGTCTTTTTAGTTGATGAATTGGCAAGTTAAAAACCTGGATTTTGTTGTTATTTGTGTTCTAGCTGGCTTGTAGTATAATTCTGATCTTATTTACAGGAGGAGGGTCTGTGTATCAAGTCCTAACTTGCATAGAAGAAACATTAAAGTGGCTTCTAGAGTGAGAAGGCCTGTCAAATTTATGTAGCAGTTGGCACTTAGCTGTGTTTGATATTAGGAAAATGGTTGAAATGCTGTAATGATATAGGTTATTGCTGGCAGAGTTCTGACATGGTTATTCCTTTAAATGGGTGTGGCAGAAATTTAAAAAATTGTTTGTGTACTGATAAGCAGGCTGGTGCTGAAAGGAAAGGCACAGTGCTAAAAGTAGGCTGCAGCCCATAAATGGTTATTTTTCCATATTCGTGTTAGATGTGGCCTTTGAAATCTCTCTGCAGAGTACATTTTTCAAATCAGTTCTCTAAAATGGAGAGGTTTCAAGTGTTCTTTAGCGATGAGAAATTGCAGTAGTCCCTTATGTTCTGACTTCTGATTCAGGTTAGTTCATTGAGGTGGGTTAGTTACTCATTCAGCAGTCTCCTGTCCTGCCCAAGAGAGAACATGAAACGTGTGATAGAGCAGTTTGTTGAACTCCTAAAAAATGCAGACCAGGGTTAGCTGAAACACTGGGACACCAGAACCTGCTGATGTCTTGAACTGATTCCTGTCTGCATTTCAGGATGTCCATACTAGATGGAAAATGTTCAGCCACTCACATCTTTTACAAATCATAGCAAAGGTTCAATCATGTAATTTGTGTGTCTCCCCCCCCCACCGTAATTTCTCTGATTTTTATAAATAGGCTTTGTTCCTCAGAGATGTGAACTGGAGATTATGCAGCTTTATGCAGTGGTTTGAGGACATTTTAAAAATATACTAGGTAGTTAAACGTTATTGATACATAGAATAGGAGCCAAGTGGGACTCCATTTGAACTGTAGGATGTGTAGAATATCATTTACAGAGAAACTCACCATCATGAGAAATTTCTCTTGATTTCCTTTCCTCAGTGCAGAGTATGCTTCATAAATAATTGGTGTAATTTTTTTAAATTGCCCTGTGTCAAAGAGCTAATCTTTAGGACATATGGTATTAGTCTTTTTTTTGTTGTTGTTGTGCTTATTTATGCTTTTTCCTAAGCTGCTTTATGTTGTGTGAAAGAAAAGCTAAGAATAGAGGAAGTGAGTTCAGTGGTTTCCATTTTCAGCATAACGTACAATTGGCAGCTCATGTCTGCCACCAGACAGAGATGGTTTGAATATGAAGGTAATTCTTTCCTTAAAAATCTGACAAGAGGTGGATTTGAATGCTGATTTTAGAGTTTTGCTAATCATAGAAATTTTCAAGCAGCTCGCCTTATGGCTAACTTGATGACAACAAAGCCACATATGTTTTTGCTTGCTGTTTTTGCTTTTTTATGAGGTTCTCTAGGTTCTCACTAAAATTGGCAATGAGTCTTGGCCTTGTCAGATAAGAGAGATATTTCATAAAGGGGGCAACAGGGGTCAGGTCCCATCTAAGGACAGCAAAACCCAAATCTAGTTTTCCCTATCCACTGAGTAGAAAAATTTGTAGATAATGTAAGAATTTGATAAAATCAAATTGTTTTGTTGTTAAAATAATCTCTGCATATGTATCATACAGTTCCATTGAGTATAATCAAATCCTGATATCTTAGTCTTGAACAAGACTGCAGGGCAACTTCGGAGTTTATTTACATGCCAAAATACCTGAAAAAAAAGTGTATATATGTTCAAGATGGAGAAGAAGAGATGTGTACAGGTTCCACCCTTGTCTTGAATGTCAGCAGATTCATTTTTTCTTAATCTTTTTAAGTAATAATGGATCTGCACCTGTGCCTTCATTACCTGCTGCCTATTTAAATGTTTGTTAGTATGCACACACAAATGCCCTATGGCACTGTTTCGGTGATTAACTTTCCTTATGCAGGTAAAATAAGAAAAATATATATAATTTATGTAAATAAATATTGTTACATTATTTAATATGCGTGGTGTATAATTAGTATATATCTATATATAAATACCTGAAACTACAGGGAGGTAGTGTATGGGAAGAGATAAAAAAGAATGTCTCTGTTGATTAAAACATTACTTTTAAGATGTACTGTAGCCTATCAGGTTTGTCAATTTTACTCCCTCTTAATTTTAATATTGGGGGGTCTGAACAGAAGAAAAATTTAAGAGGTACTTTATTATCTGAGAATATGTAAATGCTTGTGAATGGAATTGCTTGAAATGACAGTCTTTTAAACACAGGTAATTCTGCTGGCTTCAAAAGATACTAGGACCTGTTAGACTGCCGTAGTAGTGAGTGCTTGAAAAACATGAGTGAACACTCTATGGGCTTCTCTTAACTACCTTTCATAAAATGCTTTGAAAAAATTATTATATCTTTATTTAATATTTGGGTAATGTAGGTGTAAGTGTAGGTGAGCTGTTCTGTAGCAGTGCTACAATTCTGAGGGAGCTTCTGTTTCAAGTAAAGCCTGGGAGATGCTTGAAAGTCCTCGTAGTGTAACAGCATTTCCCAGTCAGGTTTTAGAAATGCTGTTAAGAGGAGGTATGTTCTCACACTGACAGAATACTTAAATCTCACAAGACTATTAAAAGAGCTGCTTTAGGAATCCTAGAGGATGTTAGGTGCTTGGTTTTATTCGAATGAAGGCATTAGTTCAGTCTCTGTCCAAGATTCATTGGAGTTTTGCTTTTTCATTCAGTTGTATTCAGTACCTTCGAGTGAATTTCATTGATGAGTGTTTTTCAGTGCTTTTTCTGCACCAACAGATGCGGGCACAGCCTGACATGCTGTTTCTTCTAATCTGGTCTGTCATTAGATTTCTGTATAATTCTGGAAATTACCTATTCAGCATGTTTTAAGTTTGTTTTAAAGAAAGAATCAAGAATTTGAAGATAGGTACATGACAGGGTCAGAGGTGAAAAGGTGAGATAGCAGGTCAGTCTTGGAGCAGAACACAGCCAGGACATTGCTTCAGAAGCATGTGTTTATTGGAATCCAGGCAAAGAGCTTATATAAGCCAGATTGGCAGAATGCTCGACTCAGCAACTGGCAGAAATTACGTTTTAAAAAAAGTATGCTGGTAAAAATGATGCCAGAGTGTTTCTTATTGGGACTTCTGAGCAGGTGGTCAGACTGGATGACCCGGAGGTGTTTTTGGAGCCGGATTGTGTGACTTTCTGGGTGCTCCTACAGATGTGTGTAAACACATCCAGTGATGGCACACAAGGTTGAATAAGAGAGGAGAGATTTCCTGAAGGCCCCAGGCTGTGTGGTTGTGCTGGGCTGCTGGAATGGTGCACTGGGAAGATGTGCACGGGGCTTGTGTTGTCACGCTCGCTCGTGCTGGGGCTCTTAGTCACCCTGGCGGGACTGGAGCTGGCATGTGGATGTGCCTGTGCTTGTCGGACTTGTTGCTGCTTTTGTCTGTGGAACTGGGCAAGGCATTCTCTGCCCGATTTGTCCACTTACAGGTATTATCTTCGGAGAGGTGATGATGGAGGCCATTTACTCTATTGTGTTGTTACCATCTGCTGCCCAACAGACATGGCTTCCCATAGAAACCAGTATTTATTTTTAAAAAAGAATACCAGTTATTTGTGCAGGCATCTCTCAAAGCTTTTTCTCCATTTCAGTGAAAGATCTGTGAAACAGCAAGGAATAACAGTGGGTGGTTTTGCACAGGAGTTTTAATAGTGTCAAAAATCTTAATTTCTACCATATTAGAAGTTTAGCTGGCAGCTGTGTTGCAGAAATTTACTGGTATGGGGGTGTGTATGGACACATACACTTCTATTTATGTAAAATATATCTCCGTCCTTTTCTATGCATTTGTTTAGTGAGCAGTCTTTTAAAGTTTTGTTATGTTTTTATTAGTTATAGAAAAACATTCCTTTAGAATAGTAGGCTGAAAGACAAGGAAATTAAGAAAGGTAAAAGCAAATCTGTTTCAAAATGCAGCCTTTGTTCTCAGGCCATGTTTTAAGTTATGTAGTGTTACAAGTTTGAAGTCTTTCCAAAGGACATTATCTCAGTTATTAGCTGTAGTTGGTCGGAAATATTTGTCCTTATCCTGGAGTGTCCTACAGTCCCTTGTCAGCCTCGGTGAGTAACAGAAGCTGTAAAGCTGACTTTGCTTGCTGTGAGAGGATTTTCTGAGAATAGAAAGATGTGACTGTTTCCTCAAGTAGTCCTGCACAGTTTGTTCTCCTCTGATGCCCCTCTGTTCCACCTCCTCCTCCCAGGGATGTACACGGAGTTCTGCAGCCCTGGGAAGTTCAGGCATGACTGATCTCTCCCTGTACTCCAGCACTCGCACATAATGGCATCAGGAGCTGTTGGAAGATAAAATAGCCTTTAAAGCTCTGATTCACCTGAAGGAGCTTGGGAGAGAATTTGTAGGCCTGGTTTGTGCTGTTGATGGTGTTTAAGTGGATGTATAGGATGCAGTGATGTGATTCTCTTCAGAGGGTTTCTCCCCCAACAAAATCCAAGTGTTGCCCTTTGAGGTGATCAGACACATTTGTGAAAGGCTGGATTAGCTGAGTATGTCTGTGATTAAATTGCTTTTCTTTTATCTGACTGGAAGTGTTTAACAGGTTTAGCCTCAAATCAACAGTGGCTATTCATATGAATGACTCCTGAAATCCCAGATTCCAAGTATGCCTTAAATTGAAGCTAGATTTTGTGAAGATGAGTATTTAAGCGTCAATAAAAAGTTTTGCCAGTCATCTCTCTTGTTTCTTGGAAGTGTGTGTCTCTGTTTATTGTAAATTGAGAACTCTCAGTTAATTATTCCTTATTGTAATTAATGCAGTTGAGAAGCGATTCCTGGCTGGAGGACAGTTTGGTATCTTACCTGGCAGCAGGGGAAGGCTGGCAGGCAGTCACTGCTGCTTTTGCCACACATGTCCCTACAATATTTTTTTGGACCACCCTTGAAAACCGATTTTAAATTCAGAATTTTAAAATAATGGGTTTTAGTCTTACGATGAAATGATGGCAGGAGCTGGTGCAGTAGTGTATAGCAATGTGTCTGAAGATTTACTGGTGTTCTAGGACCATTTTAACTAAAAACTTTATGAGCACCTAAAGCCTTCAGTCATTTTCTTTCCCAGTATAAAAATAGGGTTGGGTTTTTTGTTTTTTGGTTTTTTTTTCCCCAATTGCATTGATTGTGTATTAGTTCATCTTTTAGGTCTTTCACTGTCTCTATCACTAGAAGAAAATACAAGTTTTTTGTTTAACTATTTCTGGGAATTGTTTTTAATGGAGCAGAGTACCAATGAGCTCAAAATAGACAAAAGGGAAATTCCTCATTCCCGTTGTAATGTGCTGCTCAGGAGCAACAGTATGTCTTGTCTGTTTGCAAATCTAGAAATCTTACCTCCACAGATCACTATGAGTCTGCTGTACTAATTCGTGTTCCCTTCTCTTGAGATAACAGAAATAACAGCTTGGTATATATGAGCAGTGAACTGATTCAGCTGAAAATAAACCTGGCAGATCATATGGTTAACTCTAAGCTAAATCTGTTCCCTAATTCATTTCAATGTATTGTGGAATAAATTCTGGTTCTGGTCAAACAGAAAAAGCAACAATAAGGGCTCAGATGTAAGAAAATGGGACTGTCCCATTTTTGACTAGCTTAAAGTGCTGATGTATTTTTGTTTTCAGTAAAGCTTTTCTAATGAATTTCCAAGAACACCATTGTAAAGTTATTTTCTGGAGTTTCATGCTGATATTCGAGTATTTGGTTGTGTAGGATTATCTGTGGTTTAGGTTACATGCCTGCTTTTGCCAAACCTGCCACTTCATTTTTGCTAGTTCTGACTTTTGGAATGTGAGAAAGATGCAGGGCAAAGCATCTTACATATTTTCAAAGCTTCTTACTGAATTAGAGGGCTTCTTTCACTCAGGGATGGTTCTTTATTCAGCACTGATTTGTGCAGTCGCTTGCCCGGTTCTGATAGCAGTAAGGTGTGTAATTCTGTTGCTCTGCAAAGCATGGGCTGTTCTCTTCTTTTGGTGTGTCTGTCTGACCTCTTCGAAGCATTTACAGAGAAACTTTTGTACTCTGGTCTGAAAGTTCTGTGCTCTTAAACTGTGGAGCGTGTCATCCGTGTCCTTCAAAAGCCGGTGCTCTGATGTTTGGATATGTTCTCTAAGCAGCCACGTGGCATGCTTTATCTTGAAGGGAAAATGAGAATTTGCTTCATTTTGTTGTCCTCCCGATACATGAGCGAAGCTAAGGAATTGAAAATATTTTAATACTAACCAGTGTGTTGATTTTAAGAGCAGTTCTTCAGCAGGGATTCCAAGGCAGCAGTGCTCTGCTCCCCTCTCTAAGGCACGTGTGCTGGTAGCAGCCAGTTCCAGCCAGTGCCGTGGGTTCAGTGCTCCCTGACGGTTTCTCATTCCTTCACTGAGCCCCTCTCACTCCTTTGGGCTCATCTTCCTGTCAGCACTTTTAAGTGCCCCAAAGACAACCTGGTGTCACCTGCTCTGGGACTCTGGCCGTGCCATCGTCCCCGAGCAGCCCTCGCCGTGTTCCGTGACGGGAGCTGTGCCTGCCCCAGGCTCCTGGCTGAGGGGAGCCCAGCCTTTTGTCTGCCTGGGTGATGGTGCTGCTGCTCCTGTGCCAGTAATTGTGTTCCCCAGAATTCTGAATTACTGCACAGACAGGATTGGTGTTAAGAACAGCTCTGTTCTTTCGTTTTAAAGGGTTGTTATGTGAGGAAGTGAAATGAGGTTTGTACCTGACTCCCTCCCTGCTAAGGCTCACTTACCTTTGACAGAATTGCATAATGTATGTTCTGTAACTAATAGCTGAATTAGAAGTTAGTGTGTAGGAAATAAATTTACCTGATGCAACCCTTCTGGTGATGATAAATTTGGATGACTCTCTTCTTGGGAAGTAATGAAAGCTAATAGCTTAAAAGTAAATGAGGCAACTCATGGGTCTTTTTTCCCCTTGTTTTTGTTTTTGTTTTTTCTTTTTGTAGAACCACAGAGCAGACCCAGAAGAACTATTCACAAAATTGGAACGCATTGGGAAAGGCTCCTTTGGTGAGGTCTTCAAAGGAATTGATAATCGGACACAGCAAGTGGTTGCCATAAAAATCATAGACCTTGAGGAAGCAGAAGATGAAATAGAAGATATACAGCAAGAGATAACTGTTTTAAGTCAGTGTGATAGTCCTTATGTAACAAAATACTATGGATCATATTTAAAGGTAATGTATAATGTTGCAAAAAAATTTGCTAGAATGCTGCTAGGAAAATCTTTTAAGGCCAACTTGGCATTTTTAGTAGGTTTTTGTTTTTCTTTGAACAGAGGTTTTCACTTCATTGTTCTCTTTATGCTGCTTGCTCTTTGGGGTTGATATTTGCACAAAATGGCTACAGAATGAACAGAGTTGATAAAGGATTCTTTTTGCCGTTCCTTTTGGACCTTGGTTTTCTATCCTCCCTCCACAATCCCTAGCACAGTTTTGTGGCCTTTCTGGGCAAGAGAAATATACCTTCATAATTACAGAAACAAAAGCTGTTCCTGGTGTGGAAAGAAACCCTGCACCATGTAAAATGTTTTGGCAGTTAGGCAGCTTAGTAGGCCTTAGACAAAGTGACACTGACATCGGCAGAGTTATGTAACCATTGTGTGAAATGTTATCTGAGGCATAATTTAACAAACAAAAATGTAAACCTGCAGGAAACCAAATTGTTGAGTAAAACTTTTCAGCATAAATAATGCTTAAATGTTTTGTGCTGCTGACATATTTTAGGTAACTTCTAAAAAAATCCCCATTTAATCTAAGCTGAAGTTTTCGTGATAGTTCAAAGTATCTTAAGTATCTGGGAGGGGTTATTTGCTTGTGTTTGGGGTTTTTGGTGGTTTTGGTTGGTTTGCTTCAGTGTGGGAGGTTTTTCTGGCTGGTTTTGTTTTTGGTACTTGGTCTCCCTGTCAGCATTTCTGCTTTCTTAAGATGTAGTGGGGTTTTCTCCATTTTAAAGACAGATTTCTGATAAGCTTTCTATGTGTCACACTTGTGCTGTATCTTTCAGTGATACTCAAAAGTATTTGCAGAATTTGTTTAATAATATTCTTTGTAGATTTTGTTTATTTCCGTTTAAATTGCTTTAGTATTCAGTCTTTTCTGTTTTAATACTAAGTGGTTAAGTTATTCTTCCAATATTTCCAGTATATTTAGTATACTCCAACTGCTAACTTTTCATTTTGGCTAATGTAAGGTAGCTGTAGTGGCTTTGCTGTTTACTGTGAGTTCTTCACACCCAAGTAAACATACAAATTGCCATTGATAACCCATTTTTGCTCCTCTGTATTGGACTCAATCAGTCCAATTTTGTTTTGTTAGTGAATAAGTAATAAATGTCTGAGAAGTAGGATTTGCTTTCCACCATCACAGCATATTGGTTTGAGTTCAACTAGTAAGGCTCCCCTGGAGCAGTGCACAAATGGTATTACAGATCCAGACATGATCAGTCTTTTTTAGAGTTCCTTGTTTTCTGTGAGGAGATAGATCCTAAATTCTGTCCTCCTGAATATCCATCATTTCAACTTCATACTATAAAAGCCCAATTGTTTGCCCTGAAGTACAAACAGGTCGAAGTAAGTCTTGGAAAGTGGTTTTACTTGGAAGTGTTTTTGCTTGGAAAAGTGTTTTGTGAAATCTCAGAACTAAACAGTGGTTTCAGCAGCTATAAATGGAGGAATTAAACTTTGATTGGGTGGGGATTTGTTTTGTTTGTTCTTTGTTTTCTCAGAGGTGGGGGGTGGAAGAAGCTGTGTAAACTGTGGATTGAATGGGGAAAGAAAATAGTCTTTTCATTATTTACAGCAATATAGATATGGAAAGTAAAGTCTAGGTATTCTACCAGTGCCGTCCAACTAAAAAATTCTGCTTAGGTTTTTTTTATTTTTAAAAAATCCTGGGCAAATGTTAATGCTGCAGTATTCTTCTTACCACTATGTGAGTTCTGTCCATTTCTGTTCTAAGTGGATCAGTTCTGAAAGATTAATGCTGATCGCTTGTTTGCTTTTCACACTTGTAAAGTTTTTGGGGAAAGAAAATTTCTGTGAATGGAGTTTGGGGAGGTGTTTGTGGAATTTTGGTTACTTTCCCATTGCTTTAAAAAAATTCCTCTTAAAAAAACAAAAAAACCTCTAAAAAGTTGTTCACAGAAATGTTTTCTATCCCAGGGCAGCATGATAGATAATTCTGCTGCTTGCTATTTCCCAAGTAAATGAATGAAAATGTCCACAAATAAACAAGTATCTTTAACTCTGTAATTAAAAAGAAAGAAAGCAATGTTTTAAATAGTATCTGCTATCTAAATTGTTCTTAGACTAGATTAATCCTTGGTTGCTACTTGAGACTCCTCAGGGGAAAGAGGGTATTGGCTTTGTTCAGTGTGCAGAGTATTATTCTGCCTTTTCATTTTACTAATAGCAGGTATTTTGAGAGTTGTCTACTGTTTGTTTGTTTGCCTTTTAACTGAATTCCTTTTCTGTTAACTTTATTAGCTACTTCTTTGGGTGGCTGTCAGCCTAATTGTTTAGCTTTGTAGTACTTCGTTAAGGATTTAATTTTTTATACACTGTAAGTATCTCTTTGAAACATCAAAATGGGTACAGTTGTGTACCAAATGACTGTATAATTAAATGTTTAAGAATATTGAGGTTAAATTCTGAAAAATAAGACATCTTGTTTCTTACAAAGCCAAGTCCTAGGCTGCAGAGATCAGAAGCAGTTTGCCATGGATATAACTGGTGTGAAGAGTTCACATTCACAGTGGTCCCATACATTTATTGCTGGATACTTCAATTTATTTATAAAGATCACTGAAAAATTCCTGGAAATACTTTTTAAGATAATGATTAAAAAGAGTATAATCATAATGTAAACAGAACATTTAAGATACTTCTTTTTTTGTCCTTTATATCTTTATTTACAGGGAAACAAAACAGTTGAGCCAGAGTGCTATGCTTCAGATAGATCATGCTTTATGGACTAGAAATAGTTTAGCTCTCTGAAGCTGTAGAAATGCCATTAGGAATGTTTGTAGTTTTACACTGTTCAAAGAGACTTAGTATTTTCCTGACTAAATACCAAAGCAGACCCTCAGTGCAAAGGCATTCAGGTTGCCTACAGCACATATTGATATTTCTCTAGTTCAGTAATTTGGATCTGCCTTAAATCTTTAACTTTTATAGTTTCTACTTTGAAGAAATTGCAGCTGAGATCATGTGTTGGCTTCAAGTTTATCATGTAAGCTTCAGCTCATCCAGTTGAATATAATGGAACATCTTCTGTTGTAACTTACTTTTAAATCAATTTAAACTAAGCTTTGAGTAAGCAGATTGTTCTTGTCATCATTTTTAATTTTTGAGGTTTTCCCTCTGGCGAGAGTCAAAAAAAATGACTAGAAGTATTAAAAGTTACCCTAGTTCTGCATGTTCTGGTTACACAAATTTGGAAAGGGCACTTGATGAAGTGCTTCAGCTGGACTTTCCAACAGTACCATCTCTTGATGGCTGAAATTCCGTGACTGTTTTCCTTAATTGTGCCATCTAGACCAAGGTTTTTGGTATCTAGCCTTGCAGCTATTACAGCCACCTAAATTTACTCTTTTCTTTTGCAATTAAAACAAACCTGAAATTATTCTCAGCTTTTCAGATTCGAATACGGAGAAATCCTACAGTAACATCCAGAGACATCCATCAGAACTGTGCAGCACTTTATGCAGCGAAGCTTTAAGACCATCTAAAGATACTGGCTGTCCTGCCCTGTCTGTTTATACTTGGCTCACAGAAAATAGCTAGGAAAAAGGTTGTTCATGCCTGGCTAGAAAATATCCACACCCAATTACAGTGGATAGTAGCAATTTCTTTGAGACATTGTTTGAGAAACAGTACTTACTCATTTTCACCCTGTACTGTTTTCAAGTAATAGTCAAATCCTCCAAACATGTCTGGTAACCACAGTGTTTGCCTTGAACAGGAGCTCCTTGCAGGTCTTCTGAGCTGACAAAGTTGGGCTTTATAAAAACTGCTAAAATTAGCCAGCCCGTCCCTGCTGAGATCATAATATTGGAATAGACTCTCATAAATGGTGTGGTTTTTAAATTCGGTATAAATCTTACAGAGCACGCTTTGTTAGGGTGATTGGATGTGGTGCTTTCAGAAACTGCACCTTTATTTGCTTGCCGAGTTTTCTTTAGATTTCCATCCCTGGGCAGGCCATAGGGTGGGAAAGTATACAATGGAGAATGCAAGAGGCTTTAAAGAGTACTCCTGCCCTGAGCTTGTGCTGTGTAATGAGGAACTAGCACTGGTAAATATTTACTGGAAACTTACACAGTGTGTGTGGTATTTCACCAGCTGTGCTTCAGTTGAGTATTTTTAATAAGTAGATTTTATTTTAAATAAAGAAATACATTTATTCACAGAATTTTCTAGAGTAGTGCCACGTGGATTGAGTTTTGAGGGGACTGTGGCAAGCGTTTCCAGTTTTGTTTCTGTGAGCCAGCCACCTTTAGCAGGGACAAGCTGAGGACAAAGTCAGCACCTAGAAATCAGTGTTAGAATAATTTGTCGGTTCTAGAGGTTGAGACATCTCCACAGAGGACGTGCAGCAGCTCACATATTAACTCACACATTCTCAAGGTCCATTTGAAATAATTATTTGTATTTAATGAAAACTTAAACCACCACCTAATCACTTTTCTCCCCTCTAAGTTCTGTTTCTTTAAGCGAAATCATTTTAGATACAATTTAGCAGAAATTGGTTGGCAGTGATGGTGTTTTTAATTGCTTTTTAAGTCAATTAATTATTAATTAATATTTTAGACTTCACAGGAGCTGTGTGATCATTTTACAAGAATTAACTACATACAACGAGGTGATTAGTGAGACTCTATTTACCTTTTCCAAAGAGTGTGCTGGTAGTCTCTTGAAATATATATAAATTTTTTATGGCAGTTTTGGACTTTTGACAACTCATGCCTTCCTTTACAGGGCACAAAACTATGGATAATAATGGAATACTTAGGTGGAGGTTCAGCTTTGGATCTTGTAAGTATATGGTTTTTTTGTTGGCTTTTTTTTTCATTATAAGTATCAGTGAACTTTATTTCATTGTGGTTTTGTATCACTTTATAAGAATAAGTACCTGGAGACAGCTGTTACTACATCTCTGTTGTGTGGTAATGCTCCAGAAAGTGTGAATTTGAATGGTAGTTCTGTCACATTTAATTCATATTAATTTTTCTATTTTACTGTCTGTGTCTAAGCATTAGGAAGCATCCACTTGTTCTCAATCAAATGAAGCAATGGGTTTTTTGAGTTTGAATAGTCCTTTTCTTGCTGTATGTTTGGTGGGGTTTTGGGTCCTCTGACCATCGCTTCCCACCTCCTCCAAGAAGAATTCATTACACTTCAGTAAAAACTGTTTCCTTTAGGTTTGGATCTCAGGAATGTCCACAGACAGTTAAATTTAAGTGGTTAAAAAGGGGTTGGGTTTTCCATGTTCAGGTATTTTCAGTTAAGCATGAAAGTCCCTTTTACTTCAGAGAGTGTGGCATTCATGGAGGGTGTAGGCTGGAGAGTGCACCGAGTGTGGATGTGGTTTCCCCAGTTTCAGTGCAGCTCTGCCTCAGCTGCAATGCTACAGACCCACCCTTTCCTGTAAGATAATACAGCTCAGTCTTGGTGAGATTCTGAAGGGAAAATATCAATGTCTTCACTATTACAGAATAGTAATAATTATGTATTTGCTAACAGGGGTCATCCTGTCTGTGAGAGTTGAAGTATGTGCTTGACTTCACAAATCTATTTAAACCTCTTTATGAAATTACACCACATCAATAAATCAAAAGCATAGTAATTAGGTGTCGCATGTAGTAGTTTGTAGCTTTAGAACTTGGCCCTTTTGAAGAAGGGGCTGTGAGGTACTCTAAGACCTACAAGTAATTGATTGTATTCCGTGGAGCATCAGAAACAGGGAAGTAGCTTTTACTAGTTCCAATTTAAATCACTGAACCTGGAGAAGAATAAAATTTTAAAAGAATAAAATTTCAGATTTGCCTCGCTTCGCCTTACCACACTTTCATGGTGTTCACTGTTTTGGTGCTGTGTTGTTGGGGGTTTTTTTTTGGATTGCTCACTTTAATTTCATTTGTTTTATTTGCATAGCTTTCTAATGTGCAAAATTTACACTTAATCCATTAGCACCTTTATAGTAGCATGTTATGTCCTTGATACGAAAGCAAGCATGGAATCAAAAATGCTTGAACAAGTAAAAACTGCATCATTAATTTTAAAACCCACAGTCATCAGATTAATCTATTTTGAAATAAGATGGTTTTCTTAATTTACTTAATCTGAATTGCAAAATTCAGTCTGCTGTGTTTGCTGCCTGTAGGGAAATAAAACTTTGTGGAAAGTTAGTTGTTGCTTTTCTTGTGCTTTGCATGCTGAGGGCAGCACAGGCAGTGTCTGAGGAGTAACAACATTTTCACTGTACTGGCAGTAGAGGAGATATGAAGGTGATCATTCCAGTGGCACCTATTTCAATTAAAATATTGACATACTGCATTAAATATTTCATTAATTTTGGTGGCTCTCTACTTTTAAAAAAAAGTTTCAAGTTTAAGATTTAGCTTAATCAAAGCAAGGGAAAAATTAGATACCAGACTAAAATTATTTTAATGTGTCTTTTTTCCGAAGCTGCGTGCTGGCCCATTTGATGAGTTCCAGATTGCTACTATGCTAAAGGAGATCTTGAAAGGTCTTGACTACCTACACTCAGAGAAGAAAATTCACAGGGATATAAAAGGTACGCAACATTTCAAATGTCACTTCATTAAAGCCTTTAAAAACCATAAAACAGTACTCTAATTAGTTATTGTGTTATTTCCTCTCGGCAGCTGCCAATGTCTTGTTATCAGAACAAGGAGATGTTAAACTTGCTGATTTTGGAGTTGCTGGGCAGCTAACAGACACACAAATTAAGAGAAATACCTTTGTTGGAACCCCGTTTTGGATGGCCCCTGAAGTTATTCAGCAGTCAGCATATGATTCAAAAGTAAGTATGGGAGAACATAATTTTTTGGTTTTTTTAATCTGATTATCCAACAGCATTTATTTTTATTTTTTGCTTTTATGTCTCTCAGTACGGGGAGGAAAAAAAAGGTAGATTTAAAATTACATGGTTTCAAATTTGTTTTATACAGGTGTTACGTGTCATTGTACTCAGGTGTAAAGTCACCAAGTAAAATGGTCATGTGGTGTCTGTTTCAGAGCAACTCCCTGAATGTGAGGTGGTTGGTTGATTTGGTTTTAATTCAACGTTTTTCATTTAATTCAAACAGTAATAAAGTACGCACAAAGTAAAATGCCACCAGAATATGGCAGTTTATTTAAAGCCAAGATGGTGGCCAAGATGTTTATTTCTTCTTATACACAGCTCTGGGTATAATTTCTCTAATGGTATTTCTGAGGATCCATGTAATGCTGAAAATTTCAGCACAGGTCTTGAGGAGGTAAAAAGTAACTTGGTGGCTGTGGCTTAGGTGCATTATGGGTCCTTGTGCCTTTCTTTGTCATGAGAGCTGTTGCTGGATGACTGATTGCAAAGGAGACTTTCCCTATGGAAACTAGCAGTAGGAAAGCAGAGTTCTTCCATGTTTTTTTGACAATTGAGAACTGTTGACAGAAATGATAGTGAGGAGGGAACAGTCCCGTCCTCTGTGTGTAAAACCACAAGATGTCCTAGAGCATGTGCATCTTTCAGTCTGGCATTGGACTTTCCACACTCTGTAGACAAAACCTTAAAATAGCCTCAAGAGAATAAAAGTCTTGGTATGTGTGAAGTAATACTTTCTTATTCCTTTTTCTCAGATAGTAAACATGAAACTATACTTATGTGATGTGCATATAAATAAAAAACTGTTGGATATCTGAAGTGTCCTTAAAACACTCACACTTCAGGATCAGTCAGACTCAAAGGAATTCGTGTACCTGTCACAAGGGTTCTTGCTGATAAAAAAATGTGGAATTCTCCTGTTCAGGGTTTCAGTGGTCCCACTGTAATGTGTTCCCTATGGGAATTTGGGAACAGCTCTCTACCCTGCATTAAAAACGTGTGTTGGCAGTCAGATAGGGAATAATTCTTCTTGTCCAGGTTTGTCCTGTCTATAGATCAGCTTTACCATCCCTTCACTTACATTTCCCCAGCAACCCAATCTTGTGCCTTCCACATCTTCTGAGTGTGGTGCAGGAGCAGTGTCCTCTCCCTTTCTTTTCCATGCCAGTAGGCTGGTGGGAGAGCCCAGAAGATACAAGCCTTTGGTAGGAGAGATGAAGGGTTTGGATAGGATACACTTCCATTCCTAGACTAATACTGAGGACTGTTTTGGTATCTGGAGTGAATTTTCATCTTTGTTCTTCTGTCTCTACTCCAAAAGGCTGGAAAATAAACAAGAAATTCATACATTTTAGTAATGCCAGAGATTTGTAAGCCCCATCTCTTCTTTTAAATAATTTTGCCCCAACACACAGTTGTTGGTTATGGTATTTCAATAATAAGCAGTGACTTACTTTAATTCTTTGCTGTGAAGTACAGCTATTTTAGGTCTTGTGAACAAAAAAGAAATACTGGAGAGATACAAATTGTAATCCTTGTTTACTCTATGGGCAGTTTTGGTTTATGATTCTGTGCCAAGTGTAGTTGACTATTGTCAAACACTTTTTTAATGAGAAACACCTTTAGTGATCTAAGTACTTATTGTAGTTCATCTAAAAAGAAGCAAGTAATACTATATTTCGCTTGAGAAAAAAATGAAAATCAGAAAAGAATTTTAGAAAGAGTATTTTATATATCATATCAAAATATACTATGTTTTGACACAAAGGCAGAATTTATTTATAATTATGCTTTTAACTAAAATAAACGGTACTTCATTATTCTTCTGGGACTTACACTGTGAACTTGGTGCTTCAAGTGGTGTTTCAAATCTAACTAGTTGTCAATAATTCTTCAGCTAAATTCATCAAGCAGTCTGTTAGGAAAGAAATTAAGTGATCCCCTGCTGGATTTGATTCAGTTTTCTACCTTGTTCCTTTAGAGTGAGCTGTCAAGCAAGGTTGGGCAAACTCTGAATTAGACATACGAAAATTTGTGGCAATTCGTCATTAACATATGGAAAAAAAATCAAAGGAAGATCAATATATCTGAAGCTTTTCCAAAAGCATGTAAATTTTGTGCAGTGCTAGAACACGAACCGAAACAAAAATGATGATCCAGATGTTTGTCATTAGACTGATTAGGCCAGCCAGGTCTTTGTGAGTCAGGTGTTCCTGAGGTGTTAGAAAGGAATGTTTGCATTATCTACTTAGGCCACCATTAATTTTATTATACAGATGCATTATCTGTGAAGATTGCAGTTATTGAACACTTGGTGATGACAGCCCATAATTTTGTACTAACAGCCCCTTTTCCCTCTCTAGGCTGACATTTGGTCACTGGGCATCACTGCCATTGAACTGGCCAAGGGGGAGCCTCCCAACTCGGATATGCATCCAATGAGAGTTCTGTTCCTCATTCCCAAAAACAATCCTCCCACTTTATTAGGAGACTTCAGCAAACCTTTTAAAGAATTCATTGATGCATGTCTGAATAAGGACCCAACGTTTGTGAGTAGATAAACGCGTGTGTGTGTGTGTGTATGTAGATGTTTGTTTGTGTTCTGCTCTCCTGTGCTTGTGAAGTATTTGGCTGGCATTGTGCATCGTCGGTGATCGAAATAATTTTAGAGATTGTGCTTTCCACTGTAAATCTTAGTGGGGCTTTTTAATATCTGTCTCTATCCTAGTTTGTTTTGCCTGTGTGTGTCAAAAGGAGGAGAGAGAATGCTGAAGGAAATGACAGTGGGTGAGGCAGATTCCTAAAATGCACTCTAAACTAGGATAATGACAGAAGAGAAGCTTTAACAGAGGAGAGAATCATCTGAAATCCTTTTCTTCAGCACAACTTTTGCTGTCTGAATTCAGCATACAAGGAAATGTTGCACTGGAGAGTTTTCATTAGTCATTTTCCTGGGTGTGACCTTCTAACACAGAAGGATAAGCTCTATAGTCTATGGGTGACTTGATCATATTTTTAGCATGCTCGTAAATGTGGATTACTGGCTTTCCTGACTTCCTGTTTCACTAATTTCCTGATATTATACAAGTCTAGAAGTCTGTTGTCTTACTAAGTCTCCCATATTAGCATTTAAAATCACGAAATGTTAGCATAACATTAAATATTTAAAGTGTTTCTTACAGCGCCCCACTGCAAAAGAACTCCTGAAGCACAAATTCATTATGAAAAATGCCAAGAAGACTTCCTATCTGACAGAACTCATTGATAGGTTTAAGAGATGGAAAGCAGAGGGACATAGTAGTGATGAAAGTGATTCCGATGGTTCCGATTCGTAAGTTTGTTTTCAGTATAGTCTTTTTGGGGTGTGTTTTTTTTTGGTCAGATAATGTTCTTAAAGTGGGTTTGCTGCAGCTTTGCCATGTAATAACACAATTTCTGTACACTTCTCTGGTCTTTTTTTAATTGTGTTCTTTCAAGAAAACTCCCTGTATGACCCTAAAGGCTAACACAAGTCAAGCCATGTGCTTGTTGCCTCTTTAAACTCAATTTCAGTTCTGTTTAAGTGCTATTTATTTCCTAGTCTGAGGCTAGTGGTTGTACCAAAACCACTGAATCACAATTAGAGATATTGCAGAGCAAGGCTGAGGTGCATGAAGAAGTTTGCACAATGCCTGTGGAACAACATGCTTTCTGTAAGTCTCTTGTTTTTCTGGCTATCAGATAACTCTTAAATGGGATGCCATGAGAGAAGGTAAGCCTTGTAGGTAGATAACATCTTCTGTTTGCTTTTGATCACATTGCAATTAATTCAGCCTCTTTCAAAGTTCAATTAATGTTTCAATACGTTTTCTTCTTCTTTTAAGGAATATGGAACTAGTCCTGATAGACTTGTTATATATTTGGGTTACCTGTGCTTGCTTGGTTTTCTGCTGTGGCTAGTCTTACATACATCATGTCCTTTTTGTTTCAGGGAGTCCAGCAACAAGGAGAATAATTCTCACCCTGAGTGGAGCTTTACTACAGTTCGGAAGAAGCCGGATGCAAAGAAGCTCCAGAATGGGACGGTAGGTACAGACAGAGGAGATCTTTCTCACTGCTGCTTCTGAAGCCAGTTTAAGGAAGATAGTGGTAAAACTTAGTAACTTCACTTTTCAGAGGAATTGACTGGTTTTTTTGCAGTCCAAGTGGTAATGCATGTTAGTGATATTTCCTATACCGTGTCAGCCTCAAATGGAAATCATACTGCAGATGTAATGTAAATTAGTAATCAGTATTCATAGAGATGGGAATTTTAAAATCTCTTACTAGTGAGAAAAAACTGAACTATTTTTCTGAGGGTGAATAACATTTTTTGAGATGTGTCATCAGGCATCTATTTCAGCATCCCACAGCATTTGTTGATGTACTGTGTCTTTGTGGGTTTTATAATGTATTTTAAACATTTGGTTAAATTTAACTCAACTTCCGGAATCACATGTGCTAAGAGGCAGTGTATATGTTGTATATATGCTGATGTATGTTGTAATATGCTGATGTAATCCATATTTGTTAACTTCTAGGATCAGGATCTTGTTAAAACCCTGAGTTGTTTAACTATGATAATCACTCCTGTGTTTGCTGAGGTAAGTGTTGGCTTAAAAATCTTCTTTGAAAATATTAGCCAAATGTCTAACAACCTTTGTGAGTTTTAACTTTCTTGGTTTGCTCCTCAGCTCAAGCAACAGGACACAAATAATGCTAACAGAAAGAAAGCAATTGAGGAACTTGAGAAAAGCATCAATGTGGCAGAAGCAACATGTCCAGGGATCACAGATAAGATGGTGAAGAAACTTATGGAGAAATTTCAGAAGTAAGTAGTTCAGTGACAAGAGAAAGATCTGCTTTGTCCAGTGCTTTAAACCTTTAGCTTTGTAGTTACAAGTAACACTAATATTAACAGTTACTGTATCTGGTCTTGAAGTGCTGCAGCTTTACTGTATTTGCTGTGTTTTGCTTCCTTAATTTAGCCTGCAGGTTTGTGTTAAGCATATTTACAGGCAATAGGGGAGACAGAGAATCTTTCTCGTGCTTCTTTTAGGAATATTTTCTTGAGAAATTAATTTCTGGTGGTTTTTTTTTACTGTGCACCATTGAGGTGAAGGCACGTACTAGTTTAGTGATGCAGAAATCTTTACGTGCTGTTTGCCTAGCTGAAACAATATAAGGAACAAAATTAATTTCCGTGTTTTATCTGTAGATTTTCTGTCAATGACTCATCCTAAGAAACTTCACACAATTGACTGCTGTTTCGTATGGACCCAGTGAAACCCACCAAAACTACTTCAAGCTTGGCAGTGCTTAGCTCATGAGCTCCTTGTGCCTTTTGGATCTTTGCAACATATTGATGGTGATTGAGGATTTGAAAGAACCTACTCAACTATTTTGTGGCAGTGCACATGTTTTTATATTTTCAGGAACTTATTTTGTAAAGAACAACTTTTAATATTGTAGTTTCACCTGTTTAATCTGATAAATGTTGAGGTGCAGTTTTTGCTTTTAGAAATAACCATTACTTTAGTTAATAGAATGTGCAAGTACAGTATGTTTTGATGCTGTTTTGTTCCTGTACATGGAGTTGTACAGGTCTTTTATATTCATGAGTTAACTTTTGTAAATCACTAACAAGCTTCAGAGAGAAATAACTTTTTCACAAGCATATTCAAGACATGTAATGTAGTGGCAAGGGTATTGCTGTAGCACCTGCTTCAACCAGCATATAGTTATTGAGCCCTAAAAAACAAACCTGCAACAGTATCTAATTTTAATTCTAAATTGGTACAGTATTTTAGGCAGCTCTATGATTAAATATATTTGAGAGCAATAGTTTGCAGGTGATATGTAGCAACAGGTCTATCCTGATGTACAGTCTGTGTATTACCTTTTAGAACAGGTTTTGAAGTAGTAACTCAATCTTATATCATCATGGTAGGAAAATTTAGAGCAATACAGTCGAGGGGGTGGGGCTTTCGGCAATAATGGACAAAACCTGAAGTCCAGCTTAACTTAATTTAATTTTTTTTTTCCTCTGAGTATACATGCCTGGGTGGAAGGGAGCCAGAGAAGCCGAGCGTCACATACCTCACACGCAGGTATCGGTGTCACACCAGCGTTCTGTGTGGTGGTGTTGTTTCTCCTGTAAGATATTTATACACATTTCTGTTCTGAAGTACATTCAATACAGTGCATCAACACAATTTGTTTATAATTTTCTGAAAGTGTATTTTAAATATGTATTTACCAGTTAATATGCAAATGACTGAGTTATAGATATTCTTTCACAAAAAGATAGTACTGTGCAGTACAGAGTGAATTTTTTTTTTTTTCATAAAAAGTAGGTAAGACTATAAAGTTGCTTTCAGTTATATATTTATGGTACTGCTAGATGGGTAATCTCTTCTGTTATTTTGTTTTGATTTGGTTTTTTCCCTTTTACAGCCCAGTATGTATATTATGCTGAAGTTTTGAACTGGGATTGTTTTTCAGTACTTAGCTGTGGAACTGTTGGTGTAAATTTATTTTTGATAAAGGCTGGGTGTGTTTATTTTATGGTTCAGACCTGCACATTTTGTTTTTGCACAAAAGTCATTTTAAAGAATCTGAAATATATCTGCCAAATATTGAAAAAGTAATGGTGTGCAAGTAAATACTGCATTTTTCGTCAAATGTTGCCATTACATCGTTTTTATATAAAGGACACTTGTGAGAGATGGTGGTTAGATATGCCAAGGACAATTATTTTCAATGGTGCCTACACTGTAAAAAAAATTACTTTTAACTCCTTGTTTTAATTTTAAAAAAATGTTTCTGTTTAAAACTTTCATCTGCTATATAACTGAAATTCAATTAGAATTTATATCTGAGAAAAAAGTCTGGAAATAGTTTTTGAAAACAATAATGTTATGGATTAAATAAATATTTTTATAAATGTAAAAGCAGCAAAAGTTGTAAATACAGTTGATCTGAAGCTTTACAAAATAACTGCATCACAGAAACAAATTGTAGTGCTCCTCTAGCTTCTGTAGTTGTTAGTCTTGTAAATCTGTTTATAGATGAAGCTTATTTCAATGTTTTGGGGGGTTTAAAATGGTTTAAAAATAAATATTTAAGTTCTGTAAACTTTCACGGGCTTGTTCTGTTGTGCATCATTTTGTTCTGGATTTCAGCAGCCGAGCAGAGGTGTGGATGTGTCTGTCCTAAACTCGAGTTGTGAGAAACGTTCCCTGCCTGGCTGCTTTGCCAAGCTCCGCGTGCCCCACGCTGTCCTTGTCCAAAGGCCACCTTCCACTGCCACGCCCCAGGGAAGGGCCGGAGCGGTCCCGGGGTGCAGTTTGGTTCCTTTCCCAGAGAGGAGGCTCCGGGAGCTCAGCCCTGTGTGCCAGTGCAGCTCTGGCACAGCTCCGGCTCCTTCGGCCTCGGTGCGGGGCACCGAAGGGACGCAGGGACCTGTGCCACAGCTCCCTCGACTTTCACCTCGGCTGCTTCAACACAAATCTCATTTTCCAGAATTAAAAACATGTTGTTACTTGCATGTCACTTCCCTTAAGGTACTCTTTTTCTGTAGGAGTCTGAGGGAAGAGCTGATGGGAATTCCTCCTGAGATGTGTAACTGGTGGCTCTACCCTGTTGACACAAGGATCTGTGCAACTCTGTGAGCAGTTCTGGGTAGGTGGGGTTAGCAAATGACACAGGAAATTGGAACCTGATGTGTTGGAGACACAACTGTAGTAAGTTGCTGAACTCTGGTGCCTCTTCTTTTCCTGTGGAATGGATGGGATGTATACCTACCTCACGGGACAACATGGGGAAAACTCCCCACAAAACAGGCTCGTTCAATCTATTCAAGGTTTTTTTATTGTGCTGCATATGCCTGAAGTCTCTGTGCTTCCTAAGATTATCATTAACTCCTAAGAGGGGACATCTGTATTGCTGGTTCCAGAGATGAGCTGTCTTCTTCCCATGTGTTAGTTATTGATGAACTGTGTAACTTAATCAGCAGTATTCTGTTGCTGGCAGATAGCTAATGGAAAGATAGATCAAAATATTCATGCAGGAACCATCTTCTTGCACTTTTGGTTTGCCAGGCCTCCTGCTGTAGGTTGAGAAGAATTCTTGCTGAAGGAATCTTATCAAAGTAGTCTGAGTTGCAGAATAGAGAAATGTATTTGTTCCTGGATAGATGAGTCTTTTATCGTTCTTTAAGCCCTTGCTCTCTGACCCCTCTGTTAATTTCTGTGCGGTCAGTGTCACCTGCTCTTGCCCTGCAGTTTCAACATTTGAATAGGAGAGCGTGTAGGTTTTAATGTGTTTGCACAAAGTTTAGTGATTGTTAAAAGTCTGATTTTTATCGCGCTGTTTTATGACTTAACACTGGAATAAAATTATTTTCTTCTTTGCAAAGTTTTAGTGGTGTGTATGGTGGCTTGTCTTATTTCACAGCTTTATCTATTTAAACCTTTATCTCTTTTATGTAAACCAGTCACTTCTATCTGAATGCACTGATTAATGTTTTCCCACTGTGATCCTGCAGCGCCTTCTCCCCTTCAATAATCCTTTGTGTAAGTACCATAACAGTTTACATTTTCCAGGTTCTGCTGTTTTGTCTTTCACCACCAGCAAACCCAATCTTTCCATGTCCTTGCTCCATCCTTGTTTTCTTCCCTAGGGAAACAAAATCACCTGAACAGATGTCCTTATCTTGGGGGTGAATAGGGGGCTGAGCAGGGAACGAGGGGAAGGACTTAGTCAAGGGTTGTTCCAATTGTTCCTTGACAAGTAAACCACTGCTTGCTGGGATTGTTCCTTAATTTCAGTCAGTCCCAAGAAAGCGGTTTACGCAATGAATTTAGCTTGGAGATGTCAATTTGTGTCACTTACTGACGAGCTGCTTTGTTCCTCTGCTATTGTTGACCATGTGTAGGATGCGCTGAGGCACAGTGCCCACGTTGTGCCCCAGTGCTCCCTAGTCCATGGAAAAATCCAAAAATAGTTCCCAAGTCCTTGTTTCTCCCTCTCAGTGCTGTTTTCCCAGCAGTCTTGAAGACCAGAGCAGGCAGTTTTGAAGATTTGGGCAGGGTGTTTGTACAATGATCTCTCGTGGTGGGACGGTGTCTGCTCTGGGACATGCTCAAGGTGTGTGTCCACATGGTTTGAGGAGCTAACAGTGATTGTGAGTGGATCCCAGGCCTGTGTGTGTGTGCAGCCTGTGTTTGAAACACTGCTGCTTTTTTTAACCCTCTGCCAGCCTGTGCCCACACAACTGCCATTTTAAACGCTGTACTGAGTGCTGATTCTTGCTCTTTCCGAGGTGCAGAGCTTTGGGAAGAAACAACCCTCTAGCCAGAAAGATTATTCCCCCTTTTCTTCAGTTGAACATGTGCCAGAGCAGCATGAGGGATCACTGCAGTTCACAGCTCCAGCACAGGGTAAGTAGGAGCAGAAGCAAACCTTACAATGTACTCACTTGTTGGGCTAATGCATTTCTTTGGGCAACCACCCAAGAATGTGGCTGTTTTCAGCAGCATTCAGGGATCTCCACAAGTCCCCCCCAGTTGCTGGGACAGCGAAGGCACAGAGGGAGCCAAGCAGCAGAAGGAATCCAGCTCCTTGGAGCACTGAGGAAGCTCCTGAGCTGGGAGGTGCAGGGCAAGGTATGCTGGGGAGTGATGCCTGCAGGACTGGGGGTGCAGATTTCACAGGCAGAAGGAGGAACTCAAAACTCCAGTGTGAACACCTGGTTTTTATTGTCCACCTTCTAAAACAAAGGACAGCAACATGCAGAGTGAGCAGGTCCTTAAGCCTTTGTACATTTTAATCTTTTTGTCCCAGCTTCTGTGTTTCTGAAATCCTTCTGGCAGGCCACAGTGGTTTCTCTGCTGTGGCTTTTCTGGGCTGGCCCTCTGCTTACAGTCATGTCCTACAGAGACTTACAGGGCTGTTCTTAAAGAAAATTATCAAAATTCCCCCCCCCCCAAAATCTCATGGAGGTTTCATCATTGTCAAGATTTCTGAGTAGATGTCATGTAGGTTTAGGGTAAACTAAAAAAAAAAAGTACTTCCAAGAAGCTGCCTCTTCCTTTCCTAACTGTTCCTGATACCTTTTCTCCCATGCTGCTTAACTGAGGACAGATTTGGGGAAGCCAGGGACCCCAAAGGACCCTCTTACAGATCTCTCACTCAGATTTAAGCAGAGCACTGAGGTACTGGGGCTGTCACAGAGCTGCCAGGAGATGATGGCTGAAAAGCAAAGCACAGTTAGAGAGTATGAACCCACTTCCCAGTGCTCACCAGGGGGTGCTTCTAAAAGCTTGACAGGCACTGCTGAGATATCTCTGGAGAAGAATAATCCTCTGAACTGGCCAGGGAGAGGACAGCCACACACGGAGCCTTGTCTTCGAGTGCCAGGTGCTCCCTGCAGCACTGGCAGGAGGTGAGGCAGGTGGAGGAGATGGGCTCGGGGCTGGGGGTTTTGTCCTCTCCACATGGCCTCGGTTCAAGGAGCAGCCTCCCATGAAGATCTTGCTCCTTCCCGAAAGGGCCTGAAACACCCTTCCCTCCAGCGTCCTTCCTGAGCTGGGAAAAGCAGCAGCTGAAACTATTCTGTGAGAAGTCTCTTCCTTTCTTTCTGTCCCCCTCAAAGACTCCAGCAGCCGATCTCCAAGCATCAGCTTGGGCAGGACATACACTTAGCAGGGCTTTAGGAGATCCGGGGCCTCTGGCTGAAGCAACATCCCCCTCTTAAAGTGTGGTGGCAGAGGCAAACCAGCTTCAGTGGTTCAGGGGTTGAATACTCTGAACACACCCCTGCTGTCCATTAACACATCCTCTATAGCTAAGAGCACTCACACAACACTATCCCATCACCGTTCCATAAGCTGTAAGCAGACCTGCAAACGAAGTGTGTCACTGTTCTTTGACCCTGGGTCAGCACCGGCCCCCTCCGCTCCCTCTGGCCGGTGTCAGGCACCTACGTGAAATACTTGGAGGCCCCTCTGGCAATCCTCTGTTCAGCAGCACTGGTGGCAAAGGACACCTCCTCATCCTCCTCATCCAGCTGGAGGCTGCCCGAGGAGAGCCGCACGCGGGCCATGGGCGAGCGCAGCACGCGGCCGTACAGGGAGCAGTGCTCGGGGCCCAGCAGGTCCGAGTCAGAGTCGCTGGACTCGGTGCTGCTGCCCAGGTAGCGCTCGGTGGAGCGCCGCGGCCCCGGGGCCAGCCCTTGCTGGGCCGGGATGTGCCAAAAAACACCCCCTTTGCGGCTGCTCAGGGCAGGGCAGGGCCCCAGAGGCCTGAACTCGGAGCCGTAGGGGAAGCGGATGGTTTTCATGTCCGACTGGCTCCAAGAGCGCTTGGGAGGCTGCTCCTGAAGGCCGTAATCGAAGGAGCGAGCCAGTGGCCGGTTCTCCCCCACCATGGCCGTGCCTGCAGCCTCGCGATGGAACTGCCCAGCCTGGGTCCCGCTCGGGCTCTGCCGGGGGGCTTTTGCTGCCACGGGGCCGCTTGCGCCGGCCGCTCCTGCTGTGTCCTCGCCGGGGGCCAGTGCAGGGCCTGGGGACTGCGGCGCCGTGTCCAGATAGAAGAGCACGGGGGGGGCCGGGGCCACCACGGGCAGGGGACAGGGCACGTCCGTGTACACCAGCGGCCGGGCGCTCACTTCCCGCATGTTGCCCACAGAGGTGCTTTTACTGTTCCCAGCAAACTGGTGGTGGGGCCGAAAGGATGTCAGGGGATTCCTGGCTCCGAAGAGGTCGAGGGGCTCCCACGCCCGCTCCATCTCCAGCTCGGCGTAGAGCAGGGGGAAGGCGGATGAGCTTTTGGAGTGGGGCAGGAAGGTGGGGGACGCTTCGGGCTTGGAGCGCTCCAGCTCGGTGGCGAACGTCACCTCCATGGTGGAGCTGCGGCGGCGGCTGTCCAGGGTGGGCTCGGAGCCGTGCACTCCGTTGGCGGGGTAGGGGCCCCGGCTGCCGTAGGCCAGGCGCAGCTCCTCCACCTGGCAGGGCACAGAGGGCGGGTGCCAGGTGGGTGCCCAGAGCGGGAAGGGAGCACCCAGAGCTGAGGGTCTGGCTTGGCCTCCAGCTGGGGCAGCAATGCCACGACCTTGGCACAGAACTATTCCTGATGCCACGGGGACTTACCTGCTTTGAGACATCCGTCAGGAGGTCCGGGGAGGAGCGGCACTGCCTCTCATCGTAGCGGGATCTGTAGTGTTTCCTGCAGGACAAGAGCATGGGTGGGTGTACGGCCAGGAGCATCCTTCCCCTCTCCCCAGTGCCCACAGGCACTGCCCCCTCCATGCCCCTGGTACCTCTCGAAGGGCAGGCTCTTCATCTTAGCCTTCCTCCCGTGCTCCAGCAGCTGCCGCTGAGTCCTCCCACTGCAGCATGGGGGGAGAAATGTGAGCAGCACCATCGGCCCCAGCCCTGGGCAGGCCTTGTGCCCCGTGTGAGGGGATGCAGCAGGACCGAGGCAGGATCTCTCCAGGAGCAGTAGCTGTTACCAGCCCCTCGGATCCAGACAGGGCTGACATAAAAGGGAGGCTCAGAGCCATCCCCAGGCCCTTCCCAGCCCCAGCAGTTTGGGTGTCCCCTGGGAACTTACCTGTAGCGGAAGCTGGAGCCTTTGCTGCACAGAAGGGCTTTGGGCTTTGACTTGGGCTCTTCAGAGAGCCTGAAGAAGGCATGGTATTCCACACAAGTCTTCCAGAAGGCCTTGCAGGTGTCCCGGCTCACCATCGTGAACTCCAGCGTGTCCTTGCACAGCGCCTGTGTTCAGAGACCAGACAGGGTCAGGAACACGGGACAAGCTCTGCCATTGGTTTGCCCTTCCCCAAGGGTCAGAGGGGCTGTCAGTGGCTTCAGGCACTGTCACCTCGCTGGGGACACAGGAGCAGCACATGCCGCACTCAAGGAGCGTTGTCATGAGCGTCAGGAATGGATTTTACTCAAAACTGGGGACTTTGTGTGGCTGACCTTCCATGCACAGCTGTCTGCTCCCGAGCCCACAGCTGCCTGTGCCGTGGTACTTACAGAGATGTTTGCATGGAGCTTGATGAGAAAATGCTTCCTCTTGAAACTCAGTTTGCGAATTTTGGACCAGTTGAAGGTGTTGATCTTTGTATTGCCCTGCAAGGACAAACACAGCAGTTACAGCTGGATGGAGCAACCTGTAAATACAGAAATGCAGTGGGCCAAGGCCTGAGCTCACAGGACACTGCATCAGACTCCAGTGCAGCTCCTGGTGTCTGGGAAAAGGGTGCTGGAATTTGGTGTTTGATTCTCTACATTAGCTGGTTCTACAAGTAGAAATTGAGGTTCAGAGCTTAGCTCTGCCTGCTGAAGATCTTTGCAAAAGTCCAGGATCCCCAGACAAACCTCAGAGAGGTCGAGGCAGGGAGCCCTATCTGTGCCAACTCAAATATCATGTGAATTAAGGCCGAATTAGTGCCCCAAAGAAAAAACCTTCTTCCCTCCTTTGCTGAGAAATGTAGCAGTGCTCAGCTCACCCCCATACCTTTAGACCTGGTTTAAGCAAGCTGCAAGCACACTTTACCCCATTATAATTTTGCACGAGGTTACATGCAGCCACAAAACACTGGTGCCATGGCAGAACCAGGAAAAAATTCCGTTCTCCACTCTGTGGCACCTCTCAGCTTTCTGGGAGGGCCCAGATTTTAATGGGCTCACAGATGCTCTAATCATGCATGAGAAGTGTTTATGGCTCTGAATAAATAACCAGGTCTGGCAGCACTAATTACCAACAGCAGATCCACAGCTAGGTTTTATGTTCAGGTTTGGTTTTTTGGTTTTTTTTTGTTTTTTTTTTTTTTTTTTTTTTGGTTTTTTTCTTGCTGTGACAAGATGTTCCCAGGTTGAAATCAGCTGGTGTGGGAGCGGAGCGCTGCCTCATGCTGGCTGAGAGGCAGTCTGTATTTACTGCACTCGGCCGTGATTACAGCGTTATGTAATTGCACAGACGTGGGGGGCTATTTTCGCTGGAAGATTACACGGTGAGCACATGTGACAGAGCCACGGAACCTGTGCTGCTCACACGGCTCGTGGGACAAGGGCCAGCAGGGCTGGGGCAGGACCGGGGGCCCTGGGTCCCAGAGAATCCCCCCTTCACCCCACGGCTCTCTGGTAGGATTTGGGAGAGTTTGGGGGGCTCGAAGGCCCCCAGCTGGAGGGGCCACCCCACCTGAGCCCGCCCTGAGCCCCGGCTCACCCGCAGCACCAGCACGCCCATGTGTGTCACGGCCAGGTTGATCTGCGTCCCCTCGCCGTCGCTGGCGGGGTGCAGGCGGATCCCGTACATCTCCAGCTTCCTGGCCACGTCCAGCAGCTGAGCGTCCGACTCGGCCGGCGTCTTCCCTCTGGAGACACAAAGGCACGGGAAGCATCAGGAGCGAGCAGGCAGACGCTGAAATGGGAAATGCCACTTTGTGGGTGCACACGCTGGCATCGCGCCCACCCCGCCGCCAGCCCTGCCTGCTGATGGGACCGTCAGGGGATGGGTGGGTGCTGTGGAGCAGCCCTCACCTGTGTCTCCGGTGGTAGTGCATGATCTTGTTGTCCAGGTACTCCTGGTTGGGCAGGTACCTGTGTGTGGCCAGGTGCTGCTGGTCCGTCTCCTCGTGGAAGTCGCCCAGCTCGGCTTTGGGGACACGGGGAGAGCAGCGATTAGACTGTGAGGGGTCAGGGCAGAGGCTGCACAGGCACAGCCCGTCCCCAGGGAAGGGGCACGGTCCCTGCAGGCTGCAGGGCGCCTCGCCCGCCCTTACACTGCAGCAGGTGCGAGACCAGCAGCGCCGCGCTCTTGTCGCTGCAGGGCAGCCGCCCCTGTGCCAGGTCCTTCTTGATCTGGAGGGTGAAGAGGTACCTGTGGAGGGGACAGGAGCATGCCCTGGGGGGAGCCGGGTGCTGGGCTGAGCCATGAGGGCCGTGCCTGTCCCCGTGTCCCAGCCCACGGGATGCTCGTCCGCAGGGTCGCGGGATGAGCGTGCAGCCCCTGCAGAAGGCTGCAGCTGGGCACCACTACAACCAGCACGTCCCTGTCATTGAAATGCTCATTATTAGGTTTCAAAATTAACATTCCTTTCTGTTTTGGAGGGCATTTGCCTCTCTTGGGGCTGATGTTCTGCAGAAGTACCATCTTGGTTTTATTCTTAGTCCCTGTTTGCAATGCTTTCTCTAAAATCGTAAAAGCTAACAATGTCATTTTTAAAAATAAAACTAAACTTGTTCTTTCAGAGCGCTGCTTGAGGCAGGAGCTAGACTGAGCAGTTAGACTGTGTCCAAGTGCTAAAGTGTTTGGCAGTAAACAAATTGCAGCCTTATAAGACGGCTGATCCTTCAAGTGGATTGTGTTTAGAAACAGAGGATCAAGAAAAGATATTCTCTAGTTTTGTTCTGTGAAGTGGAATACTTAAGATACTTAGGATAACCACTGCTCACAGACAGGCTGGGGTGGATGAAGATAAAGAATTAACACTTCAAAAACACAGAACTGTGTGGTAAGAAAGTAATAAAATAAGCACTGTACCTTGTCAGTTCTTCTCTCAGGTGGCCGGGGTCCACTGGGAAAAATTTCACCATAAATTTGAAAAGAACCTCCTTAGGATCTTAAAACACAACATCTTCATAAGTTTTCTTTCACATGTCTATTGAGAACATTTACAACTCTCTTCACACATGCTGCCTCCTTACAGAGTAAATTAATCTGGACCTTTACAAATCAGGGACGAGAGCCTGCCCCCCCCAAAACCAGCCTGCCCCCAGTACTACCAAAAGATGCAAACAGAGATTTGGATATCTAAAGAATACTAAAGAGAAAAATGCCCCAGCAATTCTAAATTGCAAAAATCCCTATTGGGAGAGGGTTTCCATGGAAAGGTGCCAGGCAGTGCGGCCAGAGCCTTGCTGTAATTGCCATTCCTAGGACTGTGTTTTAAACTCAGCCCTCCAAGCACTTGGGATGCAACAGCTCCATAGGAGGCTGCTTGGGCAAAGGTATTTTTGTGGGATGAGTGAGAACGAGCAGCCAAGCCCAAGGCAAAGTGTGGGGAGGGAGGAAGGTAATTATGTAAGCGCCGACTGTCACAGAATGGGATGGCTCAGAGTGACAGGCCAGAAGGCACTTGGTAAAAGAAATAGGCGCTGCAACAATTCCACTTGTGATGCACCCAGAAAGGTAAGGCTCCTTATCAGGCTTTGCTCTTTCAAGGAAATTAAGGCAAACAGTTTCCTGCAGCCTTCCCGTGGCAAAGAACGGGGCCATGGCCCCAAGCTCTCAGTCACCTCTCAGCCATCGTGTACTTGGGGAAAATAAGGTGGGGATGGGAAGAGGCCTGTGCTGAAAGCAGCACGGTGTTCCCACGGGTCATGGCCACGGCAGGGGAGGCTGGGCCTGAATTCAGGTCAGGCTCTGCAGCATCTCCGTGGGGCTGGGGAGGAGCTAGAGGGCCTGGGGGCAGAGGGGGGACCCTGCCTGGGCCACTCTGAGCTGCACAGGGAAAAGGAGGGCACGCAGGAGCGGTGCCTGTCACACTGCCAGCACGGCCAGGCGGGCACTCAGCCACCCCTGCTGCGCTGCCAAGCTGCCAGGTTATTAACAGCTCCAGCCTAAAATGGCGCAGGTACCAGATTGCAAAAGCAGTGGGATTTCCGTGGGATTTTGTAGGGACTGAGCCGTCCTTGCAAACAATCCTGCCCAGTCTCACCTTCTAAAATGAGCCTGGTTAAGTGTTGGAAGCCAGAGATCCTGCCCCCAAGCAATAACTCTGCACAAATGTGTCTGTTCTAGACTCTCACTGGTAGTGTTTTATAAGAATTCTACTCTTGGAATACTTACTTTTGACTTGCTTTGTTATGGGTTTTAGTGGCTCCAACCAGACCTGAAATAAGGCAATGAAGAACTGGGTAAATAAACAGCACAAGAGATGGGGAATAAAAGTAGCAGCAGCAGGGTAGAAGGCAACATCAAAATGTTGGCCAGCTTGGCTGCTGTGACAAGTGTCCTGCTGGGCAGTGCCATATGGAAAGCTGTGCATAGACCCCATGAGCTGTAGATACCCCCGGGGCTTGTGGCTCCCCTCCTAATCCCCGTTTTTCAAGGGTTTTCTGCCATCATGGCAAACCTTTCTATTTCCATCTGGAATTTCAGGGAGGTGCTGACAGTCCCCCAGCCATGGGTGGGGGATGGCAGCTCCTGGGACCCATGTTGCCAGCTGCACTCACCTGGTTCCCAGCCTGGCTGGGAAACTCCAGCCCAAAGTACTCCTTCTCCACGAGGTTGAGGTGGCTGCAGGTGAGGTTGAAGAGCCCTTTCCCACTGGATTTTTGCTAGCAAACAAACACAGCACAGAAGCAGCAGGTTAAGCAATGCTCACAGCAGCCGTGATGAGATTTCAGAGACACGGGGAGAAGTTTCATCTCCCTTCCTTCACCCCTTTTTTGACCATTCAGTAGCAAAATCTTACTCAATAAATGCTGTTGGTTTCAGCATGTACAACAGGACTACTGCATGCTGTGTTCCCTGCTTTTGGAAACCAGATTCCTTCCCGTAGCTTCTCTCCTTTACTATGAAACATAAACCAGAAAGGAGAGCAAGAGAAAATAAACCATGATTTGACTCACTGTTTGCAACTGTCACTGTCTGGGCAGTTCTGTTCCTGGCAAACCAGTGAGTGATCCCCAGGACGAGCACCTGCCTGAGCCAGGGACAGCCGTGGCAAAGGTGCTTAATTAAGAGCCAACGGGAGCAGACCTCAAACCTGTGCAGTGAGTCTGTGTGCCCCAACTGCTGGGGATGAGCTGCTATTATGGTTAGTGGTAATTAACAGCAACAGGACCAGAGATCCTGTGCCGTGGGCTCTGAGTCATCCGTGGGCTTTGGCAATATGAATTAAGTGGCGCTACATGCTGATAAGGGAGGCCAGGCTGTAGTTATTCCCAGTAAACAGAAAACACTTGGAGGGTGCTTTTCTTGTTGCCATGCTGTATGACCTGGCTGGAGAACAAACCAAAATGCTCCAGAAAGCACAGAAATAAAAAAATGTCAGTGATCCACCCCAACAAGACCCTGATACGCCTTCTTCAGCTTGTGAAAAGCAGGCCAAAAAGAAGTAGGGGTTATTGCAAAAGCAAGCTGGAGCAGAGAGGCCGGGTTAGACAGCTGCTAAATTATGGCATGTTGGGTGATGGAGGGGAAGACAGGCTGCAGCTCCCTGTGGCAGTGGCTGTCCCCAGCAGGGACGGGAGGGACCCGGCTGCTGGTGGTGATGCACACTAATAACCACCTTTCAGGGCTTCTCCTGGGATGAAATTGCTGGCTCGGTGCTGAAAGGCTGCAGAAAAGTGATAGTGTAATAACAGCATTCGCTCTGCAGCACTCCCAGCTCTCCTCAAAATTACTGGATCACAAGGGTAATTAAAAAAATTATAAATGTTTTTTTCCAAGCTAGAATTTTCTAGCATGAAAGGCCTTGGCCTTTGTCAGGCAGCCAGGAAAGACAAGCATTTCTTACTGGGTTATTACCTCCCTGTATGTCTGCTGGGAGCAACCCACTCTGCTCCAAGCCCAGCACTGCCCAGGGCAGGCACCGCAGGATAGGAGCAGCCCCAAACCCAGGAAAACCTGCTCCCTGGGAGACAGAGCCCAGCTGCTGCAGGGGATGGTTTAGAAGCAGAGCCTTTCTCTTGCAGAGTGTTGCTTGCAGGTCCCCTGTCCTGGATTTTGGGGTGCTGAGGCCAGTGCCCCTCAAGCACTGGGGTACAGTCGTGCTCAGCAGCATCAGCCCTGCACTGCACCAAGGGAGAGAAGTGGAGCACAGTGCAAGGCAGAAGTGTGACATGAGGGGCTGTTTGTCCCACTGCAAGCCTACAGGTTCTTCTGGAAATGATGCAGGGCCAGGTGAGCACCCAGAGGCAGAAACCCCAGAGCAGAAGGTAAAAAGGAGAAGCTACAGTTGCCCTTCACTCCTTGGTGAAAGCATCTGGGACCGTGAGCAGAATCAGAAAGCCAGAGGCACTTCCACAGGTAGACAGCAAGATGTGCCACACAGGGGGACACACACACGCCCAGGTCCCCAAAGGGACTGCGGCAGCTCCTGCAGTCCAACAGCAAAGCCCATTTCTGCAGCGTGCCCATGGGACAGGCTGCTACACCCAGGCCTGTGGTTTAGGGGCGAGCTGCTGCTCGTGGGGTTTGTGTGATCTTTTCCCAGCACCGTGGGAGATGCCTGCCACGTCAGGCGTGCTGCAGCCAGGGTCACGCACCAAAAGCCACCAGCCCTAAGGCTCCCTGTGCCCTGCTCCTCAGGCCCACACACCTGACAAGGAATTCCCAGCTTTGCAAGGGACACATGACCACAGGAGACTGCCCTTCACTCAGCCTCAGCAGCTGCTTGTCCTGGGCTTGTTTGGTTTGCCCAGCAGCATCCCAGGCCGAGCCTGGTGTATTCAGCAGGGAGGGCACAGAGGGGACACGCAGAGATGTGCCAAGCCCTGCCCTCCCCTGCCCTGGGGGCTCAGACCTGAAACCCTGGGGGCTTATCCTGGGAACCACCTCCAGTGCTCATCTGAAGGAAATCCTGGGAAGTCAGGGGCTCCAACTGTCAGCAAGGATACAGATGAAGGCAGAAGCCTTCCCAGGTCAGCATCCAGCACCAGGAGAGGAACTTGGTCTCATGCAAAGCAGCCTGGAAATGAGACCTTGCTGCACATGCCAAGAGCTGTGACACCCACGTGAGGCAGGTGGAGATGTTTACACCGAGCACGAGGTGCAGGGGGAATCAGGCCCTCGGTGTTTTCTCGCTTTTGTCTTTTTCCCTCCCATTATGCTGAAGTACTCGACATTCAATAGAGCTTTCCAAAGTCAGGAAGGGTTTAAGAAGAGTTGCTTAAAATATCTGCTGAAAACTTAGCCCAAAGCACTCCTTTTATACTGGAGAAGTCACTAATTCAGCTACTCCTTTATCGTACCCACACAGCAGCAGCAAATGCATGAAATGCCTAAAAGGGGTTTCCAATACCATTCCATGCTAAAAAAGGAAATGACCAGGAGTTCCTTTAATGGAAGCTATTTGCTGCAATAACATGTCGTGCAGAGCTATAGTGCTGTGTTTTGAGCAAATAAGAAAACAGAGATGGAAAAAAACGCAGCAATATTGTACCAGAAACGTCTTTTGAATTGTGTCTCACTATGACCTGATCTAATCAATGGGGGGAGGAGGGGAAGGTATTTTAAAATTACTAGTCTCATTTTTAAGCTGACTCCTGGACTAGGAGAAATTAATTAAACTAAATTGAACAATTTCCATACTGTGTCAAGGGATGGAATTGCTTTATAATCCTCTTTTGTGCAAAATACAGTCACAAAGAAACAGAGCCATGCACCTGAGAGAGTTCTCAGGCTGCGCCATAAACCTCAGAAGAGGACAGTATGAGAAAACCAACAGAACTTGAAAAAAAAAATTATATTAAACACTCTGCTCCCACAGGAGATGCAGGTAAGCAGTAGAACAAATCTACTTGCATTAGCCAATTCAATTAGCTATTGTGATTATCAAACACTAGGCAACAGTAAATGTGCAATCACGTTTGTAAAAAGATGCTTCTAACACAGTCAAGACATCCCTACTTTCAGTTATCTATGCACATATGCATACCTCTAACACCATAGATATTAATACTTAACATTTTAAACCTAGTTCAGAGCTAGCATTTGTTACACCCACGTGGATTACTTATCACGGTGTGTTGTGGGTCACTGCCATGCAGAAAATAAGACAGAGTGAGCTTTTTTCCTCAGCTATTCACAAATCCACATGGTTTTCTTTTTCAAATGAATGCCCAGGAAGAGATGTGTGCAGATGTTTCTCACCAGGGATAACTTGGACAAATACACTATTTTTATTCTGTTCCCAGACTTTACTTCCTTGCTGAATGTTTACACTGGCAGCCAGACAAATGAGAGAACTCGGCATTTGTCAAGACCATCACTTCATATTAACTGATTTACTAAAGATCACACCAGGTAAGTAAAAGCCATTCCTCCTTCTTCATAAATAATGCCAATAATAGGGGAGGATTGAAGTGTGTTGATACCAAAAAACACTTACCAATTAGTACTATAAAGTTCCATTTTGAATTTGAGATTAGTTTTCTTGTTTGTTTGCTGGATTTTTTTTTTTCCTTAAAGCTAAAAACCAGAAGCAATCAGAGACCATGCAATCCTTCAGAACAGCACTGACTTAATAATCAACACCAAAAAATCAGTAAGAATACAATACCCACTTACATCAACTACAAAGATCTTCTGGGAATCATCCAGGAACTGGACTTTGAGGTGCAGCATCCTCGAGCATGCGGCTGGGTGTGCGGCAGGCACGGCAGTCCTAGCAGTGTGAGCCGGGAGCCAGGAAGGGAGCCCTGACTCCTCTTGCACACATAATTCCCTCTCAGCTGGATGGAGGAGGCTGCAGGCACAGATGTGGAGGGCAGGCTGGAGCAAACGAGCTGACAGCCTAAAAAACGATTTTAAAAAAAAACAACTCAACCCGACGAACCAATACCTCCCTTGGTTTAAATGTCACCACTGCAATAAAAGATGCGTTCTGCCTGTGAATTATGGTGTATTAATAGGGGGAGGATTGGCAGTAATGGGGCTGAGATAAACACTCAGCTCTTACAGCTGGTGGTGAGCAATGCGAGGGCAAAGCAAGCCCACGCCTGGTAGCACGGGGTCAGGGGAGAAGAGCTGAGCATCCCTCCTGCCAAAGTCACCCAGCAGCGAGTGTCACCCTTGCTCTGCTCCGGTTAAGGTGCCCTGGGAGAGCAGCTGTGCTGGCTCCATGGGATGGGCAGATCATGTCCTGTCCTCCGAGTGATGTGTGGATGGGCTGATGTACTTCTCCAGAGATGAGAAAATGTTTCCAATTGGACTCAAAAGCAGTTGTGAGTCCTTCCTGGAGAGGCAGAGGAGAACCTGCTCCTAATTCCCAGCTCACACCGTGGTTGAGCAGCTTAGTAAAGTCTCATAAGCCTTTTAGACAACCTGGTTCCCACTTCAAATCTGGAAAGTCCATGTCCCCACTCATCAGCTCATCCTCGGAGTGCCAGAGCCACTCAGCCCAGGCTGCTGCAGGCAGCCTTGCTCGGTGTGGTGGGTGCCTGTGCTGCTTCTCTGCCCAGGTGCTGCAGGACCACGAGGAGCTGTCTGAGCCTCTGGTGTCTCTCACCCATCAGAGACTGCCTCGCTGAGCTTTTGGGTGAAAGCAGCCTTTGGGCAGGAGCCCCCACTTTCAGAAATAAATGCACTGAGCAGCACCCAAGGCAGTCATTGGACTTGCATAGGGGACCATTACTGTTGCTGCTGGAAAATGTCACAACCACACATGATCCTGTGGGACCCAGAGTGATAGAGACACAGTTCAGCAAACCAAAAAAGCCACATTTAGTGCTGCAGAGATTTTGCTTGGTGCTCTCTTGCCTGTTTCTACTGAAACTCTCACTATAAGTCGCTCCAGACCATTTGCCATGACCTCTCTTACACTTCCCAAACATTCCTGGGGATGTCACGACAGAGGCCATCAGGGCAACACAATACCTTGTCATCATCTCTGGTGCAGAGAGAAAGACCACAGGGCTTTTTGTCAGCAGAAAAATGTGTAAGTCTTCTGCTAACCAGGACAAAAAGGAGCCTGAAAGTCAAAGCCAACCTGCTTTTCCCCGTGAAGCTGCTCCACAAAGCAGCTGAGTGCCTCATGCTCCCCCTGCCAGGAGGGGACGGCTGTGCCACGTGTGCCAGCACCACATCAAGGGCCAAATTTCCAGTGCTGCACGTGGCCCTGGGGTCTGAGCTCTTTGCATCGCAGGGGAAGGGCACCATCACGTACAAACCATCTCGGGGGGGTGGCTGAGTGCACTTCCCCTCTGCAGTTCAAAATGTTTGTGCTGTCAAATATTGTCAGGCACCAAGGAGAGGAGCGGCTCTCCTGCGAGTGGCTCTCACGTCACAGGCACAGCTCCGTGCTGGGAGCACGGCAGGGACACTGGAGTGGCAGGAGGGATGGATGGAGAGGCAGCTGAGGAGTCCCCAAAGCCCAGAAGAAGCCAAGTCTCTCTGCTACAGGCTTTCCTGGCATGCCAGGGGCACTGACCCTGGACTCCACAGATGCTGTTAGAAGCTGGGCACCAGCCAGCTGGGTTGTAGGCGGAAGAAAAGGATTTATTTCACTACCTTGCTATGAAGGAGTAAGGCTGGTTTGGGTCAGACAGGACCTCTGGCCATCCTATAAAGCTATCCATGGAGACAGCACGGAGCCAGCAGCAGCAAACGGGATCAAACTACATAAACAAGGACTTTTTGGCATAGGATACAAAAGGACAGCAAGAAAAGATGTGGGACAAGCAAGGTTTGCTTGGGGCATGGAGATTGTTGCTCCCTGAGCAGATGAGAAACCTGTTTTACCCCCAGCTATCTCCTTCTTCTGGAGGTGACTTGGCGGCCAGCTGGAGCAGCACACAAGAGGAGCACCAGGAACAACTCCGGCTCCTGGCCTGAGCCAATGCCAAAGTCCAGCCTGGTATGTATTGTCCTCCTTATCTGCAGGGAATAATGTGGAAATGGTGCAGGAAAGCACAGAACCCCTGAAGGGCAAGCGCAGCCAGAGTGGCAGGTGGGGAAGGGATCCCAAGCAGCAGCACCAGAGTGCAGTGGGGCCTGAGCAGCAGCGTGGTGGGGCGAGTTCTGCTTCAGGGTTCCTTGCTCAGCCAACTCAGCCCTTGATTTTAAACACTCTGGACCTTGCTACCACCATCCTGCATTGCACCAGCTCTCTCAGGAAGGACTTTCTTCCACTGAGTGCATCTGACCCCGTATTAGGCTGGATGCAATGGCTCAGTGTCTTCTTCAGCCTCTCAAATACAGCTTGCTGGGATGGAATGAGGAGAGCAAGAAATAAGTTTCCTTCCTCCCAAACCCTGTTGCCCCTTTTTCCAAGAACACTCACACTGATGTTTGGGCATTTTTCCTTTGTTGCCCGTCGGTGTTGGAGCGAGGGCAGCCCAAAGGACAGGCAGAGAGCTGAGCACTGCAGCTACACCCTGCAGAGCCTCCTGGAATGGTGACCCATTGTCACTGGGCAGCAAGAGAGCCAGCTCAGAGCTGCTGTCCTGGTTTGGGGCTGGGGATGGGCAAAGAAATGCCCCAAACCTCCCCACTGCCTCCCGAGAGAGGAGCAGGCTATGAGAGAACAAACTGGCAGAGAAGGAACATAACGTGCTACCCACCTCTGCTTCACTGCAGCTCTGTGCACTGCTGTCCCCTGGGCTTTGCCATGTTTATCTTCAAATTTGGTTGAGAGGAAAGGAAATGAAGGTGGATAGACAGAGCCCCTGCCAGGGGATTTCAAACACCACAGTGCAAGAGGCAAGAACCCACAGCCAGCTCCTCGCTGAGCAGACAGAAGTGCACACTCGAAACGCCAGACAGGACTCGCCCAGGTGGACTCTGGTCAGCTGTGATACACCCCCATTTCACCTCCTCTTCCTCAGCTGGAGCTGCAAGGGGAACATCCACGTTCCCTCCTCACCCAGCCCTAACTCCCCCAGCTGCAGGGCCAGGGAGCAGCTCAGCTCTTGGCTGCATCACGGAGAGCAGGCTCTGGCACAGCCCAAGTCCTTCTGCGAGCCCCAGGCTCACAACAGGATATCCCAGCTGGATAATGAACCCAGGGCATGGCCCAACACTGTAAACAGGCACATTTCTTTCCAGAATAGAGTACCTAACACATTCCTGCTGCCCCTCCAGGAGGAATGGTTTCACTCTCAGCTGGGGTCCCAGCTCAGACACAGTTGCTTTAAACTTTTTATAAAATATACCCCCTAAAAAGTATTTTCAAAAGCAAAGCCTGAAAAAAATGAGTTTGTTTAGCTTAAAAAGAGAAGAAAGGAATAAGAATCACCTGAATGATGTAGAGGCACTTAAGAATGGATCAGCTGTGTTCCCAAGCTAAAGAGAAAATGAAGAGTTTGCTGTAAATTGCAGAAAGATCTGAGTTAGGTCCAAGGAAAGACCTTTAAATTGTGAGGCAGAGAAAGTACTGGAGCAGGCTGGAAAAACCATGGTTGATTTAGACATGCCCGTTAGGGACAGTCCAGGGACATGGTCCATCCTTTAAACCTTTAACAATGATCATGGTTTTACATTTTCTCCACGCTATATCTTGAACATATCTCAACAGTTACAACTGACTCTCCATGTCCTGCCCTTCTAAAAACTTCTGCCCCAAAACTGTTCTATTTATTGAATAAACAATTACACATTTACCTTTTCATCAAATTTTGCTTGCCAACCATCAGCTAAATAATCTGACATTAGCGTGCTAAAACTCATTAGTCATAAGTAATCACTGGGAAAATGGAAAAAATAGCATTTTAAATTTTGTGTTTAGGTGAGGTTCACCCATTACCTTCCAATGGCAGGATAAGACATCTCTGAGCAGCGTTTTGATGTCAGGAGGTGACATTATGCAGCAGCATTTTCCTCTCCAGTTTGCTCCAGTCCCACCTAAGCAAAATTGGTGCATAATTTCATGCTCAAGGAATCAGAGAATAAAAGCAAGTCTTATTCTTGTGATTATATTTTGATTTCAGCTTCAGCAGCTAAGGTAAGTGGCTCTTTTTACCTACCTGCAATAACAGAGTAGGAAATCCCAAATAACCTCGATTAGGCACTAAAGACTCCAAACCCAACTGCAATTCCAGACACCTGAGGCACATTAACCCTAGGTGCAAATCATTCTTTGAAGTCCCCAAGCCCTGAAACACAAATTTATTTCAATTTCTGTTCTGTCCCCAACCTGTGCCTGCCTGTGCGGCTGCCGGGGCCGGAGCATCCCAGGAGGAGCCACTCGCTGCTTCCACGCTCCCTCTTGTGGTGCTGCTGGTGCTCCACAACAAATCCCCACTGCAGGGATGAGCGGGCCAGCCCAGCAATCAGTCACACATCCCAGCACGCATCCACGGGCATTGCTGGCTTTTCCTCCCTTTGCAGATTGTACATGTTACGTAACAACTATTACCAGGACTGCAGAAGGCAGCTTGCTGTAAGCAAATAAAGCACAAGCTGGACAAGAAACTCGATAGCACCCTGACTCTGGTGATATCCAGACCACTTTGTCTCATTTTTGACGTGCCAGTTGCACTGTTTGGTTGACACAGCTATATAAAAAACACTCTATGATGTCTAATTCGAACTGGTCACTTCAAAGACATGAGAAAACAATTCACGCAGCAAGAGAAAGCCTCTTAAATTTACTGAATCAAAGGAGCACTGACGCCTCCAAGGGCTTGGGTATCACACAGCATTCAGTGATTTCCAGCTGGGGAGAGGCATCTCACCACACCTGTGTAGCAGTGCACAGCCCTGGGCTGGTGCCTTTACTTTTTGCTGTCCTTTATTTTTCACACATGCTGTAGCTGGGCCACTTGCTGAGCATCAGGGAGGATCCTAAAGCCAATGGCTTAGTCTGGGGAAGCTGCCAAATGGAGTCTGCAGTGCCAGGTGAATCCCAGTGGAAAGGACAGAGTTCTGAGGAACTACACTGCTTATTTTCATGGCAGATGTGGTTTCCCTCCTGGCTCAAGACAAATAACTCTGGTTGAGTAAGCCTTGATTACACCTAGACAAAGAAACACACATGTTCTCCAGGTACCTCCAGGACAAAGGATCAGACCCATTCCAAATGCATCTTGATCCTGAGTTTTATTAACATTTCCCTCCCAGGTAGCCTCTCTACCCCTACTCTTTTTTTTCCCTTTTATTCTTTCTCAAATGACCCTTATCACACTTCAGTCCTACCAGGGCACACCAAATTCCAGGAATGCAGCTCACAGCAGAGGGAAAGGTGTGTCAAAGCCACTCCTCACAGCAGGCAGTGGAGGACAACAGAGCAGCATCCACCTGAAGCTGGGAGCTTGGTACTTTTGCAGAGACCAACGGTGATCGCCGCTTCATGGCTTCTCTTCCAGGGCCTTCTGGCAGGTGGTGGCAGCTACAAGACAGACACATTTCCAAAACCAGGAGACATTCCTACATTGTGACTGTCCCAAGGTCTCAGAGGTACCGTCACAAAACCCTTCCAGATTATTAAACTGGGCCCCAAGATGGAGCCATTCGGGGGATCCTGTGCTGACAACTTCACAGACAGCTGAAAGGAAAGGAATGCAGCTGGACACCCAAGCACTTCTAACCACAGCCTGACACTGGGCAGGCCCTGCAGCTAAAATCTTTCTTCTAACCTATTAAAACATCTGCATTATTGAGATTAAACCTAGAGCATTTGGCAAGGCTGTGCTGATTCCTGGAACAACAAATGGAAAATGATGACAGGATCAGTAAATGTGACTGTGGTCACTGAGACAGGGCACTGCAAGGGACTTCAGAGATCCCACGTGACAGCCCAGCACACAGGGGCAGGAGCCTCACACACTCCTTCCTGCAGCAGAGGTTATCCAATATCATCCCAGAAAATCCTGCACCACCCCACCAAGCTGCAACTTGCTCCAGCACTTAGGTGTGCTCTGCAAGCAGCTTTCTCTCTTTTCCAACAAAAATCAGCTTTCTGAAAATTCAGCTCAATTCTTCTTGTTTTCCCACGGGAGCCAGGCTGTTGGTGATTACACAGTCATTATTAATCTGAAGAAAAAGGCTCTAAGATCTGTCCCAGCAGTAGGATGAACCCCAAGCTGGTTACTGATCATCCTTTCTCGCCAGTTTCCAAAAGGACAAGTAGTCCTTCAAGAATGTCACAGACAGCAGGTGTGTTTTCTCTTTTCATGGCTCACCAAATAATTTAAAAGTAATGTCAAGGTAGATCCTCTAAGGACATAAACCCATATGAACTACTGAACCCAGCAGCAGGAAAAGAGCTCTGGAAAAGCCAGAAATCTCCCAGAAAGCTGACTGTTTGCTTTACTGAGTTGCAGTCACAAATCAATTAAACCTTTTAGTTGGAGTCTTAAGAATGAACAAGTTACATTGTAGTCTCAGAAATGTATGAAATACTAATCTTTTCCATGAGTTGGAGAATTTTTCAACTTTGTTATTTAAGTTCTAGTTCACTTACTTATTTACATGCAAGAAGTTCAATTTCAAAATTATTCTACAACGCTGGTCCATCTGACTCCAAGCAAGTCCAAGCACCTCCAGGTCTCTAACACACCCTTCCCTATAGGCCCCCAGGAGGGAAGTGCTATAGTTACAATTTTTCTTCCTGGGTAAGAACAATTGAGGTCACCCAGTAACAGGCAGCGTGGCAGAGTCTCAAATCCTACCCACGCCTCATCACTGGAAATATGCTAAGGAGGAAGCGAGGCACTGCTAAGAGCTGTCACAGCACACTCGCACTGAACCAGCAGAACACAAACCGTGCCACAAACCAAACAAACAGCAGAGCCTCCCTATGAGTGAGTATTTTACAGCTTCTTACAACATGGGAAACTATTTCCCATCAAATATAGGGGTTATTGCTCCGGACTCTTTGGAGGGACTTGAAGAAAACAGCTTTGAAGGAGAGCACCCGCCACAAGTAAGCTGATTGCCTTCAAAATACATCGTTCCCACAGAGAACGAGTTTCATCCCTTACAATCGCTGCCAGCCAAGCTCAGTGCTGCCCTCAGCAGCCCCAACACGCCCCTGGACCGAGCATGGTGCTGAGGTACAGCTCAGAGCCCTCCTCTGCTCCTCGCAGAGCAGGCAGAGATAAAAGCGGCCACGCAGAACACCCCAAACCCACTTTATTTCACTTTCAGAGCGTAGAAAACGGGGCCACATCATCTCCGGCCAGAGCGGAGCTTCCCGCAGGCAGCGGGCGGGCGGTGCCTCAGGCAGCGCGGGCGGCGGGCCGGGCGCGGCCTGTGCGGCGCAGGTTCCTCACACAGCCGGCACCTGCCGCTCTGCAACCCGCCTCTCATTTCAATTAAGACTAGACGCTGCCACCTAGTTCCAGGCTAATTACAGCCCAGCCTCCTGGGGCCGGCGTGCAGCTCCACACGAGGTGCGGCCGGCGGTTCGCCCTCCGCGCCGGCAGGGTCTCTCTGTGCCGGCTGTGGGGTACAGCCCTGCACACCCAGCTCTGCCCTGGGCAGGGACAGTTACGTGTCACCCGTGCTTGGGTGGGGACAGACCTGTCAGCTGTGCTGCATTTGGCTCCTGCTCTCTGCTGGCTCTGGGGGGACAGCCTTGTCCTTTAGCTGCATGGGGACAAGTGGGAGATTTCTGCAGGCACCTGCATAACAAGACCGGGCAGAACAAAGAAAAAGCTGCCATGAAACACTACATTAACAGCCCCCAAAACCAGACAGAGCAACACAGCATTGCCACACCCATTTAACGAAAGGATACTACACAAGTCTGTGCAGCAGCAACAGAGTTCACTGTCAGCAGCAAGACTTTTGAAAGATAATAGCCTTAAATAACAATCTTATATCCTTTCTTACAATCCCCAACCCAGCCTGTATTACACCGTCACCTGGAAACAAACCAGTGGTGTAAGTCACAGGGCTTCAACAGCTGAACTCGCATCCCTTCCCAACCTACAAATGGAAACAGGAAGCAGCTTCCTTAGTTACACTGGGGGCCATAAGGAATTGGGAGTATTATTATTGCCTTCTGACTTTTTAAACCACGTGAGAAGTCATACTCGCACAGCAATGAACCCAACAGTAACACCTCAAAGCAGACTGACCCTAAAGTGTCTGCTCCCACCCTCAGTGTCACTAATGAGAACAGGGCTTGCTTTACACTCGCCTCTCAGCTAGGTTAGGGAAGCAGACATTTCACCCCAAATCACTTAGAAGCACACACCCTGCTCTTCTCTATCTATATTTTCCTCTTGAGATGGAAACTACTTCTCTATTTCAGCAAAGGAAGTGTGAGCAGGAAGACGAAACGGCACCTACCTACAAGATAAGGCTAATGCTGTTTCAGCGGGAGGAGGGGTGGTGAGCAGGCTACTACATGGTTTTGCCCACTGACACATTACTGAGCACTGGAGGGACCAAGGTATCAACTTTTCCTTAGCTTGAAATCACATTTTACATTAATGCACAGCTCTTGTTACAAACGCAGTATTAAAGGTCAATGCCAAGACTGCGTCCTGAGGAAGATGCACTTTTTGTTACAGGGCCCAGATGACAATCATTGACTTGGCCAATTCAAGGCTTTTACTGAGCATTTGAGATAATTGTTAGCAAGTAGCTTTGGGCACTCTGGTTTTCTGGAAAAATCTTGTGCTTCTCCCATGGCAGAGCTCCAGGAGCACTCACTCCACCAGGGTGGTAGAAAGATGTCAGCTCTGGCTGGAGGGCAGCTACAGATCCTGCAAGGTGATGTCAGGACTCGTGGCCATCTTCACACACACAAAGCCTGCGTGAAAACAAGAACATTAAAGACTCGCTCAAGACAGACACGGGTTTCTTTGGAACAAAGCTCGATCACACAGTGAGGAGGCTGCTCTGAATCAAGCCCCAGCTCAGGGAGTGCCTGCCTTGCACAGTAAGATGAGACACAGCCCCTGCTCCCCCTTCCCTCTCCTCAGAGCACCCCAGCCCGTGAGCTTTACACCCAGCTGGAGCACAGCTGCACACCCTGCTCCCCCACACCGAGACTCACTTAAGACAATTGAGATGTGGTTACTGCATTTAGAATAACCAGGACCTCAAAAACAACCCACAAAACAAAAAAATAGCAGCAGCTTGTCAGTTCAGCACACTCCAGAAGAAACTGAACACAGACTACTCAGCCCGGTTTGGTAATACAGGTATCTATTTTATTAAAAAAGTTACAAACAGGTGGACTGTAGGGTTGTCTTACAAAATGACAAGAATGAATTCTACTGGAAAAAACTTTTTACAAAGCATTATAGGTAATTGTTCCATTTTTTGCACTTGTTATTCCAGATTTCACCTATCACTGAAAGATACAGTACATTAGATACAAGATGTTAGGTTACATTTTTATTTGTAGAGCCCTACTGCAGTGATTTGAACAACTCCTAAACAGATGCCATAGTAAAGACAATACATATTGCATTTATTATTAGCCTCTTACTCTAATAAGCAACTTCACATGCAAACTATTGAGGAAGCCTAAATAAACTTTTGGTCCCTTTTTCCCCCCAAAGTGTGCTGAAGAAACCATCTCTCATTTTCCCAGTCCTGTCACTCTAAGCTAGTTCAAGTTTAAGGTTTTTTTAAATTTTTTTGTGTGTGTTTTTGTTTCTTTTTTCTTTTTTTTTTCTTTTTTTTTTTTTTTTTTTTTTTTTTGCTGAGGTCAATGAAAATGAACACTGCTTTGAAAACTACCCATAGGAATGAACCACTGCTCAATATCAACCAACTTTTTCCTTCTTAGACAAAGGAAAATTTGGATCTTTATGAATTACTTTCATATCCTATTACTTCCTTACAACCTACAAAAAAGATCAACAACCATCACTTAAAAAAAAACCCTACTTTGAATACAAGGTTTGGTTTAATTCTGATATTAAAGTGCAAACCTAAGTATTAGCCTCAGCCTGTTTATAAAGTTTGTACAAACAGGAAAAATAAATTTCAAGTAACCCCACAGAAAAAGAACTGGTGTTTCAATAACCAGGTAGAAATCCTGGTGTCCTCTTCTTTTCAGGATTCAAATTCAACACTGAATGTAGACACAGAATCTTTTATTTCTGCTAATATTGTAAAGTCAGCCTGCATTTTTTACCAATAAAACACATTAGTATTGAGATACTGTACCGGTGATCTTTTATTGTTTTAAATGCCATCATCCACAATACAATTTGTGAGTTCTCAACTGCTTAACCTCATATATCCATCACTGCTTTTACTGGAGCTTTTCTCATACATATTTAGCTATTACAGGGAAAGAATGTACATTTCTAGAAGCATGTTCAAATGACTAAAGCTGGGCTCCTAAAAACCTAGAACTTTGGTGCAGTAGGTGAGCTGCAGTTATTAAATTTCTGCAAAAAAAAAAATTACACATTTTAAACCACTGCTAGAAAAAGCTCTCATGTATGCAACACGTTAATAAAGGTGAACAAAAAGATTTTGTCTGTTCTTTGTACATTTCCATTCTGCTCTTTTATACCTGTGTTATTGTTAAAATTTTCAAGTATTCAGAGAAAATGTTGATCAGGTAAACAATAAGGAAGGCAATGGCTGTTTAAAGCACGCTTGCAGTTAGTATCACTGAAACCTGGTGCTTTTCCCCTTGTTACACCAACTTGTCTCTAATATTAAACTTGTTTATTGGGGAAAAAAATAAAACCAAACTAAAAAGCAATTTGTGACAGTGCAAGAAAAACTTTAACAAATATTGCTTTAAAATATTATTCAGAAAGACAAATATTAGGAACTATAAAATGTAAAGTGATCTTATTTGCATTAGATTTACATATGCAGAGGTCTACTAGATGTCTCTTACTGTGCCAGGCAAAGCTGAGCTGACAGAGCAGGCATAGAGCCGGTTTTGAAGGATACATTATCCCTTTTCAAAGGCATAGAGAAGCAATTTGTAAACAAGCAAGTTTAGAAACTCCCTAGAAGGAAAAAAGTGTGCTGCCATTTTGCAATGCTACAATTGTCACCTTACAATTAAGAGACCCGAGATTGTGAGAAACATCAGCTGGAGACTTTCTATCCCATTGCCAGTAATCCCTGCTGTCAAATGGGACTGGTTACAGACACGTTGTCACAGCTGCATTTGCCAAGAAAAGGGATACTGCATCCATACAACAGAGGTGCCTTCAGTATCTTTCCATGACACTGTCACACGTAAACAAAAAGTCTCAAAAGAATGACCAACTACATTGTAGGAGAAAACCTTGCAAATAGAAATAAGCACTGATGCGAGGTAATATACAGAAGTAACCATTTGTTTAAGGCTCAACTTATTCTCCATTAAAACTCTCTTCTTTTAAAAGGCATTGAGTAGGTAATACTGAGTTTAAGTATTTAATAAATACAAGTTCAGAATTGATTAAAGAAATCAATTAAAATATTAAAAATGAACTCTTGCATATTAGCCATTATATGAACTTAGAAAGCTATAAAAGGACTGATAGATAAAGAACAGATTTTAAAACTTATGGTAAACATGCTAAGCATTCTGATTAAGGTGAGTGGATCCTGGAGGCCACCAACCTCATGCACTTAGACGTATGGCAATGTGCTGTAATAGAGACAGGTTTACCAAGGCTCAGCTCTGCAACCTGGGCTGAAAGTTCTCCAAAGCAGCATCTGTGCAAGTTTCCTCTGAGTTTTATCTGCAATTTAAACAAAAAAAACAAAAACAAAAACCAAAAAACAACTAATGAAAGCCATATTCAATACACATCCAAAGAGAACACAGCTCCTCCCCTGCCTGGAATGGCCCATTTCCCATCCTCAGCTCCAAAGCAGTTTTCCACAGCAGCATTCCCAAAGGCTGCACTAACCCTGCTAATACAAGAGGCAAGCAGGCAACAGCTGCTGCCGTGGGACACGGAATCGTATCTAAAGGTCAGAAAAAGCCAGGAAATTCCAAGTTCTCTTGTACAGATGCACCAGTGCAGGTCCTGGTGTATGTGTAATAGCCAGTGAGGTGCAGCAATGGCCTTTAGCACAAGCTCTGGGAGCAGGCAGATGAGCCAACTCGCTCGGTTTTGATAGCTGTGCTCTCAGCAATCAGCCCCTGTAAAGGGCTCCTCAAAAAGCCCCTGGAGCACTCCAGGCAGCCTCAGCAGGGACAGAGCTCCGCCATCCTCAGCCCAGCACGTCACCAGTGTGACCAAACCACCTCTGCAGTTCAGAGAGCTTGCTTGGAGCTCCCAGGATTTATCTGCAGACACATCCTAAAAGCCTCAAACGAAGCTCAAAAATCGGTAGAAACCTGTCCAATGTACGTGTGCTTCACTCTAGCTTGAGCCATGGCTTTGCAGGGATTTTTGAGGAACCTTCTCAATTCCTGAAGTAATTGCACCAAATGAGTCAGAACCTCGTTTCCTACTGCACCATTTCTTTCCAGCTGCTGATCTGCTCTCAGCTGACAGATTGTCACCACAGAATGCTCTGACAGAGCCTGGCTTCCCCTTCTTGCCACACAGCTGGTCAGCCCCCAACATTCAGGAGCAGCACTCCTGCCCTCACAGGAGCCACAGCCGGGTTGTTTTGCTTTGTTTGTGTGTTTTCCAGCTAACAGCAATTCTCTCCCAGCCTGCTGAGATCACTCCCACCCCACACACTGCTCTGGTCCACAAGTTTTAGACAGCGAGGGTGCTTGTACTGTCAAAAGCAGTAAATTAACACTTAGCTTCTAATGAGGATTGGGTTAAACCTGCTTAATAGATGTTTTATCTTTGCTTTGAGCACAGAAGAGGCAAACACTTACAGTTGTAGCTCCTCATCCTAGCAGAGTTAGATATCCACCCCAAAAACTTCATCTAAACCCAGCATTCAATAAAGTGGCCAGCAGAAAATTGCTGGGAATAGTACAATCAGAAGAATGAAGTAATGGTATTTTCCTCCACATGCCTTTCATCATGGCATCCTTGCATTTGCAGGTTAGGGACCTCTGGATTCAGAATTGTCATCTCTCCATTTAGTGTTTAGTTACTAAAATTAACACTACATGATGCCTGATCTGGCTTCGTTTGCCTGTGATATTTTATACCACTCTCTGGTCTCTTTTCTGAGCAGGCAGAAGAGAAGGGCAAGTTTGAAATACAGTATGATCAATGTGTCTGTGCTGCACAGCCACACAGACCAGGAGAGAGTACACTTTCAGTTTTTATTCCTCGAGAGGAACACACTTCCTTCAAACTTGCTAATACGTTACTCATGAACACAGGGGACAGAAATCACTAACCAGAATCTGTCTTTCAGCCCCACATGAAGGTGTTACCAACCCTATTTGTATCAGACTTTAGTGCATGAGCACTGAATCGGGTACCATACTTCCAAGAAGGTTCAAAATACAAAACACACTGAAAATTCAAGAGAAATACTGGAGCAAGGAACACAAAGCTGGAACTCTCCTATCTCTGAATGCAAGAGCAAAACAACAGAAGACCCCTGCAGAAACAGGAAAGGGAAGGTGGGAAAAGGATGTGAAAACAACACAGATTTTTAAAAGGAACTATGGGTTATCCTGACTCTGCAGTTATGTTCCATCTTTCATCTCATCCGAGGCAGCTGACTGGAACAGCCATTTAGCAAATGCTTCCCAAAAATGTCACGAAATAACCTACGCATCACAGCTGACAGACAGGCTGAGGTATCAGCGCCAAGAAGAGGTTAAGTGGTACCTGCGAGTTAAAACTGACACTGGAACAGCCTCAGGCAAAGCTAGGCCCAAAAAAATCCACCCCCGGCCCTCCCGTGGGTTTCTGCAGCAGAACTGCAGGAACACAAACTGCTGCAAGCACTGCTCTGTGAACTGACACACCCAAGGCTCCTCCTGGACACAGCCAGCCCACAGAACTCAGGGATGATGATCCCAGGACACAGCTCTAGCTCAAGCCCACTTCCCACACACAGATTTTCAGACAGCTGGTTCTACTTCCTCGGTTTCAATTTACCTAGGAGGGGTCGCTCCTAAAGCGGAGGCCTGACAGGCAGCAATTGTTTCCTGGATCACAGATAAGCAGAATTACAAAACTGATTAGAGCTATCACAAGACACCATCAGCACCTCTCCTACCAGAGCACATCAGACAGAAATTATCAAGCAGCAAAAGCTTACAATAAAGTTAATGAGCTCCTACATCTACTCAATCAAAGAACGAGGACAGAGCGGGGAAGAGGAACGTACCCTAAAAGTGTTGGGCTGAAATGAAATATACAGAGCGTGAGGCCTGTGAAAAGCCAGAATGAGGAATCAAAGTTCCACACCTGGTGAGAACTGGACTGAAGAGGAAATGGACCAGGAGGGAAAGACTGGTTTGGCACAGATGATGGGACTACACTGGGCAGAGACAGCATTCCCCAGAAGCAAGGAAGCAGTTTGCTGCTAAAGGCTTGGGGTGATTGTCTAATCCAGGCAGAAGAAGAAGAGGAAATCTCTGTCACAAGAGCTTGGATCCTCTGTCTCAAGAGCTCACAAAGACGTTAAGAATACAGATGCTTCTTCTGAAGCAAGAATACATTTAGGGAACCCACCAAATCTAGGCAGAAGTTATCAATTAAAGGAATAACATATGGCCCTGCCCCATCTTCAATTTCACCTTTAAGTTTAAATGTGCTTCGTGCTAAACCCACAAGCTGACAGGTTACAAAGCCTCCCTTAGAATCAATCAATTCCAGAACTATAAACTTGAAGGATGAGAGGCCTGATTTTGTCAGAGTTTAAGACAGTAACCTTCACAAGATGAACCATTAGTAACCCAGGGGATTGCCATATCCTTTGGCATGATACTTCTAGTCCACATAATCTTGTTTGTGAAGCTGCCTTAGAAATAGCTGCAACATTGCATTACTATACACAATGCACAACTCCTGCAGCACCCAATTTTTTTAAAAAGGGCAGTAATTTCTTAGATTCATTTCTACCTAGAACTCTGCAGGTGTGATTAAGGTACAATGAAAGACTTTATTTGTATTTTTCTCTGCTCCAAAACAACAAGCTTACTCACCTTTCAACAAGCAAATCTCCTACTTACACACACCTTTTACACAATGACAGCAGCCCTTCCTAATTTCACAGAACTGGAGATAAAAACATCATGACAGTGCTACAGCACGAGCACCTGAAACTTCCTATTTACAAAGCACTTGAGAACAATCTCAAAGACAAGCTTTGAGACTTCACTCTCTGACCTTGCACTCAAGATTAAAGAGGATACATGGTCCAAAGCTTCCAGTAATAACCTATTTTCCCTCTTGTCACTCAGACACAAAAAGCTCCTTTGAGTTAAGCAAGTTACTAACACGGCAGTGAGAGTGTGAGCCTCAAGCAGCGCAGCTGTCAGGAGGGGCAGCTCCTTCCCCTGAACTTCCACATCCTCCCTCGTTCCTGCACTTGCCCTGGGAGATCACGGCGAGCTGTTTGTGCAGACAGGTCCAACAGATGACCGGAGCTCTGAGGGACCAGCTGGCTGCACACGGAGCACACCACAGTGGAGAACAGCCAGCGCTGAAAGGAGAGCTGCTACAGGGGAAACAGGAGTGTGGGGGGTTCAGAGCCACCTCGCGGGAGGAACAGACCTGCTCACAGCCACTGAAGAGGGTGCTGAAAAAGACCACGCAAGTGAAAGGCCCAAGGCAGCTGTCCCGCAGGGAAAAATAAAAACCTGACACAGGGGAAGCTTTGGAGAGGGGCCTCTGAATGCTGCACTCTCATCACACCTCTTATGAGTCACTGGGAAAGGAGAGCTGTGCAGTGGGAAGCCATTTTACAGCGTGCTCTCTGCTCTGGAGAGCTGAGATGAAGAGCACTCTGCGCACGCCCTTGACTGTTAGCAGTGGGCTTGGAGCCACTTCTCACCACTCGGGGTGGCTCTCCTGCAAGAGGAACTCACCCCACTGATAAGGCAGAAGGGTACTGTCAGTTTCTGTAACACAGAACTTAATTTCTTCTAAACAACCTCAAAGTCTTCTCAGAAAAACTGCTGGGAAACTTGGTCACAAGAGTCCCACTGAACTCCCAAGGTAACTCCCACTACAGGAAAACAATTCAGACACCAGCTACAAGAACAAACCCACTGCAACAACACAAAGCACTTATGCAGAACAACACAGCATCAAATACAGCACTGACAGTCAAAATAGGCACAGATAAGATCATTCACTTTGTGCCACTGTAAAATTACTGCAAGCAAATGCAGCATTCCCTGACTAACCCTACTGAGGTCACACAATTTGACTCAACCACGTGCACGAGCTCCCATCTCTTTTGGAGGAAGGCTGCCTCCAGCTTAGACTGCCTCATTTCAGACTCCCCGTCCCTTTATCTCTCACTCAAACACCATGTTTAGGCACCTCAGTTAGTTATGACTGTTCCACCAACCTGCTCTGTATGGCCATGGTTGAGGTTTTTCTTATTTTCTCTCACTGGACGATGCAAGTTGTACAACATTGATCTTGTTTTTCAGGCAGGGAGGCATAGTTCATTTGCCTGACGATCTCAGCAAACAGTTCATCCACCATTGTTTTGCTCTTGGCTGACGTCTCCATGAAGGGACAGCCCCACTCCTGAGCCAGGGCTCTGCCTTCTGCAGATAAGACTTCCCTCTCCGACTCCAGATCCACCTTATTCCCCACCAGGATCAGAGGAACTTTCTCGTATCTCTTCACCCGGACAATCTGGTCCCTCATCGGCTTGATGTCCTGGTCAAACAATCCAGCTGGTTAGTGCATGCAAGGAACCACAGGGAACTGCTACAGAAACACATTTTCACCGCCCTCACGTGCAACCCAGCATCAAAAATACATCAGAAGGTTTCTTAAACTCTGTAGGCACGCAGATCTAGAACTCGGAGAAAACACACCGCCTATCCCTGGGTTTTATCGTGAGGCTTTGATATAAAAGCACTCGCATTTTATAGAATTTACGTGCACGTACAAACAGAAGGTGGCTGCTGTGCTCTCAGACAGCCGGCTCAGCCAGAGGAGGACTCGGTATTGCTGCTCTGAAGGCTGGTTTCAGCTTTCTGAAGAAGCTGTCCCGAGTCTAAGGACCTGTAACCCTAGCGGGGGCATGCCATTACACAACCATTTAGGAAGTTTGCGCTTAGTTTACAGCTCCAGAAAGCCATCAATTTAAACAAAGCCTTCTCAGTCCCGGAACGCTTAGAATAATTCATTGTGAACACATTTAATCACACGTAAGTAACCAAATTAGATGCTGTAAAGAGATTTTATTACCTAGAGATGCATTTATCCAAGTCTGAGCCGACACGGGGAGTTTACACTTGAAAGTCTGAGTCAGCCTCCTCTGCCCCCTGAGTGTTTTAAGTTACTATCAGTACTACAAATTCTTGCATAGTTCTGAGACAAAGCAACCCCAGCGTTTGAAGTCACCACCGTGTAAAGAACTGCAGAGTGGTTTCCACCTACAGCCTTCAGAGCAAGCACACTACAGACAGACGGGAGTAATTAAACATTAACAAGGTGGATTACTGCACATCCAGCCCTCGAATAATGCGGGCTCACTGGAACCCAAAAAAAAATCAGTGAAAACGAGAGCAGCAGCAGCAGCAGCATCCCATTGTCAGCGCTGTTGTTTTCCAGAGATAAGCCCGTCCTCAGCCCGCACTGGGCTGCTTCGAGGCCCCTGCTAAGATAAGGCTCAGCCTTCAGCAGGAGCGAACAGTGGGGGTGTGCGAGGTCTCGCCGAGCAGCTGGAACACACCCAGCTCGGCAGCCCAAGCCAAGGCAGGGGCTGCGAATCCCTGCTCCGCACGGAGTGCTGCCGAACTCACTCACTGCCCAAAAACAAAGCCCCGCTTCTGCAGGCGGCTTCCATCACTGACCGGCCGAGACTGCTCCTTTTTTTTTTTTAAATTATATTCTGGAAAGTTTTCACAGTAGAAATCAAATCCAGATCCACAAATTAACGCTTATAGCTAGTTCTCCTCTCCAGTACTCCGCCTAGGCTGTGAGAGCACTGTGCTGGACAGGAATAGATTTATATATTTTGGGGGGGAGGGAGCGGAAAATAGCAGCTCGCTTCACAAGTCACAACCGCGGAACAATGAGGCTCTCCTCAAGAGCAACTGCACAAACGTGCCTTTTAGGAAGGAGAAAGGGGGGGTTGCAAGGGGAAGTCTCGATCTTAATATCGAGCGATTTCTCGGCAAAAAGGGGAGTGCCGAGAGATTGCTGGTGGGGAAGTGGGAGCTACTCATTGTTCTCCAGCACGGCGTGGGATTTAACAATGGTGGCACCCTGAGAAGTACCTGCAAAGCAAAGCAGCTTTCCGCCGGGAAGCGGGGCCGGTCAACGCGCTTGGGAGCCGGGCATTTACACCCTCGGCCCCTCGCACATAAAGCGCTCCCACGCACACGTGGCCAGCCCCAAAACTTCCTCACGGGCCCGGGGCCGGCTCCACGCGAGGACGGGACACCGGGCCCGGTTACCTGGAAGGACTGCTGGTTCACCAGGCTGTAGACGAGGATGAAGCCCTGCCCGTTCTTGATGTAGAGGTCGCGCATGGAGGCGAACTGCTCGGTGCCCGCCGTGTCCAGGATCTCCAGCACCGAGGGCGACGAGTCCACCTCGATCTCCTTGCGGTAGAAGTCCTCGATGGTGGGGTCGTACTTCTCGATGAAGGTCCCGGTGACGAACTGCACCGTCAGGGCGGACTTCCCCACCCCCCCGCTGCCCAGCACCACCACCTTGTACTCCCGCATCGGGCCCCGCTC
>VWZN01019092.1:907581-961563 GCA_013396955.1 Regulus satrapa
TTGAGCGTGGCACCGAGGCACCCGCGCTGCGCCCGGGGGACGGGTTTGAGTGTGGCACCGAGGCACCCGCGCTGCGCCCGGGGGACGGGTTTGAGGGTGGCACCGAGGCACTGTCGCTCCCGGCCCCCCCACATGGCCGCCCTGACATGGCGGTCGCAGCCGGAGCCCCTTCACGGGGCGCGTCCCTCCACGGGCTCCTGCTCGGCACTCGGTTACTTGAACGCTCTAACAAACTCCTCTGAGCTCCCTGCCGGGAGGGGGACCCGCCAGGGAGGGGACCCGGGCTATGACACCGGCGGGGGTCGAGAATGGGACGCCGGCAGCGCGGTCCTTCGTCCCTGGAAGCCCCCTGGGCTGGTGACAGAGAGGGTCACCAAGCTGACCAGAGGGATGGAGCACCTCTGATGTGAGGAAAGACTGGGAGAACTGGGATTGCTCAGCCTGGAGATGAGAAAGCTTCCGAGTAACATAACTGCCCCTCCCAGTGCCTGAAGAGAATTTACAGGCAAGCCAGGGAGGGACTGTTAACAAATACCTGTAGTGACAGGACAGGGGGAATGTGTTCGGCCTGTGTCGGGTTAGATTGGATATTGGGAAGGAAGCCTTTACTGTCAGGCTGTGAGCCCAGCACAGGCTGCTCCGGGGAGCCGCTGGCGGTGCCCAAGGCCGCGCTCGGCGGGCGGTGAAACCAGAGCATCTCAAGGCCCTTTCCGACCCGGGCCGCTCCGGGAGAGCTGTGACCTCTGCCGGCAGGGCTCCTGCCGTGTCTTTACCCCTCCCAGCTGCCACAAGCCTCCCTGGCAGGCGCTCTGTCCCGTGTCCCGCCGGGGATGGACAAGGCTCCGGGAGCAGCAGAGCCCTTTCCATGGACAGACAAGGAAGGCTCTGGGAGCAGCAGAGCCCTTTCCATGGATGGACAGACAAGGCTCTGGGAGCAGCAGAGCCCTTTCCATGGACAGACAAGGAAGGCTCCCGGAGCAGCAGAGCCCTTTCCATGGACAGACAAGGAAGGCTCCCGGAGCAGCAGAGCCCTTTCCCGGCCGAGCAGCGCTGACAGCAGGTGTCAGCACGGCACCGGAGCCAGCACCGGCCCCGCCGCCGCCCGGCACTGCACCCCCCTCGTTGTTAAGAGGAAGTAAGTAAAAAGAATCAAGGTCTGTTTTCTTTCTCAAATAAAATCCCCCGGTCGCTTCAGACCCAACCCGATGATTCCCGCCCCCAGGAGGAGCTGCCCTCTCCAGTGCGCCCGCCTTTGTTTCGCTGCTCCCTGCGCTCTGCAGGATTTCTGGGTTTGCCCCTTTCCCCTCCGCATCACCTGTTGGATTGCAAGTCCGAGGCAGACACAGCTGCCGCCCTGTGTCCATCCTGCGCTTCCAGCAGCCCTAGAGAGGTGCCTGGTCAAGGCTAAAACATCCAAAGGTACTGAGGAGGTCTCTCTGCTTGTGGCTGTTTTCACTGACAGCTTTATTTTATTCACTTCCTTTCCATAAAGAGAACATGTCCATTACGGGAAAAGGTCAGTGAGGGCTTTTATCCTCCAGAACAAATCTGACTTAAGTTACACCGAATTTGATTCACTCTTCTGTATTACATGTAAGTAAAAAGCCCTCTCCTTCCTTCCTTTCCTTCCCTCGCTGTTGCCTCCAGAATTGTGTTGTCAAGTGAATTGCTGGCAGGAGGCAGACGTGCCTGGATGGAAGATTTTCATGTGGCTGGTGAATCAGCTCGAAAATATAAAAAGGTGAACATTAAAACAGGCTGCCTCCTACTTTAACCCCATTAGAAATCACGAGTTGTTGCAAAGTACCTTAATGCACTCAGGGTGCTCGGGATAAAGGAAAGCCGCAGTCGCTCCCAGAGGAGCTTCCCATCTAATTTTAACCATGACACAATCGGCAACAGTGACAAATGGGGGGAGGGAGAAAAGGGGCAAGGGAGGATGAGGGTGACAATAATAAGATTACACGGTCACTTAGGTTCATTATGTGCACGTCTTTGTGGCACTGCTGGTCCATTATGTTGGTGATGGCTGGAGGAATGACTGCAGGAGAGGAAGGGGCAAAGAGCACAGTGGGAGAAAAGCCAAAAATATTTTTGTGTGATTGACTTTAGCCAGCAATGCCTCGCTCTTGGGCTGAGGGGAAACCCAAGCAGGTGGACACGGGATTGGGAAACTGGATTTTTTTTTTCCCCTCCTCCGGTATTGATTTGGATTGCCAAGATTTATTTCCCAGCTCACGACACTTTATATACATGGGCATAGATTCCTGTAGCTAAAAAAAAGGGTTAGTCTCAAAGTGCACCAGGTTGTTCTTTATCCTTAAGACGAGTCGTCCCCTTCATTAAACAGTTTGCACAGCTCTTTCACCCTACCTCATATCCCAAGCCACAAAAATAGCTGGTGATGTAAAAGGTTTTGAAACTCTGGATGGGAAGAGCTGCTTCTGCCATAAATGGCCAAGCCCTGAGCCACTGCAGGGCACTCCTGCCAGTACCACCTCTGCCACTCCCTCGCTGTCACCATCTCCTCCCGGTGAGGTGCGGCACACGCCGGGTCAAAGGCCTGATTTAATCTCTGCTACCACTTTCTCCGTGGCTCCTGTCAAGGAGAAAGGAGCAGGGCTTAGCCCTCGGTGCTGCCCCAGGAGGGTTTGCCCTTTCTCAGCAGAACAACCTTCCCAAATGAGCATCCGGGCAGGATTCGACTGCTGCCAGAGCAGCTCTGCCCTCTCGATGGACTCAGCTGCTCTGTGCTGTGCCTGCAGCCAGCAACAATAAAGCAGGCTCTTATTAAATTAACCTGCTAAGACACAGATCCTGCAGGGATGTTCGGGGAACAGACAGATGGCACAAGCAAGGGCCAGGAATGATTGCAATCCCCACCTCACCAACGTGAGAGATGAATCCTGCCCGGTGCTGTGCCCAACAGGGAGGCAGGAGGAGGAGCAGCACCCCGAGAGGTGGCAAAGGAGCATCTCCAAGCCGTGGACGGAGCGAGGGCTCTGGGACATGTCCTGCGCGTGCCAGGGTGGGACTGCACCGCCCCACGGCAGCCACAGTGTGGATGCTGCGCCGCCACCTCTCGTGCTGAAAATCTGCTACCATCATTGATCAGCTCTGACTCCCTGCGTCTGCCCGAGCTCCAAACCAGGCTCCCCTCTGGCAGGAAGCCTGCAGCAAGCTGCTGAGCCAGAGCAGCAGGGATAGCCCAGATTTCACCTCAGTTACCGTCTAGCTGGGGACATCATTTGCGTAAATACATGCAAAACCAGCTTAAGACCCAGTGTCATTTCTTCTTTGCCTCTTCCAGAGGTTTTGTTAATCCACTTATTGTGCCTTATGGTGTTCTGTGTGGAAGCTGCGGGGTAGGGACCAGCTCTGCAGGGCTCTAATGGCTCCTGGAGCACCGGGGGCTGCTCTCACATGCAGCTCTTTCAAGGAGGTCATGTCACACCACTGGCAGAACTGCAGTGATAGCTTTTGATCTCAGTCCTGTCAGGTTCCAGTGAAATGTGTCTTAGGGGTTGGATGTGTCCACCTGGCCCAGACTCCTAATTCTGGGGCTGTTTCAGAACCTGCAGAGACACTTTTCTTTTTTGCCAGCTTTTTCTGCCAATATAGAGATGACTCAGGGCAAATCCTGAGAACATTTCTCAGAAAGTTCTGATTTTCTGCCATCCCCCAGCTTTTAGCCATTACTTTAGCAGCAACAAAAGGCATGATGGTGCTTCAGAAGAGGCAAAGGACATTTTCCGAAGCAATTACCGATTCTGAAGCAGAAGTAAGGCTGCACTGAAATATAATTGATACAACAAGGAGACTATTGGGATTTCTGGGAGAAGCATCTCTCTTTGGCTCCCAGACAGGGTATCAGCTCACCAGCCATTTAAAGAGCTTGGCCCAGGAGCTGAACAGCAGCACAGGGGAAGATGCTGTTGCTCCCCCCTGGCACACTGACTGCCTGCAGCCCCTCACCTCCCCACCAGCCCTCTCTCCTGGGATGCTGCCCCTCCTTCCCGCAGGATCAGCCTCCCGGCGGCTCTCTGGGTGCTGATGAGTCACCTCTCCCTGGGAGCCAGCCACTGGTGGTTTCACGGGTCATTCCTCTTGCTGTTTTCTCCAGACGTGGAGCTCTCTCCTCGCTGCCCTTCACAGTCCAGGCTGCTCTAATCCTTTCTGCACTGCCTGGGAAGTGCCTCCAGCTGTTGCTCGCCCGGTCTGGGCTGGGCTCTCGCTGAGCTGCAGCTCCGTGGCCTCTCCTCCGCACACCCGACGTGATGCCAGCACAGCACCCTCTCCTTGGGCACCACCTTCCACAAATTCCTGCAAACTGAGGGGACGGGACCCTCCTCAGATTTGCCTTTGTTAAATTACCAACACACGGGACAGCCTGTTCATAGAAATACATGCACATGCATAGTTTAGAGTTTCTAGACAACAGTAGAGTAAAACTGAAAATAGAGCTCCTTAGCCTTATAAAGGCAGAAGGCAACAGTGAACACATAAACCAAACCTGTTGCTTTAAATTCCAAATGAAAAGAAAGGAGGGGGGAAGGTAAATACTCTGTCAAGATATATTTTTAAGATTTGTAAAAATAAAGCAATTTTAAACTGATGTCTTACGGAAAGGTTCCCATTTGCTTTTAGAATTCTACATGTTTTCCTTTTTTTAATCATATTCCGGCAGGATTTGCAATTCAAATGCTACAGAAATGTGTAACCTTGCTCATGAAATTTGCTTGCCAAATGAAGCAGCCAACAATTAATTAGAGTGAAACCCCCTGCTTTACTCCCATTGGTGAGAACAAGAGAGAGAAAATGTAAAATTCAACCCAAATGGGGTATTGAGAAAATACTTTAATATGATGTAGATCTTAATAAGCAAAACCATTTCTTTCCTCCCTCTCTTTTCGTAAATTGCTTTTCACTTGACAATTTCCTCACAGCAAAGTGACAAGTATTATTCCGAGTCGTTAATTCCTCGGTGCAGGCTCTGAGCTCATTAAAGCGTGCTGAGTCCCCGGGTGGGCGCTGCCGGGGTGTGCGGTGACCTGAGACCAGAACACCCAGAGCCTTGTCCTGTCCCCAGCCCTGGGACAGCCCAGCACCTTGTCTTCGTGGCAGGGCCTCAGCGCCTTGGCTGGGTGACAGGGGACATTTGTGCTGGGATACTGGAGCGTCACTCCTGGCCGGCATGGCTCGCGCAGTGTGTGAGTTCTGGCAGCGCTCGTGGCGTGTGGGAGATGCTCTTCCCAGGTGGGCAATGCCACTGTCACCAAATGCTGCAGAGGCTGGCAAACCCTGCTTGATTTATAGTCACGGAATATCCAGTGAGAATATGGCAGCCCATCTTCCTGGCATGGCCCTGCTCCCCGTGCTGAGGACATTCACTTTCCCATCCATCTCTGTTCCCCGGCCGCAGCTGAGGATGTGCAAATTCATCCGCAGAGTCCCTGTGCCTGGCACATGGCCCCCGCCCTGCAGGTGGCTGTGGCGAGGGCGGAGGCACATCTTGGATGAGATGCTTGTGGAGGAGCTCGTTCTGAGGGAAGGGCTTTCCATAGCAGGGCTGTGGCAGTGCCACGGGCAGAGCTGCTCCCCAGGCTGCCTTTGCCCACAGCCAACAGACCACAGTCTGCAGAGCAGGAACACGGCGAGCTCATCATGGGACACTTGATCAGCTTCCCTGGCAAGGGAGGCCGACGGGACAAAGCTGTGTGTCCTCCACACCAGAGCCTGTCAGCTCTCCTGGAAAGAGCACCTGGCTGCTTGGAGACAATCCAGACACCAGCAAGGGTCTTCATGCCACCCCGGAGAGCTGCAGCCTGGATGACACGTGGCCATCATCAGCCAAGGGAGCCAAACCCAGCAGAGCTCAGAGGGTGACTGCTCCAGGAGCCTGGGAACCAAGGGGTTAAAGTGCTCGGCCAGGGAAGGTCCTGGGAGGAGAAAAGCACTGAAACTGCTTAATTAGAGTATTCAAATTAGATGGGGTTGCAAAGCAGTTAATTTCTCAACTTGAAAAAAACCAAAATTAATATTTGCCAGCCAGAAGCAGTGGGAGCCATCGACAGCTTCACTGGGGCTCCTTGTGCTGGGGAGGACTCCAGAGGTCTCTGCCATAATTATCTGCAGTCTTTAGTATTTTGTTCTGCAGTTTATGACTTGCTTGAGCATTCTGTGGATAAAAGCCGGGGATCCAAACCCCAGCTGTATTTCTGCTTAAAGAAGCAAAGGGCTGCTGCCTGGCATTGCAGTGTGACACTTTGGTGTTTCAAAGAACTTCCTAATTTGCAGTCTGGAGAGGATCAAACCAGTGGCTGGTGGAAGTAAAGCGTGGCTCTGTCAGGCTGGTGCTCCCTCCCAGCCTCCAGGACGGGCAACCACCTCCCATCCCAGCACAGGTGGGCCAACAAACAGCCCTGCCTGGACCGAGCCACCTCTCACACCGAGGGCTCGGTGCCTCATTGATCCATTGCCTCAGCGATGCACAGCCAAGGACAGCCCGCTGTCAGCAGCCCCTGAGCAAGCCCAGCCATGCCGGTGCCACGGAGAGATGCTCTTCCCTCTGCCTTGTGCCACAGCAGACCTGGAGACAGCTCCAGCGTGGGGATGTGGACTTGGGATGCTTAGGGACACTTCCAGGGCTCATCCCTAGGTTAGTCCTTGTCTTGGGCTTACAGCTCTCCTTTTCTCTGGTCCATCTGCCTCACCCCTCAGGCTTTTCTCATCTGCTCTTCTGTTGTTCTAGTATTTTCTCTAATATTTAATCCCATACCAAATTCTTTCCCATCCTCTTAAAATTCTGCAATTCTCTTAATTTTTTCCTTATCTTGTCTGTGTAATTGAGAACCATCTTGAATGCCTTTGTGTTCAGTCTTCATACCTTGTGCTGCCACTATGTTTCGATCACTTATACATGAGCTCTTTGCATATTATTTCTGTGGAGACAAATCTTTGCATGTTTCCTAGAAAAAAAAGTCATCTTCCATTAGCCAGTGCTTTGTGGTGGATGAGAGGGGACGTCACAGCAGGAGCAGAGGCAGCAGTGGAGGGTCCCACCCTGCACTGTGTCTCAGAGTGATACTGATGTCTGAGACGAGCTGGGATTCCTTTCCAGCAATATCTTTGCTCTCCAATGGCCGTGAGTGAAAGACTTTGGCAGCTTCCATCAGCACGGCACTAAGTGAGGGCTGGCACACGATCCCTGCCACCCTCCCTCTGGCAGTGCAGCTGCCACTGCCCCTGGTGTCACCCACCAGGTCTCAGCACAATGGCAAGGGAGGGAAAAAGCCACTTCCCTCAGCACAGACACATTGCACCGAGAGCAGAGAAAATTGATCTCTGGCTGCTGAGCCTCTCTAGCACTTACATTGCTGAGATGAATAATCAAGCCTGGCCCCGGAGAAGGCAAAGACAGAAAGGAAATAAAAGCTTTCCCTGTCTGATGCTTTCTCTCTGGGGTTGGGGCCCTCCCTGGGGACCCCAGTGGTGGTTTTGGCAGAGGTACAGGGGCTGCTTTTGCTCTGGGGCCTGGTTCAGCAGCAGATCCACAACAATCCCACAAACTCCTGCTTTTCCTGCTCACCCGGCAGGTCTGAGGGAAAGGGAAAGAGGCTGTCAGGGCTCCCAGCTGAGCCACCAACGAGGGGGCTGCCACATGCACCACACTTGCCCAGGGATGTCACTTGAGCACAACTTCTCTCCTGTCCTTCGTGCAGCAGCCACGGTCTGGCTTTCTCTAGGTTGTGGCACCCACACAATTGCAGGGTTTGGAGCTTGGGGACAAGGATCAAAGTGCTGAAGTGCCACTCATGGGGCTGAGCAGGGAGAGAAGGCTCCTCACTTGCCCACAAGCCAAGGGTTGAGCTTTGCCCTCCACACAAGTGTGGGCCATTTACCCCAGCCCATCACCAGCAGCTCAAAATCTGGACCTAATACACTGTTGCCTCAGCAATTAACAGATTAAAAGAAAAATCCCCACTGAAAGGGGAGTCCAGAGGCTCCTCCTGGCTCCTGGCAGCACACCCTGAGCTGGCCCAGCTCCAGCTTCAGCTACTTGCAGTCCAGGGAACACACATTTCTGCAGGCAGCCCCCTCAGCCCCATCCTTGCCGAGCCGTCCCAGAGGCAGGGGTCAGACAGAGGGACGCTCCATCGTTTGGTGCCCTGTAGCAAACACAGCTTGGCGAGGCTGCAGGCGGGGAGATGCAGAGCAGGAGGAGGTAGCAGATCTCTCCCAGCTCCTGCTCTGCAGCCCTGTGCCAGGGCCGGCCAGGCTGGCTGGCGGTGGGCGTTCGTGACTCATGATCCCTGATCACCATCCGATGACACATTTACTGCCAGCAGGACGGGCCTCCTGCCAGCACAGCAGCCCTGGAGCCTCACAGGAGGGTGGCTGGGCTTTGCCAGCAGCTGTGCTGATGCAGATGGGCGGGGAGGTCACCAGCTGCAGCCCCGGGGTGCACAACCTGATGTAGCCCCTGGCTGGGTGGGGAATGGGGCCATACCAGGAGCTTCTGTCCCAATGTTCAGCGTGAGAGCACAGGGGCGGAGATGGGACCTGGCCAGGGCCAAGCATGGCAGGCCTTGGAGCCAGCCCAGCTCCCTCACCTCCCACAGCACCCTCCCTGCCTGTCCAGAGAGCTGGCTTCAGGCAGCGGGCCCACAGTGACAAATGCCTTTAAAACATTCTTTATTAAGTGAGAAATCTCACTGCGCTCCCTACGCCAAGCCCTAATACAGTGCAGACCTAAATACAGCACTAATGCAAAAGCTTAAAGGATTTCCCATAATTGAGCAAAGCTGGCAGAGGGGTGAGAGCCTGGCGGGGGGAACTGCAGCCCACCTCCCTCCTCAGCATGGGCTACCCTCAGTCTAAACCCCACGGGTCCAAATGTGGTCACAGCCCCCACCCTCGGACTGTTCAGCGTAGGAAATTAAAATCTTCCAAGGCCTCATCCTCCCCAGCTCAGACCCCAAGCTGCCCTCATTACCCTCAACAAAATCCCCTTGATTTATGCAATAGTACAAGTAGCATCATGATGTGTGACCTGTGCATCACCCGTCCTCCTGCTGCCAGCACTGCCTGTCCCAAACCTCGCCGAGGGTCACAGCGGGGCCAGGGCAGCAGGACTGGGCACATCCAAAGCACAGGGGATGCTCCGGGCAGGGGAGCTGCTGAGCCAGCACCTGCTGCTCCTGCACACCCCAACTTTATGGGGTGTGGGTGGCCACCAGCACCCTGCCCCCCAGAGAATGAAGGGTCTTACCTTTGCATTTCCTGTGCCTCGGCACAGCCCCACATGGCTCTGACAACAGTGGTGGGAATATCCTGTGTCTCTTTACTGCCATGGCTGAGTGTGCCTTCCCCACAAGGCTTTGATCTGGGCTTCTGTGGGGGAAAGCAAAACACAGTTTTCTTCAATAACAGTTTTCCAGAAGCTTTACAAAGCACAAGCAGCTTTGCTTCGGTGCAGCCACATGCAGCCCAAAACGCCCCCAGCGCCCCTTGATGTGATCACCAGGAGCTGCTCACCGATGGGAGCCCTGCCAGACACTCAGGTGCCTCTGTGCTGCAGGTGTGGGGGAAAACTGAGGGCCAGCAGGGCTGTGGGGCCACGGCCACAAAGGCCTCAGGGCCATGGGGAGCACAGGACATGCAGGAGTGCAGCAGAAGCAGTGCCAGGGTGATGGGCATTAGCACAGGAGGCACACGAGCACACGGCGGCTGCGGAGGCACGGAGGCAGCAGCTCCCTTGGGAAGGCTCTGATAACATTTAGGAGCAAATCTTTTACACGAACCACAGAGCAAAGCAGAAATACCACTGTGGAGCCCAGCTGCGGCTGTGAAGAGAGAAATGGTGCAGCAGCAGCACCATACCAGGACCCCCTGCCTGGCAGAGGGAATCTTCCCCAGGCAGGTGGTGAGGGGTCACAGAGCCATTCCCTCGGGGCTGGATGTGCTCTTTCAGATCCAGGGAAAGGGCAGTGGGAACAGTGGGGCAGATGTCAGGGCACATGTGTGTTAAACAGACTGGCAGAGCCACCCTGAAAAAGGCAAAATGAGGAGGGGAAGGGCAAAGCAAACATTTTCTAACTGAGCCAGGCCTTGCTGAGACCCCATCAGAGCTGCCTTGCTGGCTGGCTGCTCCTCCAAGCCCATCCCCACGGCCTTCAGGCTGTGGCTTTTTCTGTCTCGCTGTGCACAGACACCTCAGAGGTCTCCCAGCCCACTCACAGGGATCCTTTGTTGGCATGTGCTGCCATCACAGGGATGCAGGTCTCACCTGGGCTGGAGGAGGCACCCGAGTCCATGGTCTGCAGTAACAGCTCAGAGCACAAATGAGAGGGTACTTAAAACAAAGCTTGCCCTGCACTCTGACATGACCCCTGCTGGGGAGAGTTAATGGCTGCTTGTGTTGGAGAGCATATTTTAGATCCCCAACTCATTGGGGATTAGCCAAACATTTCTCCATTCTCTTATTTCTCATAATAAATAGAGCAAATTGATCTATTTATCTAGCACTGAGCCCAGAATGAATAAAAACTGGCTTTGGACCATCTGAATATGGAAAAAGTCTTGAAAAATTGAATTTTTCCCATGTTTCCCACTGAAGCTTCAACAGCCAAAGAGCTAAAAGAGATTTCTGTATTAAACTAGACTTTCCTGCACAAATAGGCCCCACTGAAAAAGTAGATGGGCCAGGTGCTGTAAGACTTCAAAGTGACACATGCTGTAAATACAGCATCATGAATAATTTTGCTCAGATTCTTTAACCCAACTCCATCTGTAAAGCAGTAGGCAACAGCTCCTCCTGTAACTTCTGCAAATGGGCTCCAGGTAAAATGCCACATCCCGGGCCCAAGGATGCTGTTTGGCCTTGAAACACAATTTGAAGTCGCTTGTTGATGCACTACCCTCGGTTTTCACTGCTAGTGTGGGACTCCCACCCCCAGCCTCTTCCATGGGGGGGCTTCTGAGCAGGGCTGGTGGCTCCAAGCAGCCAAGGCCCACCCCAGCCCACAGCTCCAAGGAATGCATCACTTGAAAGCCCATCTCCATCCTGCAGGGAAAGAAAGCCAGACCAAAGCTAGCAACACAAATTATGAGTAACCATTCAGGAAGGATCTCATACTTCCACCTCAACTGCCTAGAAAAGTTTGTTCCACTTTTTTTTTTTTTTTTTTTTTTTATTTTTAAAAACNNNTTTTTTTTAATCTTAGAAACAATTCAGACATTTAACTGTGCCATCAGATGAGGCAGGAGTCATTTATAGAAGAAAACTCTAAGTGACCTTGACACACAAATAGAGTCAATTAACCTGCAAGAAGTCAGGGGAACAGGCTGATGAAAAAGCAGCAGTTACATAATTTGTCCTGGGCTCGGTCTGTCTGTTCTCAAAGTCAGCAGCTTGTCTTACTGGGCACGAGGAGCAGTGTCTGCCCAGCCTCCTCTGGCAGTGCCTGCTCATCACCACTCCTGCCCCGAGCTGCTCTACTGCACCTACACGCCCCGAAACATTCCCAAAGTCCTTATCCCTCCCCAAGTCCCAAGAGTCAGACTTGAACTCCTTTGAGAGACCAGCCAAGGATCCTTCCCCTGCTGTGAGGAGATTCCCTCGTGCTGGCATCAAACTCCTCTGGCTGCACCATCCAGGCTCACCCGTCACACCAGGGTCCTGTCACAGCCACCTGGGTGCCAACACTCGCACACCCAGGGGCAGACACTCACACCCAAGGGCAGATAATCACACCCAGGGGCAGTTATTCACATCCAACAGCAATTACTCACACCTAGGGGCAGTTACTCACACCCAGGGGCAGTTACTCACATCCGAGGCTCCCGGCGCTGTCCTCTGCTGCCCACGAGCTGAGTGACGCTGTGGCCCGGGCCAGCCACGTGCCCTGGCTCGGTGCCTCCAGCTTAAAGCCCCGACGGAGCAAGTGGTGACCGCAGGCCAGCTGGAGGGCGAGAGCCCCTCTGACGCCACGCTATTGCTTAGAAGGTGGGGACCAAGGTGGCCTCACTGTTGAGCAGTTTTCTTATACAACGTTACAGAAAGGACAAACAAGCTCGCCCAGAAGCAATTTTCTCTGGCAGCAGCCTGGACCCAGCTGAGCCAGGGTGGCTCCAGAGCATGGTGAGAGGCAGCCCGGGATGAGCTGGGCACTTGGAAGAGCTGGGGAATCCAGGCTGCTGCCAAAGGGGAGCTCACTGCTGCAATTATTGCACTAGGCCATTCAGAACGGTATCTGACACGAACGCTGAAAGAGAAAAATTAATACGCACGCCACTGTTCTACAAAAGCTGCAGGCCTTTGAATGGGGGTTGATTCATTCTTCATGGTTATCTTCAAATGCACAGCTCTGAGCTCCTGGCTAATTCACATCACAGACAGGGTCAGAAAGGAAGCATGGAAAAATACAAGCCAAGCAGACCACATCACATGTGTCTCCGAAAGTCTAAGGCACGAGAGAAACCAAAAGGCAGCATCTGGAAAGTTTTACTTTTTATTTTTCTAAAATACAAATGTCTGTCTTGTGTTAGTAACTTTAATATGATAGGCCGAATGCATCCAGTAAAAAGGAGGCACTGGCTACAGAATTCAAAATACTGAAGATATTTTCTGGAAAGAAATTTATTCTGTTGATCTACACTTCAGATATAACATTGATTCAAATTCATTAGTTATTATTTTTACATCAGAATCTTTGAAGTTTGGGACTAATAAACTGGAACTTGAAAAGTTTTTAAAGTAAACTCCTATTAATGTGTAGATATGGATCCATAAAAAACATAACCAAGAATTTTATACACTTTATTAAAAGATCAAAAAATAAACAATAACAATATAGAAGTAACATACTAAAATGAGTAGCATTATGCACATTTCTAAAGCACGTACAAGCACTACAGCAATATAATGTGGCAAAAAGAAACATAAATTCAAAGCGTACACCCTGTTGGTAGCAGTTGAGGGAATGAACTATCCTGTTATGGAACTGAAATACTGCATTAACCTACGCCTGTCTGGATCCAATGATGTTTCAATTTCTTACAATTCCACAGGGCTAAGTGTAATCATTTGTATATATTTTCTAAACTATTCCATTAAATTGATATCTAATGTTTCCCTTACTTTGTTTTACTAGAAATGCCTATGAAAAGAAGAATGTGCTTCAAAGATCTACTTTACACAGTACAGTATAAATGTTTTTATATATTTAAATTAAAAATTGACAATTTAGGAGAACATTCTCTCTTTGATTTTAGTGATTGCCTAAAATACAATTCTCTATTTATAAAAAAAAATAGTGATCTGTTGTCAGGTGATGTAATAAAGGGTGAGGAGTCGGTTCATTTTCATGATCTTAAAAAAAAAAAAAATTAAAACAAAGCTAATTGGAAAGAAAAAAAAAATCCCATAATCCAATCTAAGAATGGTCTTATCATCCCCTCATCTGCTAGGATACAAAAGCCATGGCAACAAAATCATTTGGCTTCCACCACTATCAAATAGCATCTGTGTACAGTAATAAAGAACTGGAACCTTGTAATTCGGTGTCAGGTAATTCTCTCTGTTGTGTGTTTGGAAAAATAACTTCATTCTATTTAACAGTTGTGTTATTTTGCATGTTTAAATATCTCCTTTGAGAGGCATATAGAGTTATTTTTGATGATAGAGGATGTCAGTAAAGATCACTAGCAAAGATTTTCATGATCATGCTCATACCCCGACAAAGTTTGACCAGCTATGATTCATTTCACATAGTGCAAAATATTTTTCTCTTGTAATCCTAGAAATGAGAAAGAGCTTGATTATAGAAACTGATTATGGCAAAGGGAAGCCTTAATCGTGTGGTGGCTTGGACTAGCTGATTATTTCATATTAAAATCTAGGTTATTATATAACACCACGGAGAGAAGCGGGATCTGATTTTTCCTGATTTTAAAGACCCCGGGGCCGCTCAGATTCATCAGACCACCACTTGCAGAGCCCGTGGTGCAGAGTGGGCTGGCTGGGCACACGCTGGCACTGCCAGGAGTCGGGAATGCTGGCCAAGGAACGGCTCTTGGGCTTGGCAGCAACAGCTCAGCCCCCCAGCCTGGGGCATCCCGCAAAGGGCCACAGGGACATCGGATGCCACCTCCCACCACTTCTGCTCTGGGGGACTTGACACACTGCTCAAGTCGGGAGCAGACTCATGGCAAAACCAACTACTTTTCTGAAGCAAAACTGGGGCTTGGGTTTTGGAAAAAAAAATTAAAAATCCAGCAAAAAAACGAAACTTGTTCCAATCAAAAATAAATGGGTCAACACAGGCGCTTCAGCTGCTCCAAAATCCCCCAGCACTGCAGAGTCCCAGCAGTACCAACACAAACAGGAATAAGAGGCTGCTCACTGAGGGGCCACAGCTTTGCTCCCTTTTGGTGGCAATTCAAAGGGGCTTGTTAGTCCCAGCCCGGAGCACCCAGCTGGCCACACTGCCCCACCAGCCTCCACCTCCCTGCCCCAGCAGCACCTGCAGCACGACCAGACCTCTCAAAGAAACACCACGGCTGTCCCACAGCAGAAAGAACTGGTCCCAGGCAATCCCAACCCATCCCTGTCCATCTGCGGCTCACCAGCTCCTTCCATTTCATTACCTTGCCCCAAAAGGTTAAAAAAAAAAAAAAAAAAAATTAAAAAATCAAGAAGTTGTGACCTTTCAAATTCGCTCTGGGATTTAGAACACTCGCCACAACGACAGTCACCTCCCACAGTCTAAACACTTCCAGACAGAAATAGGATTAGGTGCTAGGAAAAATGTGTGTGTGCTGCCATGGACCTACCAGTCCTAATAGGATTCACCGAGAACACAACCTACCAGAAACATGACCTGGGGTGCGTTTGAAAATGTAGGCTGATTAAAAAAAGTAATTGGAATCTTTGCTAGTGACCTTACTAATTAATTCCACACCGTTTCCCATTCTCTGTGCTGCAGGTTGGAGCTGACCTGTTATCAGTCTGCTGTATAATAAGCTATGGCAAACTACAAAGCTTTTACAACAGCAAAGCAACATCATGCTTTCAGATAAGTTTTATAGCAAAAAACTCCTCCTTTTCAAAGCCTTAGTAATACCTATCTCTTTTACAAACTTTTCCTGTATTATTACAGACTTTTTATATTCAAAATAAGTTCCAAGGATTTCTTTCGTGGACTATGTACATAAGTGCAAAAAAGGTGTGTCTCACACATTCGTACACTAACTGAATCAGTTTAACTGCAGCATATTTGTATCTTCAACACTGTTATGGGGTCATTCCACAATATTTTTTTTTTCTTATGTACAGTTTTTGCTAATATAAATTAGTATTAAAATAGTTATATGCTTAATTATTTAGCCCTGATCGTAACGTAATTGTGTGAGTGTTCAATTTCTGGAGAAAAGAAAATTGCAGGCAAAGCTACAGTACTGCAACTGATTAACTCTGAATTCCCACCGTGTGAATGGATGTGAAATGAAAGCAAGACCGGTCACTAACGCTGTAAATACAGGCTGCTGTGTTTCCGAAGTGAAAATACTGTGGAATAACCCTTGCCACACAACAATTTCTACAAGCTATAAAACCTGACTCTAAATCCATGTGTTGTAAACTTCTTGACTGAAAAAGTGACCTTAAAGACACAAATTCAGCGTTCACATGGGACTTTGGGATTTTAAAAATATTCAATCATATCTTTATCTGACAGTATCGAACTGTACCTTTAACAAGCTCATACTGTTACACATCACTTTTAATTTACATGTGAAAATTTCACAAATAATGTATACAAAGGTAGCCATGTTGTAGTTTTGTTGCCATAGCAACAACAACTTAATATAATTAGTTAACAATGAATCTATCATTGTAGGAGTTACATACAAAGTTAATTTTGTTCTTAAACTGTAAACTATACAAACTAGTTATGGACTGTATTCTATACCTTACCATGCTTCAGTGTTGGTTTAGAATATAACTAAATGGGCTGAATACATGTATTAAAAATTTTAAACTTTCTCTAACTCTCCTTCAAAATTAAATTCATTAGTTACTAAAGATATCAAAAAAAGCAATAATGAAAACCTTAAAAACTAATGGCAGAGAAATGAAAATATATGACATGAATTAATGCGTTGTAGCCTAGTAACAATGAGTTGTAGCTCTATTTACATTTGGATTAGGCTATCAACTTTTTTTTTTCTTTTTTTTTTTTTAAAGTTATTACAGTCTTTAACATACAGTATATACTCTAAGGCCTTCAACAGGCACATGGTAAAATCAGGTCAATATCAAACTAAATCCATTCAACAGGAATGGGAAATTAGATTTTCCTCATAAATTTCACCTTTATCAATTCTCATGTCTGTGAAATGTACAAGGGATAAACAGAACGGAGGACTCCAGTTTCTCGATCGCTGTGTACCCGCCGTGTGTGTGTGTGTGTGTGTGAGTGTGTGTGTGTTTGTGTCCTAGAGCTGTTCCTACCGTGCCCGGGGCCGTGTCCGGCACGCGCGCGTCCCGCTCGGCCACCCGTGTCCCNAAAAAAAAACAACCCAAAAAAAAAACCCAACAAACCATCAGCTAAAAATTTCCAACTAAAAAACGCGGCTGATTGTGAAATCGTGTTCCGAATTACTAAAAACACTGTATTTAACAAAAATAATCTTAATAGTTTTATGAATCCATTTTATTTTAAATCCCTCTTTTATTGTCTGCTTATGTTACAGTTTAGTAGTAGTATTTTTTATTGAAACTACTAACAACCTTTTTTTCGTGAAAATGATCAATCTCAGCTTTCATTTTCCCTCTGCATGACCCGTTTTATCCAAGTTTCAGCATTTCTTGCATATTGTTTGCATAAGGCTGAGAGAAATGGACAAAGAGAAATAACTTTGGATAAATAAAAAATATAGGTTCATGGAAAGTGGGAAGCTTATAAAAATGTCACTAAAATTATATCGATTTAAACAAACTTACATACATCTCTTGTCAAATAAAGGATGATATTCATGCTTTTATGACATTTGTTTAGAGTCACTAACTAGCTCGGTGACTTTGTAATAGTCTATTTAGGAAATTTATAGTCTGGCGACTGGTTTTTTTTTCTTTTCTTTCTTGAACAAAGAAAATTAGAGCAAGTCATTGCACAACTAGTTTAAATAGTGCTACCTCAAAATGGCATTTTTGCCGAGATTGTTTTGAATTTGGTGAAGTTTAGTGCTTCAAGCTTTTCTTTCCTTAAACTCATTTACAAATTAACTCTAAATTTGCCAGCAATATAAAAACTGTTGTGGCACCTAATATAACTACCCTGAACATCCCTCATTGGACCTCTTTAATAAAAAATAATCCTTAAACGCCTTTTTTTTTTTCAGTGCTTTAAATGTGACATGAAAACAGCTGTATTCTAGGTTTACATTCTATGCACATCTATGCCAGATGTTTAAGTCGATAAATAAAATAGGAGGTTACATCAAAGTTTCAAGATATACAAAAATCCATTTAGCACTGAAAAAATTTCAACCTCCTTGAACTCATAAAGCCATACAAGCTTGAATGCATCCTTTCTGGCTTAAGAAGATCAGCTCTGTTCTTTGTTGAGGCACTGGCACAGGTTGTGCAAAACCCATTTTTGATACACAAATAATTTCAAACAGGAAGTACTCAAATCCACTTTTTCCACTAACAATGTTATGGTTTCGGGAAACAGAAACACAGTGGTGAAAAGAAAGGGATGCGGTCGCCAACAGAAATGAGAGTCGCTGATTTCAGGCCACCCCGCCGCTTGTGAGCACAGATGGCTGGGGAACATCCATGGGCACAAGCAACTCTAAAAACTCAGGGTCCATAAAGGAGGTCTTGGGGAGGGGGGATGTTTTTTTCCCCCTTTCTTATCAGGGTTTGGTTCAAAATCTGCTGAATTGAACGAAAAGATTCCTCGAGGCCTTCTTGAGCTGGGCTCCTCCCAGGTTTGTGCTGTGAGTCTCCACGGGCACACGGTCAGAGCCTGCCCTGGGGCGCACAGGCTGCACCCTAGGTGTGCCTCCATCACTCATGGCCCGTGGAGATGCACATCTAGCAAACTGTCTGTGCTCATACTGCAGGAGAGGGGGCAAGGAAAACCTAACCAAGGCCAAGGAAATGGGGAAAGAGAAGAAAATCTGGTTGTCTGAATTTGGCACTCTACAGGACCACTCTGAGCTCGGGGTGGTCGCCCCTCCAGACACCGTGAGCTAGCCTCTTGCTTGATTCTCTTTCTCCTTGTACGGAGTTCGTGGATTTACAGCAGCAAATCCATCTCCTCCATAATGCCAATGATACTGTAGAGATATGACAGGGGTGAATTTGGCGGTATCCTCAACCCAAACGCATTTCTGCAGCCAGATTGTTCAGCAACGCAGCATAACGACAGGCGGGGCTGTCCAGGGTGCACGGGCTGAAATGGTTTCATTCGTGCGTATGAAAAGGAGGTATTGAGAACTAGCCCTTGTTGTGCAGCAAACATTGCTCTTGATCAAGTAGAAGGTGCCAAAATAAATCCACTGACCGACAGGAACTCCATTAAGACGAATGTTTATCTACAGCAGAAAGCTTATGCTGAGCTTTTTGCTGCTTTTGTTACTGCTGTGTTTGCTTTAAAGGGCCAAAGATCAAGGGGGGAGGGGGGGGAAAATCACCCACTTATGGAAAATAGTGATTAAATAAACTCGGCATGCTGACAAAATTTCTACGAGAGACATAAAAGATTTCAGGCCAAAATGTTTCAGCATGCTTGGTGGAGACAAGCCCCAGGGCTCGGTGCTACCCAGCCGGGGCTGAGCCACGGCCCTGGGCCCTCCCCAGCCAGTAGCTGGCACCTGCTCCTCTCCAATGCAATGAGCTTTTGCCCAACTGAAGGTGTCTCACTCCACCACCATTTTTGTTGTTGTTTGTTTTGACTGCACTATGAGAACAGCGAGAGAGATTGTGCGCCGTTTGCAGCTGAGAATGCACTTCAATGGACAACAGAGCTGCAGAAATCCCTTGATGCTTACTCCTGTCTGAGCAAATTGTTCCTGTCCCCTTACTGAGCCTGGGCTTTTGTGGGTTTGGTTTGTTGTTTTGTTGGTTTTTTTTGTTTTTTTTTCTCCAAAAGTTTCCAGAATCAGCTCATTGTATTGAAAGAAGAACCCTGAACTGGACTAAAATGATAGCTGTCCTTTCACATCACTTGTACTAAAAATTTGGAGACTATCTGAAGGCAAGTTTTAAATGATAAAAGGAGCATTTAACATAAGCAACTTTAGCTGACATTAACAGCAAAATCCAGCAAAGGGCAGAACATTCTGTGTCGTGTTTTTCAAGCACATAATTCCTGTTTCCCACAATAACATTTTTAGTAAAAAACAAACAAAACCCCATAAAACCTACAGTATATGAAAACTTAAGACATAACAATAATGAAAAAATGGTATTGAGTATACTTGATAATGATGTACACTTTAAAACAAATCAATAGACTATGATGTAAACAAAACAGTAAGATAACACTTTAAAAACAAGACAAACATTTATCCATCGATAGTATACAGTAAACCAACAGTCCGCTGTGCAGATGCACTTATCATGATGGTAGTCATAAAATGATTAAGTGTGTTAAAGTAATGTGTTATAAAAGTCTATTATAATTTCCTACTTGTATATCTCATATAACAGAGCGCTGTTTGTTAATTGTTTCTATAGTGCTTTTTTTTTTTTTTTCTTTTTTTTTCTTGACATTCCCATTGATCAGTTTTTGGTTAACATGTAGGCTGCAACAGGCTTACTGTAGAGGTGGTAGAGAATGATAGAGGGAAGAGGGGAATATATACAGAAAGGCCATGCGCAGCTTCCCACCAAGAAGTCCTGGTGCTCCATAATTTTACTGTTCAGAATTTCAACATGGTCTGCTGCAGGGGAAAGAAAAAAAAAAACAACAACAAAGAAATAGTGAGACGTTATTACACCTGTATTTTAAAAGTTTTTCTAATACATTTAAGTCCTCAATGTGTTGCCCAAGAGGTTGTCATTAGTGCAACTGTCTGTTGCAGACAGACGTTTTATTCCATTAATTTTCTGATGTAGGGAGAAATTGCCAATAAGACACTTGGCATCCTCTTAAATCTGCACTTACGACTGACTCTCTCTTTCCTGTGCACTTCACACACAATGACAGGACAAATAGTGAAAAAGGGAGGTGAACAAATAATAGCCTTGATTTTTGGAAGGGATGCCAAGTAGAGAGTGGCTAAGGAGAGGGCCAAAGGAACCCCTGATCTGTGTTAGCTCCCGTTTCCTTCAGACAGTCAATTAAATCTGATCCTAAGGAGTCACAAGCCAAAGGTAAACCGAGCCCTGAGATAAAACACAGACACAGAAACCCTGTGCTCAGGGGATCTTCTTCTGGGAGCAAATTGCCTCTTTGTGAGCTACTCATGAAAATCCTCCACTGAAGGACCCAACAACTTATCTCCTGCAGAGCTAGACCAACCTGGCTACCAGGACTACTTCAGCCATGAAGGAAAACAAAAAACATCTGTCAGAGCAGCGAGTGTTTCAGTTACCAAAGTCCCACTCAGGGCAAGTCTCCTGAAAAAATGCTGAAAACAATCTCAAAGACTTCAAGATGAAGCTTTTCCAATAAAATTATCTCCTTATTGGGAAGAACAGGTTGGTTTACACACGTTATGGAAATGGGTTAACGTGTCAGGTGTCATGTTTGCCTGTCATTTGGAACAGCTGTACAGTCTAAGAACAAACAAAGAACTAATGTGGGTAAGCTTGGTGTCACCCCTCATGAACAGGGTCCACAGTTAGCGGGTCATGTATACATGTGGTATTTAATTAAGGTCAGCAGAGATAAGGGCCACCAGTGAGAAAGGAGCTTCTGTTGATAGCTAATAGATATGATTACAGAATTGCTTGCCAAATTAATTTCCAGTATTTAAGGACTTGCCTGTAATATGTGACCTAAGGAAGAAATGAGTTGCATATCTGCATATACTAAATGGCTGCTTTGAGAAAATCTGGTGACCTCCTGTTGAATTGGCTGAACTGCTCTTTACTCTCTTGGGGAAGAAAAACACAGTCAAGAGCTGAAACTACCCAGAGATTTTAGCTCACAACATCAGCTAAAGCTCACAAAGAAAAGCAATGGAAAAATGACACTGCTGCTATGGCTGTGAAACAGTACTCTGTAGGTCCAAGGAGAAACTGCTTCATCATTCCCCTCAGAGGAAACCATCACCTTAGGGAAGCCCAGGGTCTGCAGGTGGGGTGAAGACGATGTTGCCTATGATATTCATTCTGGTCTCCAACCCACCATGAAACCAGGCCCTCTCTGCAGTGACCTGCAGAGTTCTGCCCAGACCAAGCCAGCCTTGCAGATGCACAGCAGCTGCTGCTGACCCAATCCTGCTTATTCCAGGAAAGGAAATATGTCACTAACAGCAAAAGAGAAGTTACACCTTTTCAGCTGACTCATTACCAAGAGCAGTCTTTGCCATCAACACTGCAAATCCCTGAGGCATCTGCAGGCAGCTGGGAGCCGTGCAGAGCAAGAACAACCTGCAAACAGAGCCATGGGGCCGGGGGATGCACAGGGAGGCTGCCAACACCACAACACAGGTACTTGAGACACGGGAAATTCGTTATAAACCACGGGGCTGGTCCGTGCCTGTGCTGCAGCTGCTGAATTCCTGTTGAGTTGGCAGAGCATGAAGCCAGTGGGATCCCATGGGCTCTGTCCCTCTGCCCGAGCCAGCCCCGTGTTTAGAGGATGCAGTGCCCATGTACAAATCAATTCACTATAAAGAGAAATACCAAAAAGGAACTTACTGTTCTATCGGGAACTTCTACATCTGTGAAACAAACATGCTGCTACTCAGTTCATCTACTGATAACTGGGATATCTACAGCAAAAAAAAAAAAAAACAAACAAAGAACACTACACATTAAAACATTGCCTTGAGATCGGGCTGTTCATTCTGTCTTCAGTATCAGGTTAATATGCACATCAGTGTCTTATAAAAAACAGGATCCACTCCCAAGTCTTTATTTTGCTACACATCAAGTACAGTGTAGCTGCACCACTACTGATGCTGTGTGGAGTACCTGGTGACTGTACTGGGATTTTGACTCCATAGACTGACTACAAGTAAAACAGAAATGCCCTGAAACTATCTGGCTGAAACAGGACTCACACAGCCACAGAGCAACGCTGCACAGGAATTTCTACTTTCCTCTCATGACCAATACAAGTCTGAGTAAGACCTGCCCTACCTAAAAATAACAACAAAGCACAGAAAAAGACTGGCAATCCCTACTGCGAGCAGTAAAACACTGCCTAGGACTTATGCAGGCGAAACTCCTACTGAAATCCTCATCACCTCACACCAGCAAAAGACTAGAGGATGCCCCCAGAGATATTACTGTCATTCAGCATGGCTAACAGCCTCCTACTGAGCAAAGTGACGCCCCGATTTCTTTGCAATAGCTCTAAACCTGAGAGCATGACAAATAAAAATGCTAAAATTAGTCCCGGGGGGGGAAAAATTTTTGAAAAAGTGTTTGAAATGTCTCTGGTCTAACTGGGAGAAGTTGTGTCACACCAAATTATCAGGAAGCATCACTAGGACAGGTTGTGCATATACAGTTCAGGACTGGTGCAGAAGCAGCCATCACACTCAGTATCTTCAGAGGAAAGTTTTGGAGAGAATTATGGCTTGGCAGACATGCATGGAATCCTGTACACTTATGGCAGTGCTACAATGGCACGTACTGCACATCCAGAGTCCTTTCTGTAGGGATGGGTGACATGCTATTGGCATTAAAAAAAACTTTGCACTTCACGGCCTCACCCCCGATTTTTGGGTTTTGGTTGTTTGGGGATGTTTTGGTAGTTTTTAGAGTCCGATTTTGTGGTGGGGGGAGTCCACTTTGTGTTTCCACTTCCACTTTCCAGCCCAGAGAGAACATGCCAAAATACCACAGGGAAGGATGCTCGGGGGTGGTATTTCTGCTTGAGACTGAAAGCAGAAGTGCCGCAGGTCTTGCGTTGACTGTACGCTCGGCAGATTCAGAGCCCGTGTTCCGAGGACCCGGGGGGGGGGAGGGAAGGAGGTGTGTTTGCGGAGGAGAGCCTGCGCCCCTGCCAATCGCCCATCCCTACGCTCCGGCCGGGCTTGTGCCCGTCCCGGCAGGAGCGGCCCCTCTCGGACCCCCGGCCACGCACGCACACACGCACTCGCTGCCTCGGCGCGGGACGGCGCTCGACCCCGCTCGGGATCCAGCCCTCGCCCGGTCCTCAAGATCTGAACACGTGAAAGAAAGCCATTGAAAGGGCCAAACCTGATTGGCGGTAGCTGTTGCAGCGAAGGGGACGCTGGTGGCAGGAGTTGTTGCTGCAGACACAGTGGTGGGCGTAGCACCGTGCATCATGGGCACTTTCGGAAGGGAACCATGGAAGCGACATACAGGAGGGTGGAGCGTATATATATTTTGTTTGGTTGGTTGGTTTTATGTAACCATGGCAACATGTGGTGGATTTGGGGGCGTGGCAGGAATCACAGCAACAAGCCATGTGACATCGTCATGAAGGACACATCGGGGCGCAGCATGCAATCACAGTGCAAAGCAAGACAGCGTTGGGAAAAAAAATAAACAAGAGAGAAGGGGAAAAGCCAATTACAATTATAATTAAGGAAAAAACCAAAACATTCTCAACACTTAGTACATTTATAAGCAGAACAATGATGTATTAGACTCCGAGGGCCAAATTTCCAAAGGGGGGAGAGGATGGGTGTGCTAGCAAAAGCCCACGTCAGCTCGCACCCGTGGGGAGTTAGACACAGCCAGTGCACGTTCCTTTGGGTGGGGACATTTTGGCAAGCGCACCCTCCCGCCCGCCTGGGAAAGCTTGTCCCCTTCCCTCCCCACCCCGTCCCCGCCAGCAACCAGAGGTACATGATGCACTTTGCAGCGGCTGCCGCAGCCCTTTCACCAGGTTTTCTTGCCTCTCTCTAGCGGGGACAATGTTTCGGCACGGGACAGAGCTGGAGGCACGGCAAACGAGCGGCTGGCAGACTGAGCTCACTCCGCACAAATTCAGCATGCTTCCTCTCCACCCTAAATTCTACAGGATCCGGCAAAACACCCCTCTTGCAGGGTGTGGGGTGGGGGGATGGAGAGGGGAAGGGACAGAGAGGGGGAAAAATACACAAATGCATCTGAACAGCTACAACGCAGGGAGAGCATCCATAAGGACAACACGGCAGCAGGGAGCTTGGCAGCCTCCTGAAGCTGCGCGTCCCGCGGAGCGCGGCGCTGGAAGGGATGCTCTGGTGCACACACGGGCATCCCCCAAACCCGGGAGGGGGGTGGTTTGTGGGGTCGAGGAGCCCACAGGAAGGCCCGGCCATCCCCACAAACATGCGGTGGGGAAGCAGACTTGCCCTTCCCCTCCACCCCAGCAGGCACGGCCAGCCCCAGCAGGGAAGGAGCGTGTGCCTGCGGCTGGGCACGCTCCGGCCGCGAGACGCTGGAACGTGTGGGCTGGGGTTTCCTACAGGCAGAGGTGTATTTGAGGGACTCGGCTCCCCATCGTGCAAGCAGTGTGTCCTCCCTGTACTACGGGGCTAGGCGGGCTCAAGAGCAGAGTGTTTAGCCATTCGTGCCAGTTTTCAGACCTGCTCTTGGAAAGCCTTGCACCCCTCCCCAGGGCTCCTGCCTCTCTCCCTCTGGCTAAAGCAGGCACACACCTGGATCCTGGTAGTCTTGCATAACCTTGGCTAGAGGATGAAAGCTCGGCTTTCACCCACCCTGCTGTGCCCAGCAGCTGTAGACAGAGGGGAAGGTCCTCCTCAAAGGCCTGCAGAGGTTTCATCAAGACCCAGATGCTGAGCCTGAACAGAGTGGATCCCTGCAGCACTGATGAGCACGTACTCACTGCCTCCCCACGTGCACCTGCAGTGGTACCTCCCTATGATCTCCTGTAGCAGCACACCTCACAGCTGCCCTACAGAGATGACTCTGCAGCCAGTCCACGGTCCAAACCCTGCTTCTCTCACTGTACAAGCAGCACCCTGCTCTGGCAGAGGGGCTGAGCCCAGATGTGCTCCTCCTTAGCACCTTTGTTAAACCTGTCTCCTCAAAAGTCCTCAGAAGGACAACTAAAAATCCAAACTTAAGTCTGCCTGTTGCTTGATACACAAACAAACCAAAAATAAGCCAACAGGATCCTCCCACTTCTATTTCCTTGTGTCAGATGACTTAAATGGATTGTAAAGATATTTAAGTGACAGATTCTTGTTTCTGAAGCGGAACTAAATAGGGGTGGGAACACATCACCTTGGATTCTCTTATTGTAAGTCACATGAAACACTGCACTGCACAGAAATTAAAAGGGATACAACCATTTAAGCCTCAAAGAAGACAGTGGATAGACAGTCACACCACTCAGCCACCCAGGTTCTCACTGATGCATACTAGCAGTCTCTTTCAGATTAGGTAAAGTTGAGAAGTTTGTGTAGAAAAACCTACCAACGCTTGCAGTGGGTGTCATGCACAGAACTGACCCTGCACACCATGCATTGAAGCGTGGAAAGATGAACAAAAGGGATATTTCATTAGTGAAGCTTCAGTGTTAGATATCACTTTAACTAAAAAGCAGGTATTCTCTTTGCAGCATTCAGTATTTAAGCACATGCAACCAGATTCTGCATATTGGTACATCAATAGATTAAACTCAGTTTTAAGAGATCATAGCAAACCAAATTAATTCTTTAATTCTTGGGTAGTAGAGAATAAACTCCTCCCCACCTTGGCATTAAATATTATGATTGATCCCAGAAATCAGGGCTGTTTGGGACTTTTTGGGTATTGGGCACGCTGATCTTCTTTCTGATTGTGTCAACAGAAAACAAACTGCCCTTACAAGAATGTCACACTCATGTTAAAATTGACTTTCCAAAAGCAATTTACTCCCACAAGTAGGGACTGTAATTAAAAGTCTCTAGTTTAAGCTGAAAGAGGCATTTATTTTTTCTGGACTTGAAAAAATTGCAATGGTGATGCCATTTTCAAGAGACAGCCTGACTCCCCCCTGCCATGGCAACCCACGATGCTGATCTCTCAACAACTGAACAGGAGATACTAAGAAAAGCAACAGCTCCCTTCCCCTCCCCACAGCAGAGCTGCGACGTGCCACCTCTCTGCTCTGCCTTCCCGAGCGCTGCCAAGGCCGAGCCCAGATCTGGCGTCTGATGTGTAACGTAAATTCATCACAGATCCCTCCTCTGACTGGAAATTTGCTGCTCTGCCCAGCATTAATGTCTTCAGACGAGAGCAGGTGCCAGTAAGCAGCCCTGTTATGCATCAGCCCTGCACGTAATTTCATTGCCATGAGAACGGCACCGCAGCCCAGCGAGTGCTGGGTTCAGCTGATTTGTGGTGCTCCGGCAGAAATGCGTGTCCTTGTGTCAACTTTGGCACCTGCGACCTTGAGGAAGAGGAGCGTGTAGCCAGCTGGGGGACTTGGCATTCCCCAAGGTGTCCCGTGCTTCCTGAAGAAGTATTTCACTTGGCATCTGTCAGAGCTATGGTAAGGTCAGCTCAGCTCAGCCCAGCCCCTCCAACGCTTCGCAGAGCACAAGGTAAGAGGCTACTACTCCACCTCTCTGCGTGAGCATCCGCTTCCCTGGAAGAACATCTTGGTAGCTGCTGAGTTCTGAGTGTTTCCAAAGGCTGTCATAACAGAAAGGTCACACGAGCAGAGGGTTGAGGTCCCCCCGCTCCCTGGACCCCCACTCCACCTGAGAAAGTTTGCTCTCAGGACAGGATTGTCTCTAAAGCTTCTCCCCTGACCCCAAAGAGCGCCAAGGTGCAGGTGCACTGTGTGCTCACCTCCAGGGGTCAGCCCAGAGAAACACTCTGTATTTTTGTAAATATCATCTGATGAGTAAATACAACATTAAACATTAAAACCACCAGGCATTAATTTTCCTATGATGCTCTGAATTATAATAATGATACTAGAACATGAGCTATCAACTCTGGAATATTCCTAATTCAGCCACTTAAAATACTTTCCACTCCAAGCAGGTTTTGTTTTTCATTTGGCTGCAGTTAATTGGCCAGTCAGAAGTCACTCACATCTGCCACATTAATATTTCCAGTCCTATAAGAATTATTGAACTGCATCTTTCAATTTAACCCTGAGACCTTAAAGGTACAATAAAAGCTGGGAGTTAAATTGCTTTTAAAAAGCTTAGGGTATTGTACTGGTCAAAAGACAAGGAAGAGGGAAATATATGCCTTTAAAGAGGATTATATAATTTGTATTTACTAAAGACTAACCATTCCCTCTATAAACATCACAGCTGCTGCAATATGTAGGTCAGTGAGATACAAGCTCAGGGAGGTGCCCACAGCCTCAAGAGAGCAGGCATAGAGGGCTATAAGACATTTTAACATGAGTCCAAAAGAGCGCTACGCGAGAGTCAAAGAATTAATTTGGGATTAACCAGTTGAACCATAAGGAGGAAAAACAGAAAGTAGGAATTCAAGAAACATGCAGACTTTTCTTAGTTTGACTGCTTTAAAAAACCCCCAAACCACACAAAAAGGGCTAAGAAGGATCTTTACATGTGAAAAGCTCTAAATTGTACTAGGTGAAGGGAAAAAAAGTCAAACAACAGATGTTAATTTTTTTATCCATTTTTAACACGAAATTACACACCAATACTCTTTTGCTAAGGACTCTTACAAAACTGCTCATTAGCTGAACACCGAGATCATAAAATAAACAACCATGATAGTGGGAAAGCAAGGAGACACTTACCTGTAGGGATGAATGTAGGCTGTTGCAACTGCATGTTGGCTAGAGCCTGTTGGTAGTGGAAAACGCTTGGGTTAAAGACTGTGGTGGCACCATTGTTTTTTTCAAGTGCTGGCCTCTTTGGTAAAGGTTGAAGTGCACCAGGCGGCAGGGCCTGTGGATAAGGGAGTCATTAAAGACAAGTGGAGTAAATAAAGGGGCCCAGGTATAGGTCAAGCATGCAATAAATAATAAGGGGGGGGTGGGTCTTGGCTGCAAATCACCTGCAACTCTATCAACTTAGCGAGACAGGAAAGAGAAGAGCAGCTAAGTCACAGTACGAGTAGTGGGTGAAACAACAGCTTCACTAGGTAAGCAGTTAAGCAGTTAATAAATGCACCAGGAGGAGGGGCAGAGTCCAGAAAGAGCAGGGATGCTAAGGACCTTTTCAGCAGGACAGACTTGGGTACAGAGGGAGAAAAAAGCTTTGGAAAAAGGAAGGGGAGAGGTGATCACCTGAACGAGATGCTACGAAGAGCAGTTGCAGGCAACAAGCATTAAAAACCCCAAAACAAACAGGAAAAAGAGTAGATGACTATTTTAAACCCAAGAAGATTAGCATAAGCAACAAATGCCATGGAAAAAAAATGGATGCTTGCCTCTGGTTCAACACCTGCCTACATGTATGTGTGCATGTGTAGAAGCACACTGTGCAGCCAACCCATGTGTCCAGATGGTGAAGCTGTAGCTGCTGCCAATTACGCACATAACATTACATTCACAGTGAAATGCATTTCCACTCGTCAGCAGAGAGGCTGAGCAACATGGTCAAGACCAGGCCTGATTCTTCACCGCTCACACCAGAGGCACAACCCACCACCAGCAGATTTGGACCAGCTCCCACTTTAGAGGAGGTGGCCTCCATCAATCAAATACTGCTCACTCGTTATTAACAGCGGAAAAAGCCATTGACAAATCCCTTCTTTTCATTCTATCACACCACCGGGCTTCTTCCAGCCCGTCAAACCTGTTTCATGATCAGACTTGGTAAAAAGCATTAACCCAACTCAGGAACTTTTCTCAGTGAGTTACTCATCATTCATCCAAGCATGTCTCAACAGCAAAGTAGTATGTCAGGTTCTTAAGAGACAGGAATGTTTCTAACGATTTACAGCTTTTCATTGTACCCAAGTAAGAAACCACTTTTTTTTCCCCCCTCCACATTGTGATAGAAAAGGGTCCTTTTTAATTATGCCCCGCAGTCCTTTTGCACGTAACACTCCCATTGACGTCAAGGAGATTTACGCACGTGGAAGTCATGCAGAATCAGGTCATTTCTGACTAGTTGTTAGTCTGTATCATGTAGCAAAGCAATGGCTGAAAAACAGGGTTATCGCTCCTACTTTTATTTTAATAGGTCACGAATGAATGGTAGGTAATGGAGAAGGTTTGGCTAATGAAGGGTTAAAGCTACAAACACACAATACTCGAAGGAAGGACACAAGTAAAGAGATTTTAAAGCGTTATGAAGATTAACACACAACAGAATGTAAGTGAAAGCTTGCAACAGTTTGTTGCCATCTAGAAATAGGTTTCACTTTAATTTGCTATAGGAGACTGCTCATCTGAGAAATGTTAAGCAACATACTTCCAGGCAAAACATTACTCCATCCTATCTTTACTCACATGGTTGCTTTTGGGGGGTTTTAATATTAAAAAAAATAAAATTACAAGAAATTGCATTTGCAAAATTGCCCTCAGACATGCACACATCCTTGGCCTATGCTAGTGGGCATCCACTCTCAGCATGAGGATTTAATCTTCCCAGATTTCTTCTGGCTACTACCAAAACACAGCAGTCAAAGATAGGACAATATTCTCAGACACAGACACCAAAATCTTTTATTTAAGATCCATATTTTAGCATGATGTACGAGTTTTTATTTCTAGGTAAGCTTTCATTGGTATCTGTGTTAAATCTGCCTGTTAACTACAACTCATCTGTTTAATGATGGCTACGTGAACATTCCTCCAGGCAAGGGACAGATCTGCAGCTTACAGAGTCTGGAGTAGTTTCATGTACATCACAGAGGTTTTACAGCTTTACAGTGACTGAAGAACTTGCTACATAAATTCATGCTCCTTATGGTACCCGATTGCTAAATAATCCTTTTCAGACACTTCCAAAATCTGCCTCAGAAGAAGAATGTACTAATAATAGCAAAGCAACTGTACCAGGCACATAATGGACTTTTGACTCCTTGCTTCTTGGCCAAAGGCTGTCACCACCCCTAACCCCACAACGGTAGTGCCAAAAGCAGAACAGCTGAAGGCTCTGAGACCTTGCTCTGATGTCCTGGCACATCATGGGACAATTCCCAAGCCCAGCACTGCAGTCAGAGGGAGCATACAGACACCAGCAGGCCCCAGGGATGTCAAGACACATCAGACTATCCCGTCACGTCTCCAGCATCACCCTCCCTCCTAATATGCTACAGCCCCTAGGGAACAAGGGAAAGAAAGGAGCTACGGCAGCCTCACTGTTGCTCCCTCAACAGCAGCCAGGTGGAGAAACACAAATAAATGCAGTATTTCCAGAGGGCTCTAAAGAAACAAGCACTCTGCAGCAGCTCCCGTGCCGTATGAAGTCCGGCCCTCCCACATGGGCTCTGTGGGCAGAGGAGCTCATCCTGATCTGCCTCTGGTTTGACCCAGCCCTGTGGGTCACCCCTCCAGCCCAGCAGCCGAAGATGTGATGAAGCAGATGAAGATGTGCTCCTCCTGTTGCCAGTCGATCTTATCTCAAACACCAAGGTGTAGGAGGGCCCAAGGAGACAGAACCATCTGGCTTCAGCCCTTCTCCAGCCCATGTGCTGAGCTAAGAGCCTCAGGCCAGGAGCACGTTCACTGCACGCCCCATCTAGAATGCCTTGAAGAGGCATCGAAAATGGCACGGGATGAAGTTGCGCCAAAGCAGCTTCTGCAACGGGATCTGGAGGGGACACAGGATCAAACAAATGCGTCTCAGCTGACAGGAGCTACAATTTTTGTATCACTCAGGTCCTGCAGGAAGTGTAGCAGCTCCAGGGGATACAACATTTCTTTCTTGCACCACAATCAGGTTCTGAAGGAATCCCTCAAGCAAAAGGCAAAACAGAGACTCCTCACTGCCAAATTCTGCAGCCAGCGTCTCCCCACTGCAGCAGAAGAATTAGACTAAACCCTCCTGGCAAAGAACTTACTTGATAAGTTTACTTCATCCTTGTGCTCGCCCTCTAGACAAGCTCTGGCCACCACAAATACAGCTCTGGACAGTAACTTTTTCTGAGTTTATTTTGCCCCTGTGTGTTTGTGTTCACATATGGGTACATGACCTTTGCAACAGGATCTGGCCATCTGCACCACTGAAAGGGTTAATTCAGTTCAGTATCCATGTGATAGTCCCGCACTGATCCAAATGAACAATTTCCACTAATTAAATGCCAGGCAGCCTCCTATTTTTGGGCTGGGAAAGCCACATTCCTGCTCGAATGAACATCTGAACAAAGAGGCTTGTGCCACTTCTCTGCATGGCATGGAAAGCAATTCTTCAGCAAGACTGACAGACAAAAACACACTGCATGCCAAAGTCAGAATTTCCCACGTGCTGGTTAACAAACCTCTCGCTATTTTTTACAAGACAAGAACTGGATTAAATCTTTGCAACAAACAATTTAATTGCACCTCAAAGTTCCCCTCAGATCTCTATCTCCTGGGACCAGATCACACTTTCACCCTTGTGCACTCAGCAAAAGGGGCTGGGTCTGCTGCCAGGCATGACAAACACAGAATGATCTGAGAGAGGACAGAGGTAGCACCCGTTTCCTGGCAAGCAGAGGCAAAGTGAGCAGTTTCCTCTGAAGATCACACATGCTCTTATCACTCAGGAAAGGTTCAGAGGAGGTGACACAGTCCAACGAGCGGCTGCAAACCTTTTGATGTGTCAGGGCATGAAGACTCGTACGAGTAGCTTCTCTCGTGGGGTCTGTTCAGTGGGGGAGTACTTATGGGCTCCCCCATTCTCTGCCAGACCGTGTCTCCTCAGAGAGGGGGCTCTTGGAGAGGGCAGCAGGCACTCTGCAGGTCCTGCCTGCGCTGGCTTTGGGGCCGTGTCTGCGTCTGCCGCGAGCACAGCAAGTGAGAGGCTCTGAAGTCATTCACAGCATCGTTCCACCACTGCTGGCAGGAGCGGGGCCCTAGCAAGGCTTACTACTGATGCTGCCTCAAAATCTGATAAGGAAGCCTCTTGACTTCAAAACCAAGTCTTTGGAGAGGAAGGGGAGCAGATCAGCTTCTCCTCCCTAGCTCTAGGAACGAGAAGCAACATCAGCTTGAGAGTTTCACAGCTCCTCTGTGTTCACTGTTCCTTCTCTCTGCTATAGCTGGGTAACACGAGTGCTCCCTTCTAAAAGTAATGTATCCCTTGTTATTTGGGAAAACAGGAAAGAGTTGTCTTTTATGGAGCCAGGACTGACAGCACTGTGAGGATGGCTTTTGCCTCACTATGAGCATCATAAAGCCAAATAAAACATATTATTTGAGAGTCATAAAACAATCAAAGGCTGCATACATGTAGACAGCTTACAGGCAGAAGCTCAGGGAGCAGATCCCACGCTTGAGACTGAAGCAAAAGGCACCCAGAGTGAGGTTCCTTTGCTGACACTGTCCCACTGGGGAACAGGGGATGAACCACAGACAGAGCCATCTAAGGGACAGCCATCTCCCCAGCCTACCCAACACATGAGCCAAGTCCCACACTGCACCTGCCTAAGCTCCCAGCCCCCCAAGGGTGCTGTTTAGGTCTTTTCCCCCTAAATCTCACGTGTGCTAATTACACAGAACACACTTGTGCAGGGCAATTACCAGCATGGCACTGCCAGTGCTGGTAACTGCTAAATTCTCAAATTCTCCCTGAAACATTGCATCTTATGACTCCAAAGCTACCAGTGTTTGAAAAAACACTTCAAAAGCCAAAACTGTTCCCCCCACCAAGATTATTCACTGTCTCCAAAACACATCCAGGCTTCAGGAGGGCAAAGCTCACACATTAATGGACGGTGTGTGGGGCACAGGATTGGCATGTCTGAACGCACACTGAACATTTCTGGCTGGGATGGGCAGTCTCCCCAGGCACTAACACCACAGACCAAGAGCAGAAGGCTTTCATGCAGACTAAGATGGTTACATGCAAAGCGAGAAGGTGAAAGGTCCAAGTACCAGGTCAAAGGTTGCCTCGAGCGGTCGCTTCAGTGATCTGACAGCTGGCTGAGTCTTAATTAGCAGGCAGCGAGCACATGATGGCAATGGGCCGGGGAGGGGGGTCAAGCACAGTAACAAAAACAGCAAGCAGAGGTGTGTCAAGAGAGAGCAACAATTCGGGAAGGCGAAGAGAAAACAAATTAAAAAGTGAATGCATTATACAAATATTTAAAAAGATGAGGCATGCACAACATGGGGTGGCTGGGTAATTACCTGGCCTAGTGACAAGTCAGTTATTTTGCCTCGGTAAGTTTTAAAAGTAAAGAAATGTCATCACAGGACGCGTGCTTTGGAGCCTCGTCACATCGGCTGGCACAGCAGGGCAGGAGCGCTCGGGGATCAGCGCCTGCACAGGGACTGGCACTGGGCTGCAGCCCTCATGCTGCAGCTACGCATCATGCAGAGGCCAGCAGAGCACTCGTGGAGAGGGAAGGGCCACTGGAAAAGGAGGGAGGCTTCAAGCACATGCTTAAGTGCTGTCCTGAACTGGGGACCGAGCCTTACCCAGTTCATCCAGTGCTGCACTGACTTCAGCCAAGCAGGAGTGAGTACAGCTACTACTCGTGCACATCGCGTAATTGCAGGATTGGGTGCCTCAGAAATGCTGAATTTAGATTTGAAGTCCTTCTAAATTTGTTTTAGAATGCAGGCCCATAGCCTAACATCTGTTTTTTTCCTCCAAGAAAATGGAGCACCTTTCTTCCCTTTAATAAAGTCTTACACCTCAACAGGTACAGTAAATGCATCAAAACTTGAAAAGTCAATGAATAATGTAGGCTGCTTTGGTAGCAGGGGTGATGCAACAAGCCATCAATAAATATTTTAAAGATTCTAGTTAACAGCATACAAATAGGGCTAATTACATTTTTAAGAGAAGCCAGCAGGATGAATAAAACATGCATTGGCTTTGGTTAAGTAGCAGTGTCCTAGATAATTAGTGAAAAAGTAAAGATTCAATTGTGAAAAACATAAGAGTTTCATTTCAGAAGGTTATTTTTAGACAGACCTGGACTCTTATTTCAACAACAATAAAACCAGTGAGAAAACTAATAAATAAACTCTGCGGGATAAAGAAATACTCCAGTATAAATTAATTGTTCAAATTACATTCCAGGTCATATTGATGCTACAAGGAGGGCATTTGTTTAATTTCTAGAAGCGTCCTGGCTCTGCATTACATTTCAGTATGAATTAAAAGCAACCTCCTTTACAATCTTTAAAAAAAGAAAAAGGTACTTAGAAAAACTTTAGTAGCCTTCATTCTAAATCAGAAAGGAGGCAAGAACCTTTTTAATATTAATATAAAAAATTTTAAGAAGTCATAGAAGAGACAGAAGGGACCTCTAGAGATCAGCTAGACCAACACCCTACTCAAAGGAGAGTCAACTAGAGCAGCTTGCTTGAGACTCCATTCAGGTTCAGATACAGGTTCTCAGTATCTACTACGATGGGGAATCCCTGGTGTAGTGTTAGACCTTTCTTTGGTAAATAAATTTTTCCTTATGTGTAAATGGAATGTCCTGAATTTCAATTTGTGCCCATTGTTTCTTATCTTTTCACTGGGCACCACAGGCCCCACCTTCACCTTCTTTACCTCCCACATCAAGAATTTATGCACATGGGTAGGATTCCCTGGGCCTCTTCTCCCCTCCCTAGCTCTCTCATCTCTGGAATTAACAGGTCCCATTAAACCAAACTCAAGAGAATGGCAAACATTTGTATCAGCTAGGAGTCACCTTCCTCCACTCATGTTCAGAATTGTAGATTTAAGCAGTCAGAATTCAACTTAAAATGCAGGTGGCACCATCTCTACCAGGTCCAAAGCATCAAACAGGTCAGGAAGTCACCCTTGTTTTGTGCCTTGTAATTTCACTTAGTCTGGGCAAAGGTATTGGACACAAGTTTGCTAAACTCAAGCAACTGATATCATCTGCTTTTTGCAGAGAACAGGCCAGGATCTCCCTGACAAGGATATATTATGTATTGAGGAAGCTGAACTGACCCCTACGACTCAGCCAGGGAAGGTGCTGGGTGCTGCTGCACTTGCATTGATGTCACATCACAATGTCATGTCAGCAAATCCCTGGGCTGGGCACCAAGTCCCTACCTGGTGAGATGTGCTGTGCCACTGAGGGCTTCATGCTGTGGTGAGCACAGAGACAGGATGAAGAGATGGGATACATCTTGCACATGCTCTCAGCTCTCTAGTCAGCCATTTACAAAGCTCTCTACTTTTCCACAAATGACACATATGACACGTGAAATCTCTTAGCAATGGAAATGCAGCTTGAGAAGAGCTCTACTTACCATTGCAGCTGCAGCTGTCTGGTTCACCTGGTGTTGAGCTGCCTTGATTTTGGCTTGCAGGTGTGCAGGGGGATGAAAGTACTTGCATTTCTCCCTAGAGCATCGACCTTTGATGTAATCCATGCAAACTGTAACAGTATTTTCATTTGTGTCTATCATTGCAATATCTATAGGGTGAGCATAGCGGCAATCATTCTCACCACGTGTGCAATTTCCACGCTGAAACTCTCGACAAACCTTAAAAGAAAGTCACATTGTTGAACAGAACATCAAGTTACTTTGCATTCAGTATTTTCAACACAGAATATCAGTTCAGTTGGCCACATTAAACCACGTGTATATTCTAAATCCATGCTCATCTGGGGTAGCACATAAATCAACAGACACAGGGGCAACTGATGCTACTTACAACTGCTTCAGGGGATGAAAAAAAACCAGAAGGTTAATAAGGCCAATTACCAAATGCAAGTGAAGTACAGAATTTGTGCAGAATGGAAGCGGCCCCAGAAAATCCATGTCAGACATTTTGACAAAACTTTTGCAGCTCAGGATTCCTCCCCTACCTCTAAAGCTTAAATGTTAATAACTCTGCCATTTGTGTCTCACCTGGATTATATATTTGTAATGGAGCACACTCTTGGGTAGGACATTTAATTCTGAATGTTACATGCTACTGCTATTTACAACAAGTTTTTTTTTTTCTTAAACATGAAGTGCCTCTTTTACATAGTCTCCCTGCCCTTCACAATAAAACCCTGACCCTGACATTAGGTGACAGCACGTTTGATCACGCACCAGTGTGTTTGAAGGTGCTGCCAAAATTACTAGTTGTACCAGGATCCCACAGATCCTTATAAGTTATGACCATTGAAGCATCAGAGGCAGAGAAAAAGGTTTCACAAAAAGTCTGCAAGGTTTTTTTGTCTGAGGAACTGAGAGAAGTTGTTGAATTATAAATATAGTGGTGTAGCTCACATACCAATGTGCAGTCAGACTGAGTGTGGGGAAAGGTGAGATGTCAGCAAGGCAAGATAAAGTACATAACACAAAACAATGTGTTTTGAAATTACACCCTTCTCTGCTATCTTCCTGTGTTATAATTTACACCTGCAGGAGCCTCTGAATTCAGGTCCTCAGCCCTTATCTCCTGCAGAGTCTCTGCTTCAGGTTTGAAAGACATTTACAACTCCTCCACCAATAAGACCCGGCATGCCCAGCCAACTGGGGAGGGAGAGACGCCTTTGCAACACCCCACACTCCCATCAGTGTAATGCTCAAAGCTTCCTGTAAAAGCTCAATAAACCCATCTCTAGAAAAGGGAAATATCTCTTACCTCCAAAACATCTCCCACCCAACAAAGTTTAAGGGCAGACCATCTACTTGGTTTTTGTGGGTTTTTTAAGCACATACAAAAAACCAATCCTAACCCTGCTCTAATACCCACTGATACAAGAAGAGTGAGTTTTCCCAGATTTCCAAGGATTTGGGAAAAAGCCCTGCAAGAGTGTCTGCTCTGGCAAGAGAGCAGCAGCCTGTGCTAGGAAAGCTGCAAGTTAAACTCAGTACTGTGCTGCATCAGGTCAATTTAGCAGAGAGCAACAGCTGGGACCACATGTCCTGTCCATCCCTGTCAGCAGTATTGTATCAGATGTCCAAATACCTCCAGTTTATCCGTACGCATCAGTTTCTGCCCAGCAGAGCCTCCCGGTACTGTAACAGTAGGATTTCCAGAAACCAGGACAGGAGTATTTGGTAAAAGCTCTGCAGGAACTAAGCCCATCCCAGGAGAAACATGACTCAGGTAGGGACTAAAAGCCATTGTGGGGCTTGTTGCAAGCGATGGAGTCACAGGAAACGTTGTCTGTGTAAAGAAAGAGGGAAAACAAAATATTAGTAAAAAAGCTGTCTTGGCTTACCATCAAAGCCTTGCAATTTGATTGGGGCTGTGCTCCCCAATCTATTCATTTATTGCCATTTATTTGCGATCCATTCGCTTCTCCTGACTCACAGATTTGTGACTCATCCTGAATACAAGGCATCTTTATTTGTCAGATCAAAGCATATTGATGATCTTTATAGTTTAATGACACAATTAAGGATTTCATGCCAGCAATTAGGGCAGGCACAAATTAAACAGACTTCTCATTCTCAAATAAACGACTCAGCTTCTTTATGCCTACACCGCAATGCTGTAGAGAGACTCCAAACTGCAGCTTCAGGACCTGGAAGCAGGGAACCTCCTTAGCTGCACTGCTGCACCCACCATCAGCCTGCCCTGAGCTCCGTGCTAACATGGCCAGTGGGCTCAGGTTAGACCAAAGGCATCTTTCAGTCAGGTGAGGTATCTCTGCTGCAGTACACTCAGGCTGGCCAGGCATCCTGCACAGCATCAACAGACTCCAGGCCAAAGCCATTCTGCAGAAGGATCTAAGTCTGTGCTCCATGTGAATGGCAGCAAGAGGACACCAAACTCATGAATGTCACAGCATGCCAGACCTCATGGCTTTGGCCAGAGCAGGTGAGTCTTGGGCTTGGACTAGCAAAGACAGAGAGTACCAGATGAGATGGCTCAGGCGGACTAGTGCGAGGCCCAAGATTCCACCTGTGCTACAAGGAGCCATGTTCTCCTTGGGACAGAGCAACAGGCCAGAAAGATCTCAACTGCTTCAGGTCTCTCCGTTGCGTTAGGCAGGTCCCCTGAGTGAGCTTCAGTGCTCCGGGCCAGAAGCACTTCCCTGACCTGAGCTGCTCCAGCATCACTCGTCTAGAAAAGGAGCTGCTGTGTTGGCAGGCAGATGAGCACGTGGCTCCTAAGCAGATGCTCTGTTTAAAGTCTGGGACCAGTCGTTATAGCCAGAGAGTTTGTGAGGTTTTAAAGCACCAGATCCAAAGTATACTTGGGAATGACACCCATCTCAGCTGATTAAAAACTCCACCTGCCCCACTGGAGATGAGAGCATGCATGGCAGCACTCCTACTCCTGTAGCAGGGGCTTGAGCCTGGGAAGGCAGCCTGAAACTTGCAACCATTTTTCTTTTCCCTGCTGTCACCTGCTCCACTGTCCTCTGGGTTCCAGTTAAAGCTACTCATATTGGCAGGTATCTATGATACCATGCTTAGGAGCTACAGCCTCGACTTTGCAATAAATACAAGTGTGCTTACACGCTGGCCTGGGGCCGTTTTCTGGACACACATATCATTCCCTCCTTTTTTTAGTTTTGGTACTTCTAGTCCTGTGAACTTCTAAAAGAAACCACACATGGACAGTGTGCTCCTCAACAGCATCTTCACCCTGGTACTTTTATACTTTGCTTGTTGTGACGTGAAAGAAGTTAACCCAGAGTAGCAACTGTCCTAACCCAGCTTTAGCTCACATGTCAGTGACAGCAAGAAGCCCCCAAGCCGATGGGAAAGGGAATCATTGACAGAATATATCCCATTTTCTCCTCCTCAGTGAGGAGGCACAGCTTCCTGCATCAGTGGTGCTGGATGCCTTAAGTGTAGCAGTACCAAGTAATTCTCTTTCTGAGAGGGATTTCCAGTTTTCCTTCTTTTGAGCCTTAGTCAAGCACTGCTTCAGCTGTTTGGAGACTTCAGCCACTAAAACCAGAGATCCCCCAATTTACAGCCCTTTATTAAATAATTTTCTTCTCTCTTTCAATTCTCTGTGGCTCCCAGACATTTTATTCCTTTTGCTGCTAAAAAAGCTCTTTAGAATTTTCAAAGCTGTGACTCCCTGAACACTTTAGTGAGAAGGCAGCATCCATTTAACTGTTTTCTTTTGTGCAAGTACCAGTAATTATAGTGGTATCTGCTGAACTTCCGTCACAATTTGTACCATAAATGCTATTTTAAGGATCTTCTCCTGCCTGGCCAGTCTGCACAGGTTATAATGGGGCCTGACATGTTGTCAGCATTTGTTTTACATATCCATAGTAGCCCAAACCTTGCAGTACATGTGGCTTGCACAAATGTGGGGGCAAACCTACCCTGTATTTTTCAGCACTTAGTACAGCAAAAGTATCCTGACTGAACAGGTGTCACACAAACATTGCTCCAAAAAGATCAATTAGAACAAGCTTCTCCTGCTTGGGTTCAAACACAGCCAGCAGCCAGGCCAAGGACCTCACTGGTTTCTGAGACAAAGGGAAGATGTTCCTCCCACCGCCCAAGGAGGGATTTGTGCAGACTGGGAATGCTGGGGGCTTGCAACACCTCACACTGAGTGAATTCACCTGAAACATTGGCCGAGAGATGATATACCAGCCTCTTCACCAAAGCTACTACAAAGGTGGAAGCAGGATCTGCTCCCTGAAACACAACCCCCTCTCCCTCAAAAGCAATCCCTCTTCTCCCTGGAAGCAATCAGCAAGGGCTAAAGGATCCAAACCCAAGCAGAAGTGAGAAGAGAAGAGAAGAGAAGAGAAGAGAAGAGAAGAGAAGAGAAGAGAAGCGAAGAGAAGAGAAGAGAAGAGAAGAGAAGAGAAGAGAAGAGAAGAGAAGAGAAGAGAAGAGAAGAGAAGAGAAGAGAAGAGAAGAGAAGAGAAAAGAGAAGAGAAGAGAAGAGAAGAGCACGAGGAACAACCGAGTAGTGCCTGCAGAGTGATGCTTGCAGAGCAGGGCGGGATTTCATTGCTGCTGCTGTTTGCTCACCCCTTTCCGTTGTTCCCAAGGTTTCACAAGCGCTCCTTCTGCACCGCCTGCCTGCTCCCCCGATTGGAAGTGCCAGTTGTGCTCCACACCCTGCCCGCAGGCTGGGGCTGAGCTCGCAGCCAAGGCTGGCTGCACAGCCAGGGAACAAGCAGACCTCACTCAACACATTAAACCTCCGAGAGCTGGGGTTTTAAGTCTGGAGTGTGCGCAGCACTCTGAGAACTGCGCCTTTGTGAGCTGGCACCGGGGAGCTCTGTATTTATTGTGGCTGATGAGGGGAAAAGATGGGCTGTGCTCACTGCCAGACCCGGCTGCCTGTCTTGGATTGGGAAATCCAGTCTGGCTCATGCATCAGTACCAGTAATAGGGATGCTGCCAGCCAACTCTTTCCTCTACGTCTGTGCAGGTCCCCCATGTCCTCAGGGAATGTGAGCAAATTTCTTCCTTGCAGCCTGAACCTAAATGTAATTTTTACTCCAAACAGCACTGCCCTCCTCAACATGCCTCCTGTCCACCTCTTGTGACAGCTGTGATACTTTTGGCTGGGATACAGTTAATTTTCTCCACAGTAGCTGGTATAGAGCTGTAGTTTTGATTTGTGCTGGAAACAATGTAGATAATTCAGGGATGCTTTTGGTGTTTCTGAGCAGTGCTTACAGGGGTGGTGGGCTTTTCATTCTCTCACCCCACCAGAACAAGGAGTTGACTAAGGGGGGGCAGCACAAGAAGTTGGGAGGAGACAGAGGACAGCTGACCCCAACTGACCCAAGGGATACCCAGACTGAATGGCATCATGTTGCTGATATAAAGCTGCGAGAGGAAGAGAGGGACAGGAGATCTGATAGAGCAGTATTATGGCTGTACACTAAAAAACCAAACTCCCAATTTCTGGTGTGCTCTAGGGCAAAACAGAGGGATTGAAAGTATCGGCCCTTACTCCTGCTGCTCCCCCCAAAAGCTCTTGCTAATTCAGGAAATAGAGAGACGACTTTCCTTGCAAATTAACTTTTATAAATCATAGCATAGAGACACTACCAGTAACTCCTGTGCAGAGGGAAACAGGTTACAGTGCAGCAACAAAGAGTTCAGGCTGGTAGCAGCTCACAAGACTGGTTTACTGAGTATTAAAATGCTTGTAAGAATAGTAATAATTTTAAAAAGCTGAAATGGCTGTTGTGAGAACACATCTCAGGGGGAGGGCTGCCAAGGACTTTGACAGCTCTGAGCTCCTCGCAGACCTCAAGCATGGAAGCTGTTGGGTTGAAGGTGTGAGCAGAGAGAAGGAACCATCCCAGGGAAGGACATTTGCCACCACTGGTGACGACAGAACCTGAAACAACTGATTTTGTTAGCAATCTAGAAGTTGCATTCGATTTGGCTAGCAGAAATTGTGCTAAAGCTAGAGAAGAAACACAGAGTGGGTGTGAAGAGGAAGGCAGAGGAGCGGTTGGTGTTTTGTCAAACACAAGCACTGTCTCAGCCAGGAAGTGTTGATTCTGAGTTACCTCAGACCCTAAAAAAGGGAAAGCCTGAAAATGAGAGGCCCACTGTAAATACAGAGGTGTTGATAGCCTGAAGGAGGGGAGACAGGTCACTGCTAAGCAGCTATATATGGAAAGCACACAAAAAACAATGGCAGCTTACAGTCCTGGTGATAGAAACTGAAGCTAAAGATCTCGTACTGACAAGATTGAAAAACTTGATATTAAAAACATAATTGATGCTGTCAGAAAACCCAAAAATCTGTGTTCCACTCCAAAGTAACTGCATGGGGCTGGCTGGCTGCAAAACCACCTTCCAACGTGAAGGCTGAGCATGTTGGAGTGAATCCAATGGGCCAAAGCATCCAGCTACCTACCACCACAGATGCTCATTTCTCCAACCAGACTGCAAAGACACACAGAAACACCTGAGCTTTTCAAATTTGTGGGCTGCTGTAGTGTAAAAGCCAGGTGTTAGCACCTCACAGCATTGTCTCTTAGCAGATACGAGTTTCTGGGTGGGCCAGGATACGTGCATTTATTCATTCCTAGCATGCCTTTGACTAGAGGCTGAGATTCAAATCAGGTTTTTGCTGCATGGAACAAGTGTCTGTGCAAAGCACCTGTTGAAATAGGCTCCAGCACTTGCTCCAAGCATCACTGGCCAAGCAAGTTGCTCACCCTCTGCTTTAACCCCTCTGTCAGCACCAAGGAGTGGCAGCAGGATCCTGCTGCCTCACGAGGGGACGATGGGCTGGGTTAAAGTCTGGGCTGTCTTCAGGGGCATGGGTGACTCAGAACTATCAAGACAGTCCTGTCTACAAAGACCTTGACACAAAGAAAAGATGAAGAGCTTGAAAACAAAGAGAGGAAACAGCTTCCCCAAGCAGCAGCAGAGGCAGCTGCAGGGCAGGAGTGGTGGCAGGTGTGTCACCGCTGCCATGCTCTGTCAACAGCTTGTTCAGGCACTAAGGGGAAGCACCCAGCAAACCCTGCTCCACCACATCACTTGGACCCTGAGCTGCAGCACCTCCATGCTCAGCCCTAAAAGTCTGTCCCACACTGCTGCAAAGGGATAGAGCAGGATGGAGAGGGTGGGGAATAGGCCCAAGGTGCAGCACTTTTTTGGGTGGTCTCGCACCGGCACACACAGGACACAAAATGACCACACACCTGAGAAACCAGACATAACGCTGACCAAAGTAGCTCTTCCTATCAATGCCAGAGCCCAGCTCATAGACAGACACCATTTCAGGAAGCCTGGTGAAAAGCTGCTATGTCAAGTGCTGGTTTGGTTTGGATTTGGTGGGGGTTTTCAGGTGGTGGTTGGTCTTTTTTTTAACTCGGTGGCTTTTCTGGTGAAACTGCACTTTAAAATGTCTAAGCATCCAGCTATTGTTTGGAGCTATTAAGCATGCTGTTTCAAATCTCATCTCTGGCAAGCATCCCAATTAAGCAGGCATCCCGTTGATCAGCTTTCTGATCACATGGGATTTGTTCTGCTGCTGCATCAGATACAATACTTTCTGCTTTGGCAAATTTTATGTGTACCCAGAAGGAGGCCCCACCCTTCTCATTTAGAGAGAAAAAAATTCTGAAAGCCAGCTTCTACTGACAGCATCTTTGGGAAATCAAAGGCAGCCGAAAGAGCAATCTCTCGTTTGTCCTGAAATTGGTGTGGAACAAGTTGGGCAGCAGGAATCAGACCAAGAGCTTGTTTAGTCTGAGTAAAGTGTGGGAAAGCATGAAGGGAGCAGTCACTGCAGAACAAATTTTTATTTTCCTTCTTTGCCCATGTCTCCCTTATGGCACAATTTAGAAACCAGGGGCCTTTCTCATCAGATAAGGTTACCTCTGAAATGAGAGCACGAACCAGACAAACCAACACATTCAGTCTCAGAGGCAATTTAAAAGGCAGTAATAAAATCTGGGAGCATACTGGACCTGCAAGATTGCAAAGTGGGAAGATGGGAACTTTCCAAAGAGGAAATCCCAAAGATGCTTTGAATAGCCAGCCAAAGAGCATCCACCATGAATTCCCCACAGAGGAAAACTCCAAATAGGAAAGGTTTGCTTTTGGTTAAGGGCTTGGAAACCGATGCCACTATTTTGTGGGAATTCAGGAAAAGAGGTGCAAGACTATAGCAGATAAAAGCCCGAAGCACAGCACAACTAAAGGCCTGTTCTGTGGCAAATCTTCTGTTTCACCTATCCATCTTCAAAATGGAAGAATAAACGGCATTTTCCTAGTTTATAGGGCAGGGCCAAGATAAAGCTACTAGCACACACACAGGATGATCAGAGTGATGGCAAACATGGGAAAGCCCCCAAAACACAGGAGAAATAGGCTAGACTGAGGAAATGGCCCAATGAAGGGACACTGGCCAGCTCTCCCTGCTGAAACAGGGAAACCTCCATCACAAGCTCTTACACCAAACATCACAGCAGCCTCCAGCGAGGAGGAATCCTTCACTGTTCTCTGAGACAGAAAACTTCTGAGCTCTGGTTCTCATAAACCAGAAACACCTGAGCTTTTCAAAGACAGATGCTGTAGGTGGGACACCAGGAGACCAAGTTCAGGCTGGTTCACAGACTTGACACCTTTGGGCTAGAAGAGCTTGTCCGATGGATCTGGCCAGTCCTCTGTGCGGCACAGCAAAAAGAGCCTCACCCAACTACAGCAAACTAAGTGCACATTGCCCCAGGAAAGATACTCAGCCCCGACTTTAAACTGAGAACTCCTAATTAACTCTCAGTGCAGCTTATTCACATCAGCATTGAAGAGCTGCTTCAAGACCTCTGACAGTTCTTAAAATATACATTGTGACAGACTAAAACTCAGCTGACAAATGTCATCTCCTCCCAGATACACCAACCAGCCATCCTCTCCCCGGTGTAACAGGGTTCTCCAGCCTGAAACCTGTTTTAACTGACAGGAAAAAGCAGGAACAGGCAGGGAAGGCTTCTCTGAACTACTTGCTCTGCAAACACCTATCTCCCACAGGCTTCTCTTCTTACCTGAAGAGAAGCAAATCTTTCCCGCTCCTACTCTAAATCAGCATTACTGTGAAAAACAACTGTCAGGGCTGTGACAGTAGCACAACTCTCTGCTGGGACAACTGCAGTGAAATGGGTCTAATTCTCAGACATTAAAAAGAACTGAAGTCCAGGTAGGATTCATCTTCCCCAGTTTTAATCCAATAGCGAAACATATCTAGTCCAAGGGAGTCAGCATCACCTCAGTGCAAAACAACTATCCAAAACAGGATCCACTGGAACTGAGCCACTCCTAACTTCTGGGATGTACATCAACCAACTGGTCAAATAAGCACCTGGTGGTAAGATCCTTCCACTTGAAGTCCTGAATCTCACAGCTCCTCCGTTATCAGAGGAAAAGAGAGACACAACTTGCAAGGAGATGCAAAGGTAGCATCAAGACACCCCTCTGGAAGATTCCGCCCAGTTCTGCGCAGCACGGCCTGAGCTCAAACCCAGGGCTGGGGTCCCCGTGAAGAAACAGGGGAGGGAGAGGGAGCAGCGTGGAGCCCACGTGGGGTGGGTGCGTGGCTGTAACTCACAATCGGCTGTAGCTGCGCGCCCGGTAGCATGAACTGCATCTGCTGAGCAAACATGGCTGCGGCCGTCTTCTGCTGGATCAGGTTGTTGCGTCCATTTATTTCAAGTTGTGTTTTTAAATGTGGGGGAGGGTGGAGATATTTGCAGTTCTCTCGGGTACACCGGCCCTAAAAAACATAATGGAACAGCATTTCAGTGAATGTAACACCCAGGGCAGCCAGAGAAATTTAATTAAGGATTGTTTGGGTTACTGGAACAACACAATCATCGAGGCGGAGGCGGCTTGGTAGCTACTGTGCCTCTTTTGTGATTTTTCTATAGTAGGTGAAGAGAAGAGCAACATGACTTCTCCTGCAGTAACACTAACTGAATACTATCAAGCTAAACCAAAAAGTCAGGCTTCCTGATGTTAAAATGATTGTTGTAAGAAAAAACCCCAAACAATCTAACACAAACACCAATACTTTCAGAAGCTAGTGGCAACAATTCTAGAAACAACAACAAAAATTCCCTGTTTCCTTGAGTGGGTTGCTTTTCCTCTCCTTTCCAACACCAGACCACTTAATTTGCCCTGACAACCAGACAGCAAGAAACAAAACTGTCTCCACCACTTCCCCAGCTGCACTGGATAAAACTTTAGGACAGTTCTGTAAGGCAGCATCTCAGATCCACAACATGCAGGTACCCTGGGATGTTGAGAACTGGCAGTCACAGGAGGAAGAGCTGAAACGATTTTCCCCCTTAGTGCTTTCTTTTGTCAACAGTGATGTGTGTTGCAACACTGACTCCTTCCCCCTTACAATAAACATAAGCACCGGGCATGCCAGTGGCTCCGAAAAAAGCAAGAGATCTCTGATGTTAACCCTGCAAATCAACTGAGATCATCACTTAAGAAACATATAAACCGTGTCTTACTTTAATAGTGTTTGCAGGTAGACTTAAGATAAATATCAACACATCACTAAGTAAGAAAGATAGTAACAAATGTTGTCATTAAGATGAAATAGTTCTTGAAAAATAAGGTTTTTTTCTCTCCATCCCCCTTTCTTTCTGAATTTCTTCCTCAAGAAACAAGAGGCATCCAGAAAATGTGAAATATTTAATGTAACTTTATGCAAAAAAGGTGACTTTTTTGAGGAACAAATTCTTTTGAGCTATTCACAGCCTATTAAAATAAGGCCAGACCTGGAGGCCACAGAGCTGTTCCATGACAGATAATTAATAACAGTTCCTGCAGCCAGCAAAGGCACAGGACCATTCATTACCCAGCCTGTCCCAGGCACCGTCCTCAAGGGCTGGACACAGAGTTCTCAGTGTAATTGAATTTGCTTTCCAAAAGGGGCACATCAGATGATCCCATGTACCTGCCCTGTTAGCAGGATCACTGCAGCAGAGCTGTAACCCCACAACCAGGGCCACAAGGATACAGCTGTTACCACTCACCCGAGGCTCAGGTGGGAACCTCCTGGGATCAGCCCAATGCACCCAGGACACTCCTCTGGAGATTCTTTAAGGCTTTTGCAGAGCTACGGGGGGAATCACTGGACAGTCCAAGTACCACTGCAAAGGGCCAACACCGAGACCCACTGCAGGGGCTGGTTTTGAATCCCTAGCCAGGCTCCCCAGCATCCTGGGCTGCTACAGAGCAGCCTGAGATTTCCAGTCTTTACTCTGCCCCCTTCTTGGTGGGGATAACAGCTTCACCGGGGAGAGGGCTGCAGAGATTGACTGCGGCTTAAAAAGGGGCTGTTTGACATGTGTCATGGGGACAGGCTCCTCTCTTATCTGCTCTGAGGAGAACAGAGTTAAACAAAAGGCAAATAATTAAATGCAAGAAGCAATGGGCTAAAGCCAGGGGGACAGGAAAAAAAATCACTTCCAAATTTTAGCAGCCTGGTTTGGTGGAATTAAACTCTCTGCCCTGATCCTTAAAGAGCTGAGTGGCTCCCAAGAACCCAACTCGAAATGGAGGAGGGTTTTTAATGCTATTGTTTTGGCTTCTCAGCAATCCAACATCCCCAGAACCCCAGCAGTGAGTTAATTGCTCACAGGCCCTGAGGACACGAATCTTCATCACCAGACACTTTTTCACATCTGTGTGAAGTGAAGGTAAAATGGCACCCAGTGCCACTACAAAGGAGATAACTGCAAGGAGAACACTCATCAGCGCTGGGCAGGTTTGGGTCATCCTTCCCGTGCTGCTGGCCTCTCTCCAGCCTTTCCCAACACCTGGGACACAGCGAGAGTCCAGGCTTCAGCCTCAGAGCACAGCTCCTGCAGGGCTGCTGCTGACCAGGAGCAGACCCCACGGAACCACAGGCTGTCCATGGCCATGCTCGATTCTAAGCTCCAGCCTCCACGGGCTTACACATCAGCCTTAGAAATTCCTCCTGACTGTAACTTGGCACAAGTGCTTTGGGTTGGGGAAACACTTATTTCTACCAAATTTGGAATAAATCTGTGTAGATGTTTCTACACTGCAGGAACAGAGAAGATGAAAAAAAACCTACTCTTTTTTGTAAGCAATACTTACACAGTTGACTTCAACTTGAGAAGGACTTTGCTATTTCAACTGAAATTGTGAATATCATTGATACCAGCACCCCCAGCTCGGTGTGAAGCTTTGTTCTAGTTTGGTTTTTTTTTTCCCTCTAAGCAGTTTGTTTAATTCCAACAGGGGGTTCTACAAACAGAATATTTTTACTACCAATAAAAAACCCCACGAGGCGCTGGTCTTGCAGACAGTCTGTAAGCTGAAACCAGTGCCCACACAGTGCTACTGGTTTCAAGGACGTGCATTTGTAAGAAACAGAGCTGTGCAAATGCTGCTGCAGAGCAAAGGCTGTGAAATGCTGTCAGTCAGGCCTTTGAGGGCTCAAAGACTAAATGAATCACTGCTACACTCAGATTCAAACCCATGCCTTTGGTCTAACTCCTCCTCACCAACATTTTGATCCTGAGCACCACCAACCGCTGTGCTTGGCTGGGACGTGCTGGAAGCCACAGCTGAGTTGAACTGCCCTCTCCAGTACCACAGTAAGTTCTTCATCTCTCAGACAATGAATTTTAGGAACTGGTGAAGTGACAGTGATGCAAAATGTTCCCAGTTTAGTTATCTTGCTAACAACTTTCAAGATGTCTTGCTCTACAGTGATGGGCACCACTAGTACACCCTGAACTCCAACACTGGTAGGGGGGAGCCTTTCTTCTACCCTTCCATCACAACACCCACAGTTCTCGGTACTTCCCAGAAACACACACTGTCTTCAAGACCAATTTCAGCTCTACTGCTGAAAAACTGCCAAGGACAAAGGAACTGCCATTTTTAACTCCTCAGTACCAGCTGCAACACAGCAGGGAAAGCAACAGGGAACTGGTAGCAAATCTGCTGTGTGGATACTGGGCTGGGGATAAATAAGGACAACTCCATTTTATACCTGTGTGGCCTAGGAATATGACATGAGAAAATACAACAGGAGTTAGGCCCCCAGTTTTAGATGAGCATATTTATGCTACAAGGCACAGTTTTCCTGCAGGGACTAGCTGTGGCTCCAACATATCAAAGCTCAGCATAGAGCACAGGACAGTTCCAGGGCTGTGCACAGAAGACCAGCTGAGACATTCTCCAAGCTGAGTGTTGCACCATTACAGCACCTGGAATGGCCACTGCACGTGTCACTAGGGGCCTGGTGCTCAGAGACTGATCTGTGCTGGGAAGCAGCACACTGTGCCTGCTGGCACCAGTGTAGCCATCCTCCTGGAACTGGAAATTGGAAATTTGCTGCTGTCAATTTAGCCTGAGTACTGACTCCAGGACAGGCACATTCCCACCCTGTCCTGGGTGGCACACGAGCCTGCAGCCAGGGAATCACCACCCAGTAACAGACTGCTGCTGGCCTTGGTAACATGCTAAATATAGCTGCATTTCCTGGCTCCTCGTAAAATGGAAGGAGTCTGAAGGACCACATTTATCTGCTTCTTTGCCAACTACAGCCAGGAGGGAAAAGCATATGGACTGCACTTTCCAAGGCTTGAAAAATGGATATTAAAAATAAATCATTAAAGGATTTTATAAGAGTATCTTCTCCCCATTTCTTCCCCCACACTCCCCCACCCTTACAGTAGGCTGCTGGCATGTGATTGACTCTGTGTTGCCAACTTAAGTCATGCTGTGATGGCGTATACTGTAAATGGCTGGCATCTGACACCAGCTAACGTGACAGCAGCTTGCACTGCAACAAAGCCAGCTGTTTGGAGTGCAGCACTGATGGCAGCACACCGAAACCCAGTAGAAAAAGCTGCATTACACCTGGCTGCGTGGAGTTTGCACCTTGTCATCTGCATCCTAGCATCATAGCTCACGGGGATGCAAATAAAAGCATTCTGGGTTACTGCACCAGGCTGGATGAACCTTCCCTAAGCATGTTGCACAAATTCTCTCCTCCCTGGCTGCTGAAGTGAGTTGAACTGTGCTGCAGAAACAAGGCTCCCAGCACAAACCCCAGTGCTTGCTCATATGTGCACCAGTAATGCAGTTTGTTACGGTCCCTTTAATCCTGGACACCAGTGAGGGGTTCCAGACACACATTTCTGGTTTTAATGACTGCACACTATGTTCCATCAATCATGAGCAGTTCTCATGTGAAAATCTTCAAGCTAATGCGGCTTTTCACACACTGGAGGCTGCAGTAGGTTGGTGCCCTGACTGTGCAGTCTTTTCCACAGACACTGATGACATATGCAATGACTGACAGCAAAAAGAATGAAAAGAGACCAGGCAGGAAAGGATTTCCATGTTTTGCACAAAACCAGGCACCAAAACACAGCTTGTCTACATAACTTTTCTCCGCATGAAGCAGCAGATTTCCACCTCCCCAAGAGGAACTCAGTGGGGAGGCACATTCAGAGATGTGCTGGCCCTGCTTACTCAGTGCCTGTCGCTCCAGTGCTGAGGCATGAAACGCTCTCTGCTTTCCATCCCACTCACCACATGCACACAAAGGCTCTCTCCTGGCCATGGATCCTTGCTCCTGCCGCAGCCTTGCAGGGCTTTCTCACATACCAACCACCACATTTGCAGGGCACGATGCAGATTCACGCCAGAGAGCATGAATTGTCTGACAAGAAGTGGGAAGCTCAGGATTACATTCCCATGTCCATGCAGCACAGCTAAGAACATGTATTGAGCAGCTTCAGGTCTACCCCTACTGCCACCTGCTCTGGAAGAAAAGAGAAGTCCTGGGAGGCAGAGTTGGTACCTGGTACCCAAACTCTAAGTCCTTCACCCATCCTATGAAGAGTTGCAGCTTCAAAGTTACCCTTCCAGGACAGCAAACCACCAGTGCACCACCTCTGCTCAAGCACTTTGTGCTCAATGCAGTTTGTCCCTGAGCAACCTTCTCCAGGGCTGAATCGAGAGGCTCATCCAGCCACCTCCAATGCTGCACCGGGCTCCTCTTTCCACACAGGCAGAGAGCTGCGTTGGAGGAAAGGAGATAGCTGTCCATCTCACTGCTGGATCAAACGCCTTTTCCTGGCAAACATCAAATAGCATGGAAATAGCATGTTTTCAACTGGAAAACAAAGGAGGCTGGAGCTGACAAGTCGGTCTGATCATTAGCGAGTGTTACGTCTCAGAGAGGTGTTCATGCAGCCTAGCTGTCACTTGCTGCAGTTCAAAGCCAGCCCTGAACACACCTTCATCTGCAAATCCTTTCTACAAGCTAATGAAATTATGCTGCCAACTGAGTCAGTAAGAACTGCAACCTTGCAACCTCCCTTGAACATTGACCCTAGCCCAATACATCAGGTAACTTCTGCTTAGAGCAATGCTGTCCTAGCAGTGTTGGAGCAGCTCGCTCCCACGGAGAAGTTTAAAAATGAAATTATGTAGAAAATATTCCTTGAATATGTTCTCATGGAAAGTTAGACCCCTATAAACATTCTAACAAGCAGGTCTAGAAGAATATAGTGAAGTGATACATCTCCCACACAGACCACCTTTATACTCATTACTTGTGTATTTCCCAGACATGGGACTCCAACACATCAGTTTCCCCACAGCTGATTTCCAACTGCAGTTTTTGCTCCACTTGCAACAGAAACCTAAAACTTCTGGCTTAAGCCAGAACAGGAATTATTTCCTTCCTCCTTGAGGAAGGACCCATACTTAAAGGCTGTGGTCACATCTATCCCCTTCCTTAAAACTCTCAGCTCTAGACTATGCAAACCATCCTCTTCCAACCCTCCCAGCACAGTCTCCAAGCTTTTCCTTAGGCTACTCCCCCAGTCCCTGCTGCTGTGGGTACAGCTGCCCGGGGCACTGTGCCCCACCTAACCCCTGACCAGTGCTATGCACATACACAGATTTTTTTCCTATGTCCTGCATATGACACCGCTGCTTTTACATCCCTGCATGGCATTTTCTTTCCTCCTAACAATGTAACGTTCTTTGATTCACTCTCAATAAGCCTTTTCCAGACCTACTCCAGACCCAGCTATGCTGCACCCTGTATGAGGCAGCTGATTCACTCCAACGCTGTATTTCATCCTGCTTTTATCAAACTCGCTTGCCTTTTTATGGATTACTTTTCCAACCTGTCAAGACTATCTGCAATTCCACATCTGGTTCTCTAAAGAGTGTCTGTAGTTCCTCCCAGCTCAAAGCACCCTACCAATTTAACAAGCATACTCTCTCTATTCCATCATTCAGGCAATCAGAACAAAACAAAACTGAACAGTCCTGCCAAGCACATCCTTCCAGACTGCCACTGAACTCAGTTTTCCAAGCTGTTGTGGATAGTCACATAAAAGTTTATCCTATGCTTTGTTCCCTGTCTTGTTTGGAAGTGGATTTGTGCTGCGTCAAAGACTCCCAAACCTAATGCCAGCAATTCATTCTTCCTCTCTGAAATAACTCCTCTCAAAGGCTTTCCAGTTCTACTGCTTTTTCTGCTCATTTTGGGACAGATGTTGGGATTCTGGAGAGTCTGTGCTCTGCACCCCTCCTACACTAGCGGCTGTGCTTATACAGTATTGGGTACAAAGAAGCTGTAGGTCTAAAGTTACTTGTAACAGCAATAAAAAATACAGCACAGCTGGCTGCAGACATTTTTCTAATGCAGGTGTAACACCCATTTACAGAGAGCCCAGAGACTGCTGTTACGGTGAGGATCCTGCTGTGAATAGAACATAGCTGGAAAGAAAAAGCAAAATGTATCTTCTAGTTAGCATTACCAGATGGCAATCAGCCTGGAAGGCAAGGGAAGCAACACAGACTTCCTACCATTCAGACGAGTTTCAATTTCAATTGTGTGAATAAAAATGCTAGAGTTAAGGTTAATCTGGTAGTTTCCAGCTACGGATTACACAGTCCCTGTGAAATGCATGTTCTAGCCAGGAAAGAGTACAGCTCAGTAATACAGAATTTGCTGGAAATAGAATTCAAACAGCCCATAAAAAGCACAAACCACAGTTTTACAATATCTCTAGGGTTGAGTTTTACCTAACTTTGAAATTCCCACCTCTGAGTATAAAGAGCCAACTCCCTGAGCCTGCGCGGACAGATGAGAAGAAAACTGCTAAAACCACCCCAGGTGTCATTTTGGCCCAACTCAGCTTCCCTGCAGTCACTGGAGAATCGTTTGCAGATTTTATGCTGTTCTGAACGATGCTCTGAGCTGCAGCAGCAGCATGTCAGCTCTGACCCAGGGCTGCTTAGGTGAGCAGGGACATGTCTTTTGTCAGGGTACAGAGGACAAGAGTCAGACCTGCCTTTCCACACAGCTTCAGTGGAAAAACCAGAATAGCTATCACAAGCTCCCAGGGCGACCAACGTTCCCAGCACTCTCAAGGCAGCTCCAGCTCGTCACTAAAACAGCAACTGAATTTCATGGCTTCAATGAATGTTAGGTCAAGCCCTTTCTGAGCGAGCCTAGGCTTGATTTTGACTGAAACGAGTGAACCTTGATGTTTTGCATGATTCCAAATGAGAGCAGGTGACATTTGGCAGATATGACAAGAGTTTTGGGTCCTTTTGAACCGAGAGCTCAAAGCAAAGCTCAGTGGCACATGCAAGTGCAAGGCAGCTTGAAAACCCTCGGAGCACACCACGCAGACGCTCCGTGTTCACCATACTGAAGGGAGGCTGGTACACTTTGCACAGTCCCCGTCTACCCAGTTCTCCTCTCTCTACAGCTGTGGGGCAGAGCCTTGGGAAAGCAGCCAACGTTTGATCTTCAAAACCCCAAAATGTTATATCCTCTGCGACTTTAAAAGAACAGGTCAGTGAAACACAACCACTTCAGTCCAGGTAAGGTCTAGCTCTACGTGTAGAGAGTTAGAAAAATGCACAAGGAATGAAAAGCAAACACAACAATCCCTGGCTCTAAGACATTGATGCTGCTCTTCAGCCTCCCCCCCTGACTGTTCTGCTGGGATATTTTTGTTTTGCACGGAAGATGAAAAGAAGGACACAAAAGGTAAAAAAAAAACCAGCATCATTTTTGCAAAAGGTATTCAAGCCCAGGATAAAAAAGCCGCTAACAGCCTAACAGCTGAGGAGACTGCTGAACAAACACTGCTGGGGACCCGTGAACACTTCCACCTCTTTGTCTGTGAAAGGCAACCTCTAGCACGGACACAAACCAGGCAGGAGGAGCTGTGCCGTGTGTCACCGGCTCGGGACTCTCCAGGCAGTAGGAGCTGTGCTGTGTGTCACCGGCTCAGGGGACTGTCCAGGCAGGAGGAGCTGTGCCGTGTGTCACCGGCTCAGGGGACTGTCCAGGCAGGAGGAGCTGTGCCGTGTG